>JAGXJF010002949.1:0-167564 GCA_019208055.1 Stipa capillata | reverse complement strand
GGGCTGTCTCCGACGCGCCTACTCCCTGTCGTCGGGGCTGTCTCCGACGAGCCCGCCTCCGCGTCAGGGCTATCTCCAACGAGCCCACATGCGGGGGCCGTCACGTTCTCCAAGAAGATTCTCCTAAAGATGCCCGAGAATATTCTCCCAATATCCTCTAAGGATGGGCGAATGACCATAATGCCCTGTAAATTCCCTCTCATATGAGGGCAAAATTGTAATCCTCCATTTTTCCTCCCTCAAACCCTATTAAATACCCCCCTGAGAGGTAGTGTTAGGGGGATCTCTCTTCTCATTTGTGAAGCTCTCAATTCCACATTTTAACACGAATACCGAGTTACGTTGACGACTGGCTGACGCGTCGTTTTGGCTTCTCGCTCGTTTTCCCCTCGCACGCCGGAGGTCGTTGTAACCGACCGGGGGTGCCACAAATATATTGTCTAGACTTATATCTACGACAGTTGGCGCCGTCCGTGGGGACACGGGCAAGAGTCATGTAAACCAGGATGATCTTCGACGCTTTCGCGTCAAGGTTCCGGTCGACGTTCCCCGCGTCCGCGTCGGGGTTCACCTCAACTGAGCTGAACCTCGACGCTGTCGAAAGGAGCCCAAGGAAAAGGGCAATGTCCGCGCGTCGCTCGCGTTCGTCTGCCTCTGCTCGAGCTCGCCGACACGCCGCACACATCCGACACGCCACGCACGTCACCCGCGCGTCGTGCGCACGTCACGCGCGTTCGCCCGGGCGCTTTCGCGTCTGCCTCGGCAACACCAGGGGCTCGTCATCGACATCGCCCTTGTCCATGTTGTCCGCGCGTCGCCCGCATGTCGCGCGCGCGTCGAGCGTGTTCGCCCGCACGTCGTCCGCCCGTCGCGCGCATTTGCCAGCACGTCGCGCGCGAACTTCCCGTGCCCCGACGTCGCGGCGCGCGTCGCCCCCACATCGCGCGCGTTCGCCCACCCGTCGGCCGTACGTCGTCCGCGCGTTGCCCACTCCTCACGCGTGCGTCGCCTGCACGTCGTCCGCTCGTCGCGCGCGTCGTCCGCTCGTCGCGCGCGAACTTCCCGGTCGGTCACCCATCCCCAAATTGCTCCAAGCCAAGCACGCTAACTTCGGAGTTCTGATGGGATCCGGTGCTTTAGTGCCCTGACGTCGCCTGCGCGCGTCGCCCCCACATCGCGCGCGTTCGCCCACCCGTTGGCCGCACGTCGTCCGCGCTTCGCACACACCTCGCGCGCGCGTCGCCCGCACGTCGTCCGCTCGTCGCGCGGCGTTCGCCCGCACGTCGCGCGTGAACTTCCCGGTCGGTCACCCATCCCCAAATTGTTCCAAGCCAAGCACGCTTAACTTCGGAGTTCTGATGAGATCCGGTGCTTTAGTGCCCCGACGTCGCCGCGCGCGTCGCCCCCGCGCACATCGCGCGCACGTCGCGCGCGTTCGCCCACACGCTTCCGCGCCCGCTCTCGGCGACACCAGGGGCTCGTCGTTGACATCGCCCTCGTCCATGCTCAGGAGCTTGGCATCCTCCGCGCCCGCTCACGGCGACACCAGGGGCTCGTCGTCGACATCGCCCTCGTCCATGCTCGGGGGCTTGGCGTCCTCCGCGCCCGCCCTCGGCGACACCAGGGGCTCGTCATCGACATCGCCCTCGTCTACGCTCTCAGGCTTGGCGTCCTCTGCGCCCGCTCTCGGCGACACCAGGGGCTCGTCGTCGACATCGCCCTTGTCCATGCTCTCGGGCTTGGCGTCCTCCATGCCCACCCTCGGTGACACAAAGGACTCGTCGTCGACATCGCCCTCGTCCACGCTCTCGGACTTGGCATCCTCCGCACCCGGCCTCGGCGACACCAGGGGCCCGTCATCGACATCACCCTCGTCTACGCTCTTAGGCTTGGCGTCCTCCGCGCCCGCCTTCAGCGACACAAGGGGCTCGTCGTCGACATCGCCCTCGTCCATGCTCTCGGGCTTGGCGTCCTCCGTGCTCTCCCTCGGCGACACGAAGGACTCATCGTCGACATCGCCCTCGTCCACACTCTCGGACTTGGCGTCCTCCACGCTCGCCCTCGGCGACACCAGGGGCTCGTCATCGACATCGCCCTCGTCTACGCTCTCAGGCTTGGCGTCCTCCGTGCCCGCCCTCAGCGACACTAAGGACTCGTCGTCCACATAGCCCTCGTTCGCGCTCTCGGGTTTGGCGTCCACCGCGCCCGCCCTCGGTGAGACCAGGGGCTCGTCATCGACGTCACCCTCGTCCACGCTCTCGGGCTTGGCATCCTCCGCGCCCGCCCTCGGCGGCACCAGGGGCTCGTCGTTGACATCGCCATCATGCGCGCTCTCCGACTTGGCGTCTTCTACGCCCGTCCTCGATGATACCAGGAGCTCGTCGTTGACATCGCCATCACACGCGCTCTCGGACTTGGCGTCTTCTGCACCCGTCCTCGACGATATCAGGGGCTCGTCAACATCACCCACGCCCCACGCGCTCGGTTGCCTACGAGATTGCGGCTCGCTCGCTCACCTGCGCACCCTCGGCGACACTAAGGGCTCCTCATCAACATTGCCCGTGCATGCACTCGGACTTAATTGTCCTCCGCCCTACCCTTGGCGACATCACGCGAGCTCGACGTCACCAACAGCCGCACAGGTTCAGGCTTAGTGGCCTCAATGGCTGTTCTCGGCAACATCGCTCGAGCCTGATGTCAACATTGTCAGGGCATGACTGCGCCACCTGCGAGCGTGTGTTCGGACTTGCATACGAGCACACTCGCCCTCGGTGACGTCGCGCGACCTCGTCATCCTGGTGACCACCTGCCACTTTAGACTGTGTGTCCTTCGCTCCTATCGTCGTCGACTCTGCACGGGATCGATATCGACATCAGTCACACGCACGTCCGCATTGCCCATGCCGTTTCGACCAAGCATGTCAGTAGCAGACATCTACGTTAGCGTCACCACACTTCATCCACAAGTGTAGACAACTCTGTCTCAACAAAGGCTTAACGCGTCGACATGGCTCAAGCTCCCCGTGACATCAAGCCACCTCCATCCGGGATAGAGTGTCCCTTCTCTCCGGGGTCGCGCGACGGTAAGCTCGCCGTGATGTCGAGCCATCTCCATCCGGGATAGAGTGTTCCTTCCCTCTGGGGTCGTGCGACGATAAGCTCCCCGCGATGTCGAGCCATCTCCGTCCAGGATAGAGTGTCCCTTCCCTCCGGGGTCGTGCGACGATAAGCTCCCCGCGATGTCGAGCCATCTCCGTCCGGGATAGAGTGTCCCTTCCCTCCGGGGGTCGTGCGACGATAAGCTCCCCGCGATGTCGAGCCATCTCCGTCCAGGATAGAGTGTCCCTCCCTCCGGGGTAGTGCGACGATAAGCTCCCCGCGACGTCGAGCTACCTCCATCCGGGATAGAGTGTCCCTTCCCTCCGGGGTCGTGCGACGATAAGCTTCCCGCGATGTCGAGCCATCTTCGTCCGGGATAGAGTGTCCCCTCCCTCCGGGATCACGCGATGGTAAGCTCCCGTGACATCGAGCCAACTCCTTCCGGGATAGAGTGTCCCTTCCCTCCGGGGTCGTGCGACGATAAGCTCCCCGCGATGTCGAGCCATCTCCGTCTGGGATAGAATGTCCCTTCCCTCCGAGGTCGTGTGACAGTAAGCTCCCCGCGACGTGGAAACATGCATATATACATCAAAGTAAGGCAGAAATGTTCTTTCACGCACCATCGAGCGCCAAGTGTTTGCCACTATCGAGTGTCATGTGTTTCTCGCCATCGAGTGACCAATTATTTGTCGCCATCGAGCGCCAAGTGTTTGCCACCATCGAGTGTCATGTGTTTGTCGCCAACGAGTGACCAATTATTTATCACCATCGAGCGTCAAGCATTTGCCACCATCGAGTGTCATGTGTTTGTCACCATCGAGTGCCAAGTGTACCGCATGTGCCTCAATGCCCTCCATGGGCACGGTTCGTGTGTACCTCATCACCTTCCATCCTGGCAAGGGGCTCCCCCAGAAACAAAGCCAAGCGGCCGGCATCATTGTCTCGCTTGGTGCCTACACGCTCCGCCTGGCGTCGACGTGTCCCATCCGGCGTCGACATGCTTCTCAGCGTCGACATGCTTCTCAGCGTCGACATACTCTACCGAATTCGACATGCACCTCGACATCGACATACACCGCTGAAGTCGACATGCTCCCCGGCGTCGACGTGTTCCGTCCGGCGGCGACATACTCCGCCGAAGTCGACATGCGCCTCAGCGTCGACATGCTCCTTCCAGCAACGACACTCCGCCCGGCGTCGACGTGTTCCGTCCGGCGTCGACAGACTCCGCCGAAGTCGACATGCTCTTCAGCGTCGACATGCTCCGTCCGGCGATGACACTCCGCCCGGCGTCGACACGCTCCACCCGGCGTCGACGTGTTCTGTTCGGCGTCGACATACTCCGTCGAAGTCGACATGCTCTTCAGCGTTGACATGCACCTCGGCATCGACATACACCACCGAAGTTAACATGCTTCTCAGCGTCAACATACTCTGCCGAAT
This sequence comes from Stipa capillata, assembly GCA_019208055.1. NCBI lineage: Eukaryota > Viridiplantae > Streptophyta > Magnoliopsida > Poales > Poaceae > Stipa > Stipa capillata. The sequence goes on along the minus strand of JAGXJF010002949.1, from coordinate 163,022 downwards.
TTTGACATGCACCTCGACGTCGACATACACCGCCGAAGTCGACATGCTCCCCGGCGTCGACGTGTTTCGTCCGGCGGCAACATACTCCGCTGAAGTCAACATGCGCCTCAGCGTCGACACGCTCCTTCTGGCGACGACACTCCGCTGGCATCAACACGCTCCACCCGGCGCCGACATGTTCCGTCCGGCGTCGACATACTTCGCTGAAGTCGACATGCTCTTCAGCGTCGATATGCTCCGTCCGACATTGACACTCACCCCATCGGTTGCCCCACGGCTTGAGCTGGGCCACGGCCCAAAGTGGGCAGGAAAGGTTCAGCCCGGGGAAAGAAGAAAAAAGAGAAGAAAAAAGGAAATAGGAGGAGGGCTCGTCGTCGATCCGGCTTGCGCACCAACCCCTTGGGATTAGTGTGCCGGCTCAGACGGGCGCTGTTTGACCGCCCCAACCGGCAAGGGGCTACTGTTGGAGGAGGGTCCCCGCGCTACTCCGAATCGACGCTGTTCAGGAGCACTGCAACGCTATTAAGGTTCTCATCGACACTCCCTTCGTCGGGGCTGTCTCTGACGAGCCCACTCTCCGTCATCAGGGCCGTCTCCGACGAGCCCAAGCTCCGCGTCAGGGCTGTCTCCGACGCGCCTACTCCCTATCGTCGGGGCTGTCTCCGACGAGCCCGCCCTCCGCGTCAGGGCTGTCTCCAACGAGCCCACATGCGGGGCCGTCACGTTCTCCAAGAAGATTCTCCTAAAGATGCCCGAGAATATTCTCCCAATATCCTCTAAGGATGGGCGAATGACCATAATGCCCTTGTAAATTCCCTCTCATATGAGGGCAAAATTGTAATCCTCCATTTTTTCTCCCTCAAACCCTATAAATACCCCCCTAGGGTGTAGTGTTAGAGGGATCTCTCTTCTCATTTGTGAAGCTCTCAATTCCACATTTTAACACGAATACCGAGTTACGTTAACGACTGCCTGACGCGTCGTTCTGGCTTCTCGCTCGTTTTCCCCTCGCACGCCCGGAGGTCGTTGTAACCGACCGGGGGTGCCACAAATATATTGTCTAGACTTATATCTACGACAAAAGTCATGAGAAGTGGGACCCTAGGTCAACTCGGGCAAAAATCTTTATACAGACGCCTCGTAGTACAGAACTGTCTGCACTAATCATTATCCAGATGGCCCCGTACTGAGAACAGTCTGCACTAATATTGCAGGCGTCCCACCTGCAGTATTAATACAGGCGTCCCGTCTGTACTATTAATCCAGATGGCTCCGTATTGAGAATCGTCTGCACTAATGTTAATGCAGACTGCTCCATATTGAGAACCATCTGCACTAATGTAGCAGGGTCCCGCCTGCAATCTTTGTACAGACGGCTCCGTACTGAGAACTGTCTGTAATAATAATAGTGCAGACGGATCTTGGTGTAGAACCGTCTGCACTATTAGTCCGGACGGTTCTGTTTTCCGGACCGTCTGGAATAGCTTCTATAATAAATCCCCTCTTTCCAAAGCCGCGCTCCAGTTTCAATTTTCGCTAAGTGCCCGAGCCTGTCGCGCCCGAAGCCCTCTGCCCCGACGACGCCGCCGCCGCCCCGATGCCATCCTTCTGCCCCGACGACGCCGCCGCCCGGAGCCCTCGGCCCGACGCCGCCGCCGCCTTCCCGACGCCATCCCTCTGCCCCGACGAGCTCCGCCGCCCCCGAGCTCCCCGCCCCCGAGCTCCCCGCCGCCCCCGAGCTCCCCGCAGCCCCCGAGCTCCCCGCCGGAGCTTCCCCTGCCTTGGAGCTCCGCCACCCACGATGCCGTGCCACCCCCTGGGTTCCTCCGCGACAAATCGGCCTCGAGCTCAACCCCTCTAGATCTTCCGACGAAGCAAACCACCGCAGTTAAGCATCGTGACCAGTACATGCATGTAATGAACTTGTTGAATGATCATGCTTGAGGATGGATTCTTCCAGTGGATTGTCCCATACTTTGATTAAAATCGAGTCTGGACAACATGTCCTTTTTTTGTTGTGTAAATCTGCAACTGACAATTTTTAAAGAATTACATGTTTTTTAACAATATTTGTAAGGCATGTTCGTCACTAGAGTATGGTTACTAGGATCAATTACCACCATATATAGTACTGCTGCTGTTATTAGGTTGTTTAGTGAACTTCAACCAATAACGTTGTCACACTTGTTTCATTAGAGCTTCTAATTAGAGTACTCTAGAATTTTTTCATTAAGCAATGATCTCAACTCTTAATAGATCAAATCTTAATATATTTTGTTAAATAAGTTAATATAAATTATCAAATAACCAGTGGTGTATGTACAAGATTACTTTTAAAATGACAACTTGCCATTTTATATGTATGGAGATAACTCTATGACGTAAGAAGTTAACCGTGAAAAATGAAGATGGCAATGTATAGTATTGTTGAGTGGTAATTTATTAAAAATGTAGATAGTAACTAGACCTTAATGCCTTTGGTTAGCTTGGTTAGTTGAATCATGAAAGAAGTTACAAAATTCGATAACAGCATGAAAGGAGTACTTGGGTTATAACTCATGAACGGCTTATGCTCAACGAACAAACGATCGAGAGAATGGAGAAGATATGGAGGGAAGATGCAACGCGCCAGACTATGGCAGATATAGTAAACAGTTCGTCGTGGCTCCGTCGTAAGCGTCAGTCTAAGTCATCGGAGAGTGAAGCAAAGCCAGAGGCAAAGACATCTTAGGGTTTAGGGTTTGATATCGTTAATCCGAGGATTTAGGGTTTGATCTTCGAATGGCCTCTTTAACATATTTTGGTAAACCTCCGATGAGGGGTGTTAGGGGACTCATACGTGTGTGTGCATACAAAAAACTTTCTAAGTCTAGCTAGAGTTCATGTGTCTTTATATGAAAATGTCTGGAATCTTGTCGTGTACTGCATGTCTGAATTTTTTCGTCTTTTGAAGATGGCGTCCGGAGGAGATGAACGTGAACTGCCGGTGGCCTTTTCTCCTCGACAAGATGAGCCGCATTTGTCTCCTCAACCGGCTGCACCTGAGCCCTCCCAACATGCAGAAGTCTCGTCTCATGAGCAAACCGAAGAATCGGGTGGGCAGAAGCGAAAGCGAGGTGGCCGAGGCAAAAATAAAATGCCCACGGGTCACTACACGATAACTCATGTCAGCGATGAGGGTGTGCCCCTATTGCCTCAGCAGGCTCAGGTGGCATTCCGCAGTGCGTGCGCCTCACTGGCGAGGACGAAGGTCCGGATAACATACGCCAGCTGGCCGTCAGTGCCGGATAACGAGAAGGAGTTCCTATGGAGCACAATCAAAGCACAGTTCAACTTTCCCGAAGGTACCGAGCAGGCTGTGGAAAGATAGGCAAAAGCCAAGATGGGCAAGGCGTGGAAGACCTTCAAGAGCGAGCTCTACAACACGTACGTGAAGATCGATCTTATGCCCTACAGGCAGGACCCGAAGACTTACGGGTTCTTCGAGGATCAATGGGCAGAATTTGTGGAGAGGTGCACGTCGGAGGAATTTGTGCAGCGGAGTCAGGCAAACAGGGCCCGCTAGGCATGCAACGTTCACCCCCACAGGCTCGGAAGCGGTGGGTACGCGTGCAAAGAGTTGGAATGGAGAACAGAGGACGAGCGGGCATCTCAGGAGAGTCGCGACACACCGTTCTCCTAGATCCCAGAGAGGCGGGCCCGAAAACTGGTATCGCGCGAGGGCCAGCATCTCGGCTGATGGCACCGTCGCCTTCAACAAGCCCGAAACCGTCCAGGTGGCTGAAAACATCCTACGACTGTCAGAACAAGCCGCCCAAGGAACTTTCCAAGCAGCCAGGGAGAAGGACATACTAACCTCGGCTCTGGGAAACAAAGAGCACCCGGGTCAAACGCGTGGCGTGGGGGGTTACGGTTCCATGGAAGATGGGATTCCCCGACGATGCGGGTTCGTACAGGAGTCGGAGGAGAACGAAAGCAGAGCGCGAGGCAGCCGAGCGTGAAAGGATGAAAAAAGAGCTGATGGAAGAAATATATGCAGGCCTGGAACAGAGGATCGATGCGAGGGTCGAAGAACGGGTGCGGCAGATAAGGCAGGAGGATGCAGCCGCCGCGGCCGACCGCAGCCCCGTAGGCTCATCCCCACATGCTCGGCGTAGGAGTAGCTGCGCATCCGGGGAAGACGTCCACGAACAAGCCGCTCATGAGCACGTTCCGGAAGACGACCGCGCCGACGACTTTCATGTCGAGCCGATCCCTCCTAAAGACGACGTCAGCGAAAGATTCCCTGTCGACGACATTACGATCGTAACTAGCTGCAAGCTCCTCGTGCCCAGCTGTTTTGGCCCCACTGACATGATTGAGGCTGGCACGGGGTTAGCATTTCCATATTATGAAGACACGAGGGTGCACGGAGTTCCGTTAGCGGCGGGTAACGCTAAGGTGGCAGTGGACATGGTGCATGCGAATTGCTCCTCCTTCACACTTCCTGTACCGCCGGAGGACGACGTCACGACACTGGGGCAGGCCGTCAACAGTTTCATCCAGTGGCCGAAGAAGTACATTTTCTTGGTTGCCCCTCCACCTCCTGCACGGCCCCTGTCTCCGGTACGTTACGGTCCAGATTTCTCGCTCCGTGCTCCTCCACCGAAGGTGAAATCCGCTTCAGCACAATCCAGGCAATCTAGCAGATCTAGCCAGCAGACTGCCAAAACGACTCCTCAATCTCAGCGTAGGGCCACCAGAAATAGCACGAAGTCGGCCAAGGGCAAAGAGGTAGACGAAGAGCCCGAGATAAGAGTCTACACGGAAAGGCAGCCGCTAGTGACACAGGCGGCGTTAGAACGACTTGGTTGGGCAGCTCAGATTGTGCACGAATTTTACATGAAGAGGTCCAACGAGGATAGAGCGCTTCCTCAGAATATCTGCGCCATGTACAAGCGGCAACATTTCCTCCATCCAGGTGGAACCTTTACCATCGAGTTCTCGGATTTAGCCGACCTCTACCGTCATGACGCTCTCGATGTCAGTCTATTAAGATGCTGGACACTGTAAGTGTTCTCAATCACTGTTTAAGCTAACTACATTGTCTAACTTATTGATACGCTCTTTCAATGACATTACTTCTATGTGTAGACATATGATTCAAGAGGCTAGGATAGAAAATCCTAATATCGGATTCCTCGATCCACAAGTGATCATATGCACAATGGTCCAATTCCAGCCGAACGAGGTCGAGGAATACATTGCGGACGTCATGCTCATTCACTCTACTAAGCGCGTCATTCTCTGCCGTACAACTATGACTTCCATTGGATGCTCATCTGCCTCGAGCCAGACTATCTACATGCGACGTACTTCGACTCCAGGGACTACCCACCAGAGAAGTATGCAAATTTGACGAAGGTGCTCGACGGGGCGTTCAAGAAGTATGTTGACAAGGGGGGGATTGTGAAAACACCACGAACCGAACTGAGACACCGATTTCATTTCCCGGTAATAATTCCTCCCTCGCCCAAGAATAATCACCTCGCACGTTCTAATATGTATTCGGTAAAACTAAATTACCCTGCACGTAACCATGATTTCTACAGTGCCACAAGCAGCCGTCGGGCAAACAATCTCTGTGGATACTATGTCGCGACATATATGAGGCAGATCGTTAGCTCTAGTCCGGTAGATGTGGCGGTTAGTGTCATTACACTATGTAGTTCTATTTTTCATCGTTTAGACGTCGTGCCTAACCTAGCTATTTAATTTCCTTCTGCAGAGTTTTAAGTTCCCTACAGATGAGCTCGACACTGAGGGCGTTCGGTTTGTTCAAAAACAGTTAATAGCTTTCATACTTAGAGAGGTGTTGAAGGAAACCGGAGAATTCCATTGTCCTCAAAATGTTCCTCCTCAATGACTTGAGAGTTTTTTCCCCAACAATGCATGTGAATGACTTTGTAGTTGAGAATAACGTTTAATGTTTGTTTCTGAATGCTATGTCTAAGATCAATGCGTACATTGTGTGTCTGTGCATGCTATGCCTGCCATTATGTCACTTTGTTTCTAGCATTTTCACTGCCGCGCCAGGACCACTCTAGAGTTTAGGAATGCTAAGCCATAACATCTACATGTTGTGTATCTGTACCGCACCGGGTATCGTTACCCTGCCGCACGGCTGCAGCGACAGCAGAAACGGTAGTTTCCGCTGCCGCGGCAGCAACGTCGCCTTGCCGCACGGCTGCCGCGGCAGCCGAAACCTCTGTTTCCGCTGCCGTGGCAGCAGGCCGTAGCACCGTCGCCCTGCCGCACGGCTGCCGCGGCAGCGGATTCAGCCATTTCCGCTGCCGCGGCAGCACGTGGCAGCAACGCCGCCTTGCCGCACGGCTGCCGCGGCAGCCGAAACGTATGTTTCTGCTGTCGTGGCAGCAGGCGGCAGCGCATTCTGTACAACCAGACTGCTACCGCGGCAGCAAAAACGCTGGTTTTCGCTACCGTGGCAGCATGGTTTTCCTGCCACAGCAGTAATATAGACGGTTCCAAGGCTAGAACCGTCTGTACAAAGTATTTGTGCAGACGGTTCTGTGTACGGAACCGTCTAGAAAAATACTTTTGACTACTGTTCAGTCCATTTGTGCAGACGGTTCTGAGCACGGAACCGTCTAGAAAAATGCTTTGAACGTACTGTTCAGTCCATTTGTGCAGACGGTTTTATGGATGGAGCCGTCTGTACAAATGTTTTCGACGTACTGTTCGGTTCATTTGTGCAGACGGTTCGTGTGTGCCTACGTCTGTACTAATTATTTGTACAGACGGTTCAATAACCGTCTACACAAATATGATTTGTCCTGACTGTTTTGGCCAGACGGTTCGAAAAACCGTCCCGCCCGGTGTTTCCGAACCGTCTCACGGCAGGGACGCCGGACTCGCAGCTGCTCGGCACGGCTCGGCGCCACCCTGCACGATGCGTACTCGGCTAAGCCGGTGGCAGTTGACTGACTTGCATGTGCATGCATGATACCTACATGCATGTGCACGGATATATTTTGTCTTAGAAAATGGATGGTCAAATTTATATTTTAAGCACCGTCATGAAGTGTTTCATAACAAAATGGCATCCCGTAACTTTTGATTTGTCAGTGACTCGTCAGACATGCTTTTGTAAACACTAAATTGAGAATCACTTATTCTAGAACGAACTAATGCATAGAACTCGTCAGACAAGCTTTTGTGAACACTTAGTTAAATTTTGTACCAAAGGATATATATTTGGTTGTACAATTGGAAAACTATGTGATTGTTCTAAGAGCTCTTAGTCAATGTAAATTTTTCAACGAACTAGAGTACAAGAGGAGGCTTTGAGAAACATTCTATAAATTATACAAGCCTATAAATCAAACAACCCACATTTAAATAGTTCATAAAATTATAATTCTTCAAAAATTCTTTGAATCAAAGAGACACCTAGCCCGCTAGCTCCACTCTCATACATGATGTGCATGCACATCCAACATGAGAAAAATCCAGTAAACCGTACATTATTTGCTAACTTCTTTAGGCACAACTAATAATCACTAGATCTTCTCGTCCAACGACGGTTGTATTTCTTCATCCCTTCTTCGCTCTGATCAGCTCCCCCTTTCTCTCTCACAACTGAACCTTGCTATGGATAAACAAGAACAGCTAGGAGGGCTCCCGGCAAGGAGAGCGACGGCGCTGCCGCTCCCAAACAAGTTCACGACGACTACCCGCGGTTGTAGAGGGTGCGCCGTCGGAATCGATCACCGGCCGGCAGCAGCCTTCACCGAACATGGTCTAAATTTCTAAATTCCCGGCTAATCCACGCATGCATGCGCAGCATTTCGGATTGGACCAATCTGGCGGTAAAGTACCAATCTGAAACTGATTGAATCCTAATCCACCATACATACTTGGCCAGTTTATTCCAAGTCAAAGCACACAGGCTGTCGGCCGCTGTCAGCCAAAACATTTCTGGCCTCATTTCGGTAGTAAAAGCCTTTGCTTCCCCTGATTCACTCCATTTTCCCAACCCACATGCGTTAGCTATATATATATTTTTGTCAACCCGCCCCCATTTGACCGCCGCGCCGCAGGCTACTCGCCTCGCTCGCTACGTCCCGTTGCTCCACTCCTCGGTTCCTTCCCCTTCCGTATCCGCTCCGCCAATGCCGATGCCTCCGGCCGCCTCCGACCCCCTCCTCGCCATACTCCTCGTTCTCCTCCTGCTTACCCCCGCCGATGCCGCAACGAAGTCGGAGGCCGAGGCTCTGCTGGCCTGGAAGGCCAGCCTCGCCGACGACTCGGCCGCGCTGTCCAGCTGGGACGCGGCCGCTCGGCCGGTCTGCGCGTGGCGCGGCGTGTCCTGCGACGCCGCCGGCCGCGTCGTGGCGCTCAGGCTCCGGGGCCTCGGGCTCGGCGGCGGGCTCGACGCGCTCGACGCCGAGGCGCTCCCTCAGCTCGCCACGCTCGACCTCAACGGGAACAACCTCGGCAGCGGCATCCCGGCCAGCGTCTCGCGGATGCGCTCCCTTACGGCGCTCGACCTCGGCAGCAACTTGTTCAACGGCTCCATCCCGCCGCAGCTCGGCGACCTCTCCGGCCTCGTCGACCTCCGGCTCTACAACAACAACCTCGCCGGCGACATCCCGCACCAGCTCAGCAGGCTCCCCAGGATCGCGCATTTCGACCTGGGGTCCAACTACCTCACCAACCCGGACTACCGTAGGTTCTCGCCGATGCCCACCGTCACGTTCATGTCGCTCTACCTCAACTACCTCAACGGCAGCTTCCCGAAGTTCGTCCTCAGGAGCGGCAACGTCACCTACCTCGACCTGTCGCAGAACACCCTCTCCGGGCCGATACCGGACTCGCTGCCGGAGAAGCTCCCCAACCTGATGTACCTCAACTTGTCCGTCAATGCCTTCTCCGGCCGGATACCGACGTCTCTGTCGAAGCTGACGAAGCTCCAGGACCTTCGGATTGGCACCAACAATCTGACCGGCGGCATTCCTGAGTTCCTTGGGTCGATGCCCCAGCTGAGAGCTCTTGAACTCGGCGGCAACCTGCTCGGCGGGCCGATCCCGCCTGTTCTTGGTCGGCTCCAAATGCTGCAGCACCTTGACTTGAAGAGCGCCGGCTTGGTCTCCGCTCTGCCGCCGCAGCTGGGCAACCTCGGCAATCTGAATTTTGCGGAGCTGTCCATGAACCAGCTCACCGGTGTCCTGCCGCCGGCGTTCGCCGGGATGCGCAAAATGCGGGAATTTGGCATATCGTCGAACAAACTCGCCGGCCAGATTCCGTCGGCCTTGTTTACGAGCTGGCCGGAGCTTATATCGTTCCAAGCGCAGAGTAACTCGTTTACCGGGAAGATCCCGCCGGAGCTCCGCAAGGCGACCAAGCTGAAGTTCTTGTATCTCTTCAGCAATAACCTTACCGGCTCTATCCCGGCGGAGCTCGGCGAGCTGGTGGACCTGATAGAGCTGGATTTGTCGGTGAACGCGCTCACCGGACCGATCCCCAGCTCGTTGGGTAACCTCACGCAGCTCACGAGGTTGGCGCTCTTCTTCAACGGGCTCACCGGCGCGATCCCGCTGGAGATCGGTAACATGACGGCGTTGCAAGTCTTGGACGTCAACACCAACCAGCTGGAAGGCGAGCTGCCCGCCACCATCACATCGCTCAGGAACCTCCAGTACCTCGCCCTGTTCGACAACAACTTCAGTGGCACGTTGCCGCCGGACCTCGGGAAGGGGCTGAGCTTGGCCGACGCGAGCTTCGCCAACAACAGCTTTCTCGGCGAGCTGCCGCAGAGCCTGTGCGACGGCTTGGCGCTGCATAACTTCACGGCGAACCACAACAACTTCAGCGGCACGTTGCCGCCGTGCCTCAAGAACTGCACGGCGCTGTACCGGGTGCGGCTGGAGGGGAACCACTTCACCGGCGACATCTCGGAGGCGTTCGGTGTCCACCCCACCTTGGACTACCTGGACATCTCCGAGAACAAGCTGACCGGCCGGCTATCGTCCGATTGGGGGCAATGCACCAATATCACCCGCCTGCACATGGACGGCAATGGCTTATCGGGCGGCATTCCGGCGGCGTTCGGGAGCATGGCGAGACTACAGGACCTCAGCTTGGCTGAGAATAATCTGACAGGAGGAATTCCATCTGAGTTGGGTGATCTCAGCCTTCTGTTCAATCTTAATCTGAGCCACAATTACATCTCCGGGCCGATTCCCGTAAATTTGGGCAACAATTCCAAGCTGCAGAAAGTCGATTTGTCGGGGAACTCGCTTACTGGGACGATACCGGTTGGCATTGGCAAGCTCGGTGATTTAATGTTTCTTGATTTGAGCAAGAACAAGTTGTCGGGGCAGATACCAAGTGAGCTCGGCAATCTGGTTCAGCTGCAAATCCTGCTTGATCTGAGCAGTAATTTGTTGTCAGGTGCGATCCCCTCGAATCTTGAGAAGCTGATGAATTTGCAGAAACTGAACCTGTCACACAACGATCTCACTGGTCCAATACCAGCAGGGTTTTCTCGCATGTCAAGCCTCGAGACGGTTGATTTCTCTTACAATCGACTCAGCGGCGACATACCGTTAGGGAATGCTTTCCAGAACACTTCGGCCGATGCATACATTGGGAACTTGGGCCTCTGTGGTAATGTGCAGGGCATAACTCCTTGTGACCTCAGTTCTAGCGGTGTATCTTCCGGGCATCACAGGAGAATAGTCATTACAACAATTGTGTCAGTTGTTGGGGTTGTGTTACTTGCAGCCATTGCTACTTGCCTCATACTGACATGCAGAAGAAGGCCTTGTGAGCAGAAAGTGCTGGAGGCTAACACCAATGATGCTTTTGAGTCCATGATCTGGGAAAAGGGGGGCAAGTTCACATTCTTTGACATCATGAATGCCACAGACAACTTCAAGGAAACCTTCTGCATTGGTAAAGGAGGCTTCGGGACCGTGTACAGGGCTGAGCTCGCAAGTGGGCAGGTTGTGGCTGTGAAGCGATTCCATGTCGCTGAGACAGGCGACATATCGGATGTGAGCAAAAAGAGCTTTGAGAATGAGATTAAGGCGCTGACAGAGGTCCGCCACCGGAACATTGTCAAGCTCCATGGCTTCTGCACCAGCGGTGACTACATGTACCTGGTGTACGAGTACCTGGAAAGAGGCAGCTTGGCGAAGACATTGTACGGGGAGGAAGGAAAGAAGAAGCTGGATTGGGACTTGAGGATGAAGGTGATCCAGGGGGTTGCTCATGCGCTGGCCTACTTGCACCATGACTGCAACCCACCCATTGTTCATCGCGACATCACTTTGAATAATATCCTGCTTGAGTGTGAGTTTGAGCCACGGTTGTGTGATTTTGGCACAGCGAAGTTGCTCGGGTCTGCTTCGACAAACTGGACTTCTGTGGCAGGATCGTATGGTTACATGGCTCCAGGTATACATCTTAAGCATACAACATATGGTTTTGCAATGAGACATATAAATTGGCTGTTAATTATTTATGTAATAATAAGCTTTCTCAAAAGAACTTAAGTAATAATAAGATCCCTACTGGTGCTGCAGAATATTGTGAAATATTATGAGACAATATTTTAGATATTTCTATTCACAGGTCATGAGAAACCAGCCAATTGAATTAACAACGGGCAGATTGGTACTTCTTGGGCAATTGCCATTAAAGAGTTAACTACTCAGAAGTAGCGGCAGCAACCTTGCTCATATCTGCACAGCTTGGATAGAATGCCATTGCATATGCTCAAATTCCACTAAATTTTATGGTGCAGCGTACTAACATATGTCAGCTCTGATTGTTTTCTTACAGAATTTGCATACACAATGAGGGTAACAGAGAAGTGCGATGTTTACAGTTTCGGCGTTGTTGCACTGGAGGTCATGATGGGGAAGCATCCAGGTGACTTGCTAACCTCTCTGCCGGCTATCTCCTCATCGCAAGAAGATGATTTACTGCTCAAGGACATACTGGACCAGCGACTGGACCCTCCAACAGAACAGCTTGCAGAAGAAGTTGTGTTCATCGTGAGAACTGCACTTGCTTGCACCAGGGCAAATCCTGAATCGAGGCCTTCTATGCGATCTGTAGCACAAGAGATATCGGCCCATACTCAGGCCTACCTCTCTGAAGCATTCAGACTGATCACAATAAGCAAGCTAACAGACTACCAGAAGTGATGCATCTCTGTGCAGAAATGTGCAGCGCCACTGATGAACTTGCACGGTCAATAATTCTGTAAAATGCAGCTTCAGATCCTCAAGTATGTCAGGTTTACTGCCAAAGACAAGCACAAGGAAAGCATATTGCAGTAACTACTTAATAAATAGATAGTGAAATTATTCTGAAGATTTTCCATTGTGAAAAACTGTCTTTTAGCAACTTATGTATTTTCCGTTGTAAAGAATAAGCATGTAACTGTAAGATAGAAAAAAAATGCAACAAGTTTTGAGAGAAACTGTCCTTATGCCACCGTTCTATTTTTTTCTCTCTGGATGTGAATGAGAGGAACATTCTCCGAAAGGATGGTTGATATATGTATGTGATAATTGTTACGAAATCACGAGGCCACACGTGGAAGCGTAGATCTAATCCGAGAGCACCACAGAATTGGCAATGAGAGACACGACGTTTTTAACGTGGTTTGGCTACGAGGCCTACGTCCACGGGGCTTGACTACGGGCGCTCCTCCCCATCTATTAACTGTCTTTCAAGTTAGGTTATCGTGGTTACACAGGGCACCTCTATTTATAGGAGGTCCGGGTTATCGGAGTTTGACACTAACTCCATCCTATCCATACTACAACTCCAAGTTCTACCTATAATCTACCCCAAACACATATTCGACACAAACTCAACAAACTCCATCTTGACGAATATGTCCTTCGCCACCTTGAAACCGTCTCTGTGTGTATCTCCGTGCTCCCGTAGGAGTTGAGTTTCGTCCCTTGTAGCTCACTGACCGGAGCCACCCAACATGTCTGTCTTGACCTCAGACTTGTCGTCCCCCACTGCAAATGTCGCCATGCCTGATTCTTTAGTGACTCCACCTGCAATAACGTATCTTTGCAGCTTATAAAGATTCTTTATAGTCCTCCTTCCCTCCATCACAGTCTCTTTGCCCTTCTTGATCCTCATGGTTTTCTTGTCATTGTCAACTTCGTAGACAAATCCATCATCACGTAGGGACTCCAGCGAAATCAGATGCCTCTTATACCTTGGCACATGTCTCACACCCCTGAGTAGTTGCTCCCCGTTATTACTAGTCTTGATCTTGATGTCACCAATCCCGACAACACTATGATCTGTGTCATCATCTTGGTAGACTCTCCCAAAATCACCAGACTTGTATGTGCTGAACCACTCCCTGTTTGGTGTCACATGAAAGGAACTTCTTGAATCCAATATCCACACTGTTGTAGACTGATCACCTAAGAGCATTAGGACATCACAAGTATTTTCTCCACTGTCATCACCTCTCACAACCACATTGACGCTTGTTTTGGCCTTGTACTCTGGACAATCTCTCTTCATATGTCCTCACTCCTTGCACTTGTAGCACTGCAACCCCTTTTGTTTCTTGTTCTTTGACGACCTACCCACCTCATGTCCTTTCCCGCCTTGATCACCTTTGACCAGAAAACCCTCAGCATGAGCATGAGACTCTACTGCATTGTTTTTCCTTCTCAAATCTTGAGCCAGTAACGTTGCAGTAATCTCTGCAATCTTGATGGTTTCTTTGCCGTAGTCAGAGTAGTGACCAAATGCTCATAGGACGGTGGTAGAGAGCACAGAAGAATCATGGCCTTGTCCTCATCATCAAGCTTTACCTCTAGTCATGTTAGATCCGTCACCACTTGATTGAAACGTTCACATGCTCCGCAAGATCCGACCCTTCCTGCATCTTTAGCCCATATGACTTTTGCTTCAGATATAGCTTATTGGTCAGAGACTTAGACATATACTGAGCCTCCAGCTTTTCCCATATTCGCTTTGGCGAAATCTCATCCATCACGTAATACATCACTGTATCCGACCGACTCAGCCGTATGATCTCGGCTGCCCTGACTTTTAGCTCCTCCCACGTATCATCCTCCATCTTGTTTGGCTTGACATCCTACAAGACTTTTGAGCAATCTTGTTACGTCAACAAATCTTTGACTCATGTTTGCCACAAGACGAAATTGTTGGAGCTGTCAAGCTTCGCCACCTCGAACCTTGTTGACGACGACATGTCGCCTCTCCTGAACAGATCTGAGAATCCGACCTGATCGTCCGCTCCTTGCTCGATTGATGTCGCACCGATCTCCTTCTTCAAGCACTCCTCTTCTAAACCCGAGCTCTTCTCCTCTTTAGAACTTGTGCTCTCCAGGTTGCCTGTAGGCTTCATGTCACACCCTGATCTTCTGAAAACCGAAAAATTAGAGCCAACAAAAACTTTTTGCTCTAATAATAACATTCTCTTAAATAAACCTAATCAAAGCCTTGTCGTCACTTCGCAACATTAACGTCGTCGAATATAACCACCGGGTGACCTCTTCCCCCTCCCGACCTATGTGTTCAACCTTCCATAGTGTTTACCTTTTCACTCGATTCCACCTAGTATCTCTCAACGTAGGGCGACCATCGCCTACCTACTCCTTATCGAACCCCTTGCGTATTCGTAAATGCACACCTGCAACCTTCCCACATGCATGTACCTATATATGTATGTGCGTATGATCGTCCACCACACGGCATCGGTGCAATATCGAGCATATATATAGCACAAACCCCTTCCAAATGCCAGGACCTTCTACTATCTAATTCGCCATGTCCTATCATGAGTATGCGCACATATATACTACTGTTATATACGCATATACGCAAAACCCTAGCCCACCAAGACTCCCTATCATTATCCTAGCCCCGCCACCTTTTCTCCCTCCTAGAGATACACAACCTAGTCTATCTCCTCAATGCCTTGGACATCTGTTATTCCTTAGTCATGCAGCCATAGAACCCTAGCCCGTTTCCAACGGTAAGCATCGTGGGAACAATTCTGCTAGGTGAAAGCTGTTTGTTGCATGACCACAGGCCTCACGCCCTGACCTTCTCATCGACTACTCATACCTTGACGTGGGATTATGCTAGCATATACAGCTCTCGGGTATACATACACACACAAGCCCTAACCTATTTCCCTGTAAATGGTGTATCAAACTTTTACAATCTGCCCCATGACTATATATATTCTATGGCATATGGGACACCGTTATTCCTTGCAAATCCTATATCATCGTCATGCTCTAAATATACCATGGCCTTTTACCCTAAATCCTCGATCTCTTCCTGATAATAATGAGAGAGGACCCTTAACCTTTATAATTCAAATACAAGCTCGACCAATCACATTTTTTTATATATATTAAAAACCCAAAATTAGTCACTGTTGGAATTTGCTAAAATTCCAATCGACTTGTCAAAATTCTGAAATTTTTATGGAGTATCCCCCACACCTGGCTATTTTAATCTTACAATGAAACCTTACACCTACAGAGAAACCACCTCTCATACCTACCTTCCCGCTGCAATAGAAGCTATGTTTACCTCTCACCTGTCTTCCCCGAAAATACAGCCCAAGTGTCAAGTCATTGCGCTGTTTGATTTCTGTTATATCCTCTTCTTGACTCCCTTGTCTGTGCTAAAACCACACAAACTGTACCAACCGAGTTGCTTAGGACTCCCTGCATTGTGGACCTAGTGGCTCGCGAGCCAGACTCTCTCTCCCAACTTCTTCTTTTTTTCCCCAAACTCCTTTCTCTTTTCTTTCTTACTACCGAGCACTGCTCACCATGAACACGTCGCTCTGCTCCATCGTCTCCTGCAGTACTCGGTGCCTAAACGCACTGCCTGCCTGCAGCTCCTCTCTGCCCCATCACCTCCCTCTACAGCAGGCGGTGCCAACCCCTGCTGTAGCTAAACCCCGCCGTGCCTGCTCTTCTTGCCACGGCCGCACCATGCCATTAAGCCTCAACAGCAAACAACACCAGCTCCTCACTCCCTTCTCCTCTTTCTTATGCTCTTGTAAATGCTCAATTCCCTTCCTCACAGCACAGCCGCCTGAGTCCCTTCCTCACCACCCGAGCAGTTCCTCTGCGCCCAAGAATCGGAGCCGAGCTCTCCTTCTGTCCTTTCTACTCCAGGAAGCCGAGCTCCCCTGCTTGCCATCTTCCCCACACCATCCTCTCCGTTTCTTCCTAAGCTGCCCCAAAAACGAACCGAAGCTTCATCCAACTCCTCCTTCCACTGATTCAGCCACGAGCCTCACTCCTCTCCGACTTCCGCATCGAGCCCCGCCTGCTCTGGCGACCTTCCGCTCCTCCTGCTTTTCTCTCTACCGCATCATCGGGTCCGGCGCGCCTCATTAACTCCCCATCCGCCACTTTCCTTGGCAAGCCACCGCCGGTTGGACCCCATCCCTACACACTGCCATCCGGGGCGCTGATGCGCCACCGGCAAGCTCCGTGAGCCGCCGCTGCCGATGGGGACTACCCGCCCTGGAGCTCACCTCCAACCCAGGGCCGCCACCGTTTCTAGCAAGCCCGTTGCCTACTGGTCCTCACCACCGCACACGCAGCTACCGGCGGCATCTACCACGGCCAACAAGGCCACGGCCCCGTCACCGCCGCGGAGCACCAGATCCGCCGCCGTTTCCATCGGGAAGACTTGCCACCGCGACCAACAACGCCATCAAAGTGCCACCTTTCTCCGCTGCGACGCTCCCCGAGCACGACATCTAGCTCGCGCCGCCACCCCGCTCGACGAGGCCGCCGGTCTTCCTTGCAACAACGCCATCGCTGGTGAACCAGCCGCCCCTCGCTCGGTCTACCACCTCTTGCCCCTTCCACTGCCATCATCCTATTCGCCGAGCTCGCCGCTCGCCGCCAGTGAGCACCATCAAGCCGTCCAACCGACTGCTATCCCCCTCCCTCCTCTAATTCTTGTGATTAAGAACCCTAATCCCTAGCTTGTTCGCTAAGTAAACGCCTAAACAGCGTAGACGCTCCCGGCTAAACTCACCGGCCCATGGCCAAACGTCTGGAAGCGTATTTCACTAGCGGCGTTTGCCCCGACGAGAAGACGTACTTCCCACCTCACACCCTCCAGAATACGTTTTCTCCCCTGAAAAGCGCAAATCATCCCGTAACCCTTATGTTTCCATTTTCTTGAACCGCAGGCGCGTTTCCAAGAATGCGCTTTCCTATTCCGAAGGAGCATTTCTCATGTACTTTGCATTAAAGTACGTTGCCTCCTATTGAAAGCGCATTTCCCAATTCCTCCCTGCAAAATACGTCTTCTCTTACAGGAAATGTAACCCTTTTGTTCCTTAATCAGAACCCGCCCTTCTTATGCTGGAGGCGCATTTCCGAAACGCGTCTTCTACCTCACATCCATTCCGTCCAGCTGAAACATTTTCCCCTTTCAAATATCCCTCCGGTAAATATTCGGAAACCCATCCCTCCTCCGCCGTAACTCTGATTAAAACCCGTTCTTTTTCCTATATACTTCTAAAATCAAAATCTATCTACCCATATTAGTTTCATAATTTTTTGCAATTGTTTGAACTTCAGATTAAATTCAAACCAAGTATAACTTTAAAATACCTATCCCATCGTATATAGCCCCAGGTGATCAATTTAATTCTTCCGATAGCACCTCAAAACCATGTGAGGAATTTAGAGTCCAATATAACTTTAAAAGTTAAAACCTTTATATATTATATCCATGAATGAGAAGAAACCATAAAAACCCATCCTCCTTCAATAAACACATCCTAGTAAATTACTCCAAAAGATTTATTAAAACCTCCCGATTCATATTTCCACTCCAAACCAAACAAAATGAGATGAGAACCTAGAATATCCGAGTCCCAAAATGTTGCTGACCGGATAAGCTAGGATTCCCAAAATTTATGAAGGATCCTTATTTCATGTGAAAAGGATTTCCTTCCACCTCTTCCAAACCCTAACAACACCTAAGTCTAGGATACATGTTTTGAGATCCCATGAACGCATGATTGATTCTCATTTGGTTCTTCCTCTCATTGTTGATTTATTCACTGTTCCTTCAACGTGTAGATACCGACGTTAGGAGATATCGCGCGAAGGATCTCGGACAATTGTCGAATTGGGTTCAAGACCGAGCCCGGACAATATTGTCAGGCAAGCATTCCCACTTTGATCATGTTGAATCCCATATTTGTGAAACGTAATTACTTTGTTTGCGAACCTTGCATGCTATGTTAATAACAACGTTATTTTATGCTAAAGTAGTTATGCCTAATAGATGCATGTGACGTAGGTCTGGAATCTGATCCTTGTAGCCCTAGGAATATTTAGTCGGTTGATATTCGACCGACCAACTAAGTAGGAATATAGGCTTTAGCCTTGCTTAGACCTGCTGTAGTTAAACTAAGTTTTATCGGTACGATGGGTATGGGAACAAAAACCCTCGGTTGTTATTACATTCTGGGGAATCTTTTTAAAAGAAAATGTTTACCAAAATCCCAAAAGAAATGATGGAGGATTCAGATCGGGCAAGAATGCTAAGAGTGTTTGGGGTGGTAGAGTAGCCGGTCGCTACTTGAGGCAGGAAAGGGTAGGGTAGCCGGTTGCTACCTGAAGCATGGAATGGTAGGGTAGCTGGTTGCTACCTGAGGAGATGGTTGGACATGGAGTCTTGCTCGAATCGGTTAAGGACCGAATCTAAGTGCCGCTGAATCAGTTCCCCCACCGTACATTTACATATCCTTTATGGGAAGGACTTGACTCGGTACCTCGTCTAATACTAGAGCTCGGAGCCGTGGGAAGTTAGGGTGATGTGCTAGGTGGATCCCGGATCCCTAGAGGATCTTCACGGGACTACGTTGGGGTAAAGCCCTCGATGAGTTCCACGCTGTGGAGGTAAAGCTCTCGGTGGGTCTCACGAGTACGTGAAATTATGGTTCGACACAAAGGTGGAGAGTCCCATTTTCGACATCCGGGATGCGAAAGTTGGGTTACCCTCCTAGCGGGTCCGGCTCTAGTGTGAAAACAGGCGAAAGGTCTCGTTATAATAACCCTGTCAGTATACTTGCAAAGTATTCCCAGGGTGACCTACATCTTGTGGGTAAAGCCATACAACCTCTGCAGAGTGTTAAAAACTATTCGAATAGCCGCGTCCTCGGTCATGGACACGAACTGGCAAGGCCACACACTGGTTAGACTAAGTTTTGTTTGTGAAAGCTGGGGAAAAGGGATTAAGGACGTGGGCATGATGTGTCCACAGAGTGCAATTTACGCTACACGGATAGTAGCCGGGAATTGCAGAAGAGGAGACTAGCTGCACTGTCCGGGGTAGTGCGAGCGGGAGCCAAAAAGGGGTAGGCGTGATAGGCGGAGCTATCACGCTGAGGAAAGGAAAAGAGAGGTAGCGGATTCTACCTCATGATGATTGTTACTGCGGACCACTTCTGTTTTCAAAATAGCTTTGAAGCTTACTATCGTATTTACGATGAAAATTTACATTTCCGCACAACCAGCAACATAGGGTAGAGTTATTCTTTGATCTATTCCCTGCATAAAATATTGCCGTATATTTTCTCCCGTGGGAATAGCTCGCGAGTATATTCCATGTACTCACCTGGCTTGTTGATTTGGCCAGACGAAGGAGACGTCAATTCCGAAGAAGCAATTACGATCGCGAAAACTAGGGCGTAACCCCAGTCAGTTGCCTGTCGGGTATGGCATATTGATGGGCATCATTACCGCTCGATTTCCGCTACAAGTTTATAGCCATTGGGCTACAGGTATCAGACATTCGATCTTTACAGTCTATGTACTTAAATTCGTATGTATGTCGATGATATACAGGTTAACTTGTGTGTACCGGTTACTAATCCAGGGACCGGTACGGTAATCACAAGGGAGTATCCGGCTTAAAAACCGGATACGCCACACTTCAACTCCTGAGATCTCGTGCTTTGAAGCCTCCCCTCAACCCCTACTTATATAGTAGTCCTTTGGACTCTCAAATCCAAGCCGGACTCCTATTCCGAGTCCCTCTCCCTCTAAATTTTGGAAACCAACCCAAATTTGAGCATAATTCGGATTCTATACAAATTTTGGCTGAGAAAACCCCAAAAACTCACGTCCTGGGCCTCCCCAACTCCTCTTGGGCCGCCCCCCACGCATTCTGGGCCCTTCCCGGACCCCTCCTAGGCTTCCCGAGCCCCTCCAGCCCCACCTGGGCCACTCTCGAGCCCTGCCAGGCCGGACCCCTCCTGGGCCCGCCCGAGCCTCCCCCGGGCCTCTGTAGCTCCGCTGACCCTGCCTCGAGCCGCTCCTGGGCTGGCTGAGCCCCGCGTGGGCCGACGGCGTCCTGCCTGAGCCAACCGGGCCAGCCCCGGCCTCCTCCTGCAGGGCGCCTCCGCCCCGGGGCTGCCCCCGCCGCCTGGGCCACGCGCGGGCCCTCCTGGGCCGGCCAACCCGCCTAGGCCGGCGCTCGCTACAGCGCCTGGGCCGGCGCGCCTTGGGCCGCCTGGCCGCCACCCCGCCTCGGGCCACCTGGGCCGCGACCCCCACACGCCAGGCCGGCTGGTGCCTGGGCCACCGCCCCCACGGCTGGGCCGCCGCTGCACCACGGGCCGCTGGCCGCGTGCCTGGGCCGGCGCACCTAAGCTGAGCCAGGCCGGCCGCCCCGCCTGGGCTGCCGCATGCACCTGGGCCGTGCCAGGCCGACCGCCCCACCTAGGCTGTTGCCTGGCTGGCTGGGCTGGCGCGCCTGGCCGCTCCGCGCTGGTGACATTAAAAACATCGTGTCTCTCGTTGCCAATTCTGCGGTGCTCTCGGATTAGATCTACGCTTTTGCGTGTGGCCTCGTGATTTCAACTAGCGGAGTTAGTGTCGGACTTCGGTAAACTGGACCTCCTATAAATAGCGGTGCCCTGTGTAATCACGATAACGTAACTTGAAAGACAGTTAATAGATGGGGAGGAGCGCCCGTAGTCAAGCCCTGTGGATGTAAGCCTCGCGGCCGAACCACATTAAAAACGTCGTGTCTCTCATTGCCAATTCTGCGATGCTCTCGGATTAGATCTACACTTCTGCGTGTGGCCTCGTGATTTCGCAACAATAATAGTATCATTCATATACATGTTCCTCAACAATTCCATTGAAATAGCAAGTGCTGCTGGCTCTAGACACAAGGCAAGGGCAACCAAATAGTAGTAGTAATGAATCAAGTAGACTTAATTGGAATACAACTCTTCTTTCAGCTAAACACATATCATAAAGGTGCATTTGCAATGGTCAAAAAGATTTACTTAAAGCACGAAAAAGGGAGTTAGCCATTGTAAAACAAAAGGAACATTTCTGATTTTAGCATGTGACATCTTTTTGCGTAATCTTAATTCCTAGCGTGGTCAACAGAATGGAAATGGAAATTCTCCATGGCTCAAGGAAAAACAGCGCTCCAACACCAAAAACAATGTCAAGAAGTACTGAGCAACATAAACATACATATCCCAGTTCTTCATTCTTCGGTTCCTTGTCCAATTTAGACGTAGAACTTGATCAACCGGGTTACGAACAGATAATAAAAGACTGGCCTCCGCTAGGTTTCTAGGTCAAGTCATTAGTTGACAGACTTACTAGCGTGGTGTCCCGCACAATTACATGGAAAATATCTTTAATTATCTTTTATTTTTTAAATTCATGTGTATATATATATATATATATATATATATATATATATATTATTATACTATTTGTAAGAACTAGCACAGTGTTCCGCACAATTGCACGGGATACGTGTTAACTATCTTTATCTTTTTACCTATATGCATGATATTAGATTAGTACGGGAAATAAAAATTCAGATCGCGAGCCAACCAGCTAGTGGTAACTGAGCCATCTATTTAGGTATAGTTATGATGATCTATCGGATGTGATTTATTTAGGTACGATTATGATGATCTATCAGTTATGATCTTTTTAGGTACAGTTATGAAGATCTATTAGTTGTGATCTATTTATGTGCAATTATGACAATCTATAGATGTGATCTGTTTAGATACAATTATGGTGATCTATTGTTGTGATCTATTTAGGTACAGTTACGAAGATCTATCAGTTATGATATGTTTAGGTATAGTTATGAAGATCTATCGGTTGTGATCTGTTTAGGTGCAGTTATGAAGATCTATCGGTTGTGATCTATTTAGGTGCAGTTATGAAGATCTATCGGTTGTGATCTGTTTAGGTACAGTTATGAAGATCTATCGGTTGTGGTTCACTAATAATTAAAAAGGTCCACCAAATTAACGATTGGATGTTTTGCTTTTTTGTGGAAATTTCTAGACTCTCTCTATTTTTTCTATTGTATTATGCTTTTAGTACATATACTCCCTCCGTCCCATAATGTAAGGTATATTTTGATTGGTTAAGACAAGGCTTTGACCAACAATTACTCTATTAATATGTGGTTATGTGACATAAAATTGATATCATTTTATTTCTATTCAAAAGTATTCAAGATCTAATATCATTTTATTTCTGTATCACACAAACCACGTATTAATAGAGTAATTGATGGTCAAAGTTTTGTCTTAACCAATCAAAGTACACCTTACATTATGGGATGGAGAGGGTAGTAGATACCAAAATACCACTAGTTATGCCGATTGTACATGATATTAGATCAATACACATAATTAAAATTCGAATTATGTACAAGCTAGTCGGTAGTTCTTACGTGTGTTATCGGGTCGTTTGTACGTGATATTAGTATGTGAAATTAAAGTTGGATCGCTAGCCATTGTTCGTTTGTACATGATATTGGATTAGTATACAGAATTAATCGAACTCACTATATCTAGAAGTACAGAAGTATATCAAGATGGATGCTCGGTTGTTTGTACTGACTCGATATGTCGTTTGTACATTATATTAGATTACTTGAAATTAAATTTTGGATTATGATTAGTTGATTGTTTGTATATTATATTAGGTCTTGATATTAGACCAGTATGCACACTTAAATCTCAGGTAACTTTTTTGCGAGATACAAGATTATAAATATATATCAATTGTGGGCCATTCATACTTAAGGTACATTAGATCAATGGCAGGTAATGTTTAGATACAGTTATGAAGATCTATGGGTAATGGTCCATCAATAATAAAAGTCTACCAGATTAATGGCCCCATGATGTTTAGGTGTAGTTATGAAAATTTATCGGTTGTGATATGTTTAAGTACAATTATGAAGATCTAATAGTTATGATTTGGTTAAGTACATCCATCGGCTGTGATTTGTTATGAAATCTATCGGTTGTGATACACTAATAAAAAGAGGATCCATCAGATTAACATTCGGATATTTTGCTTTTTTTTTCGAATTTCTAGCATGTGTATCTTTTTTCTAATTAATCCACCTTATACTTTTAATATATAATAATAGAATAGATGTGGAGGGAAGAAATTGGCTATTGCAAAACAAAGTGAGAAACTTAGCATACATTCATTATTCTATTGGGTATTACATGCAGAAAACATAGCTAAGATGTAGAAAACACAGCTACAGATATCCATCAGTGTTTCCTTTCGAAAGAAATCGATCAATGTGTGACACCTTTTGCATAATCTTACATTGCATGGCATCAACAAAGAAGATAACAGCAGACCTCAGGGCCGCAATGGAAAAGAACATCCCAAACCACAGCCAGAAACCAGAAACAATCCCAGCAATCACACAGAAGAACATCCACTGATCCTCGCCTTCTCCACCGTTTCTCTCATCCGATGCAAGCGAAGTATTTGCACATGGAATGTCCAAAGGAAATCCACAGAGCCCAGAATTGTTGCAGTAAATCGATGGGTCAGTCAGGGTCTGGATCTGGCTCCCAGTGGGTATCTTGCCTGACAAATGATTGTTCGAGATGTTCAACGTGCTGAGCGTCGACAAGATCGAGATGCTCGGAGGAATAGTTCCTGAGAGTTCATTAGATGACAGATCAAGGGACTCGAGAAACTTCAAGCTACCAATGTTTTCAGGAATGCCACATGACAGATGGTTTCTTGACAGGTTCAGAAACCGGAGGCCCTGGAGGTTGGTTAGCTCATCAGGGATGCACTGTGACAGAAAATTGCTCGACAAATCGATACCGGTTAGTAACCGGATCGTTCTCTCAAAGATCAGTTCCTGTCCCTTCCAGATTATGTCGATTCTATCCTGATAATTGGACCCGTCTAGGGATGCCTGAGTCGACACGATTTCTGGATGCCTCATGGAGGTCATGTTGCCGAAGGCTACCGGAATTGATCCTGTCAAGCTGTTGTTGGCCATGTCTAGCAGCTGAAGTCGCGAAAGCCGCGATAACTCCGATGGAATTTCGCCAGTGAAAGAGTTTGATCTGAGGCTAAGGATTCTCAAGGATGGCACCCGGCTCCCGACCCAAGGAGGAATATCACCAAAGAACCTGTTATTACTGATGTCAAGGGTGGTCAGCGAGTTGCAGCCCTCCAGTACTGGCGGGAAGGCTCCGGTGAAGCCGTTGCCGGCGAGATGGACCGACTCAAGGGAGCAGTTGCGGCTTCCCTTGGTTGCAGGGATTTCACCTGAGAAGAAGTTGCTGGAGAGGTCCATGAACTGCAGAGCCTGCAGGTTCCACCAGCAGTCGGGCAGCTCCCCGGTGAGCCGGTTGTTCGACAGGTCGAGGATCTGGAGGGAGAGGAGCCTGCAGAAGGCCGAGCCGGCGCCGGTGCTGTTGGTGGAGGAGTTGCGGTTCAGCGCGCTGACGAAGCTCCCTGGCACGACGGCGTCACCGCCGTGAAGGCTCCTCCGTACCGGACCGCCCGAGAAGCTGCCATCGTCACCGTCGTCGTCGTCCAGGTCCATGCTCATCGCCCGGTGGGGAGAGGATAGCAGTAGGAGGCAGAGGGAGAGGCGCAGGAGAGGGGTTCGGGAGGCTTGTGCGTGCTCGGCCATGGCTTGAATTCGAGTGGAGCTGTGGAAGGGACTTCTTGGTTTTGGACGACGCCCCACTTGCATGACGGCACGGGTATTTCTTGGCAGGCACAGCACCGAGAGGTAGACGACGACGACGAGGAGTCGTGATCGCCGTGGAATTCTGGAGCACAGCGTGCACGTTCAACACGGCATACTAGTGGATTGACCGACCGGCCGGCCGGCCGCGGCAAGACCGTGCGAAGACTTGGGATTTTTTTAGCTCGCGAGCGACGACGAGACGCTGATGCTAGGGTCCCAGAAACCAGTGTCTCCCGGGCCCATTTCTTCGCCCTCTTTCTCAGGCGTTTCGACGAGCACGTTGGATGAAATGAACAAGAAAACAGGCAAGCCGCCGGTGAGACGTTTCGTCGAACACCACCCATGCACGGTCGAGTAGGCATCTTCTCCCTCCGCACTTCTCCACCGCCGGAACCCGTTTCCGCTTCCACCACACGTGGCCGGAGGCGCCGTCGCTGCCTCCTCACCCTCCCTCTCCCCCAAGCCCAACCTAACATTCCGAAGCTCGCGGCCCCCGACCGCCTCCTCCGACACAGAGGATGGCAGCGCTACCGCGCCCCTCACCCGACCCTTCCATCATCGGAGCACTCGCCGTTGCCACAGATCGCCCGTGCGCTCGCTCGTCTTCAACGATGCTTTTCTGGCAGCAAGATAGGTGCTGGGCTTCCGGCTTCGCTAAGACCGATTCCTTTGGCGTGCGACAGTGGCATTTCACCCTGTTGGGGGAAGGGTCCCCGCGTTACTCCGAACCGACGGGTTTCCCCCTGACAACGTCAAGACCTCCCTCCCTGCGTCGACCCAGTTCACCCGGCATCAATAAACTCCGATAGCATCAACAAACTCCACAGGCATCACCGACGGCGTCAAGGCCACGCTCCATCCCAGCGGGCGTCAAGGCTGAGCTCCGTCCCGGCGGACGTCAGGGCCGTGCCCCGTCCCGGCGGACGTCGGGGTTGCGCTTCGCCCCGTCGTCAAGAAAAACACGTCATCATAGTAGCGAGTATTAGGATATTAAAGTATTAGAGTATTGAATATTCCATAAAGATTCCTGTAAAAAGATCAAAATGTCCCTGATTGTGTGTTATTGCCCGGAGGGCATAATTGTAATCTCGCATACTCCTTTCTCAAAACCTATAAATACCCCCCCAGGGGGTAGAGAGAAAGGGGAGGATTCTTCTCAGATATAAACCCTAATCCCCGAAATTAATATGAAAGTTTTCAATTCGCCCCGACACGAGAGTTTCTGTTTATCCCCGACACGAGTGCTCCACGTTCCATCTCGCCGGTAAAGTCGCCGCGCGCCCCTCTTAACGGACAATACACTTGCTCGTACTTCTCTAGTACTCCCGGAGGTCGGTGTAATCGATCGGGGGTACCTAAAGTACACTGCCTAGTCCCGTAGCTACGACACACCCTGTGATAAAGTCGGATCCGGGATGGACGGCCGGTACAGCTGACGTACAACTGACGGGACGGAACCGGCTCCTCTTACGTGCCGGTTCAAGAGAATTAGAGAGCGGCTTAGCCTACAGTAAAATTAGAAGAAGCATTTACAACAGTGCAAGAGGCTTCACTGTGACCAGAGCCGCAATAAGAGAAGTCTGGCCTCTGTGACGCCCTTTTTTGCTAAGCTATGCTGCTTTGTTCAGCTTCCTAGAAACCTTGTGAACTCAGGTTGAAGAAATGTGCCATCTCGGATTTGGCGGCAGCATTACTTTCGGAATTTGCACCGGTTAAGTACACAAAATTGCCATAAGTTTATACGAAAGTTGCCAAAATTAAGCAACAAAGAAAACGAAAACGTGGGTTAGTAAAAGACAAATTATCTTGTAATGACTAGTCTCAAAATAACCAAGCCTCGTCACCGCCTCGCCCCCTCCTCCCTAGAGGTTTACCATATGAGAAACAATAGTTGCACATTCGGGAGGTGATGAAAGGCAAGTCTTCGTAGTGACACCTCCAAAAAGGAATATGACTCTTATCGTCGTCGCCAAATCAAAACAGTTCAGGTCAGAACAAGGTTATCCTCAGAGAACAGGTCTGGTGCTCAAAGAAAACACCTTCAAAAAGGTATCAGCGCTTAGGTTGATATCATCGTGGAATCGAACCAACAAAGATCATATCAAAGGCTTTCACCCCAAACCAAAGGTGCTAGTGCTCTAAGACCATGCCAGGATCTGACCAATGAAGGCCAGATTGACAACGCCCAAAACCCCAATGGCTAGCCACTGTCATCACCATCATGAAGCCATGAATGCACACCACCTTCACGGATCCGTCCAAAGAAAATTGAGCCTCCAAAGGTCCGTCCATCGTGGATCGAGACTACAAGCGACACATAGTAGCGTGCCCAAAGAAGGAGGTCGACGTCCACCGCAACCCACACATTGGCCGGTCAACAACCAATCACCAGAGAGAAGCCACACACCGCAAATGCAAGCCACTAAACCATCACGATCTCCACCATCAGCACTGGCCACCGACCACTCGCACTCGAACTACCTCGCGGCCTCCAAGCCGACTTAGGCCTTTGCCGATCAATCTCCCTGACTGAAGTTGCTTCCTGCATAGCCACTTCCAATCGGCCAGGTTGTACCACTGACAAAGAGAAGAAGGGATCGATCCCGATCAGCCCCGATGTTACTAATCGAGGTCATGGTGCACCTTGGACTTGGACATTGCAAGAGCATGCTAGGCTGATGGACATGTGCGTCCTAAAGGAGGCCAACCAACATTGCCAAAGAGCCGAGCAGTGACTGCTAGACTGAACCATCGTGGAGCAATGAGATCCGTCTCGTTGGTTGCTAGAGCCGCAGCACCATGACGTAGATCGGCCGTGAACATTGAACCCGAACACCGCCGGATCTGAACCCCGTACCTCCTCTAAAATCATCGGCAGCCGATGAGTAGGAAGAAGCCCCACCCCGCCACAACCGTAGCGACAGTGGTGGGAGGGGAGGGGAGATATGGAGGTGACGGCTGCTAGAGTTTCGCTGTAGGTAACATTTACCCAAGGTAATACCTGCACAAGATGCATAGCAAGGAGAAGATCTTGTCCGGACATCCGAGGGATGATCGCATGATTTCTACACAGAAGGTCTTTGGAGAAAGATTCGGCACGACCGGCACGACGCGGTTGGCCTGGCGCATGATCCCCTCAATCGAATGCGATCGATTTGGCCGCGTGCGTGGAGCTGACTCTCGCAGTGGTGATCGACTGGTTAGAGGCCACCCGACAAGTTCTTTCGTTTCCATTACTGTGGCCGCTTAAGATCGAGATATATATATATCTATATGATTGCGATTTCAGCTCAAAACAAGGTCTCATCGCACGCAGTCAATGCCCGCTGTGGTGCCCTCCACAGTAGCTAGCATTACTGTAGTACCACACTGTAGCTATCGGGCATCTGCTTCAATGCATCCGTGAATGAGTAAAAGGACGTTTTTGATGGCTGTTTTGACCCATTTCTAAGTGTTTTTAATAAATATACTATTCTTTTACTTTTAATGTTAATTTTGTCTTCATGATAGCACGGACAAGCAACACGTGTCACATAACGTGTCCTAGACAGGCGAAGCAGGCCTATCACGTGTGCATTACTACTACGCAGAGAGTGGACGAGTAAAATGACGTTTTGCCGGCTGTTTTGGCCTATTTATGAGTGTTTTAACAAATCTACTCTTCTCTTACTTTAATTGTTAATTTTGTCTCTGTGACGGCACGAACAAGCGACACGTGTCACATAACGTGTTCTGGATCCACGAAGCAGGCCTATCGCACCCTCAAGTTACAAAGCCTCTGTTGCGTCTCTACTTCATGATAAGTACAAACTGCCAAAGTACCAAATATTCTAGACTTGTTAAAAACACTGTGAAAGAGGCTAAAACAGCTAAATATTCTAAAAGAATCCGAAGAAAAAAGGGGCAGAGGGAAAGGACAGACCTCTGCCTAGAAATATTCAATGCAGCCATCATAAGTAGCTCGCCAGGGAGCAGCAGTGCAGCAGCTGCCATGCATTGAATTGGCCAGGGAGCTAGCAGCGCATGCAGTGCAGCAGCAGCCACTGAATTGGCCAGGGAGCAGTAGCTCGCTAGCCAACGACCAGCCATGGAGAACGGCGAGGCTGAGTACGCGCAGGACGGCTCCGTCGACCTCCGCGGCAACCCCGTCCTCCGCTCCAAGCGCGGCGGCTGGACCGCCTGCACCTTCATCGTCGGTAGGTTACCGTTCATCATGCGCAGTTTGTGGCAGCAGTATACACGTTTAACTCGTTTCGATTCGTCTTCGTCGGCCACGTCATTGTTCGCATGCAGTGTACGAGCTTTTCGAGAGGATGGCCTACTACGGGATCGCGTCGAACCTGGTGATGTACCTGACCAACAAGCTGCACCAGGGCACCGTGGAGGCGGCCAACAATGTCACCAACTGGTCCGGCACCGTCTTCCTCACGCCCCTCATCGGCGCCGTCGTCGCCGATGCCTACCTCGGCCGCTACTGGACCTTCGTCGCCGGCTCCGTCATCTACTTCATGGTACGCATGCACGTTCTACGTACATGCAGTCTGTAAATAGTTTCTTTCTTGCCTTCTCCTTGGCTAGCTAGCTTCTTCAGTCGAATTTTTTTTCTTGCTAATTCTGAGTTCTTGCTACTTAATCACTTACTATTAGCTACTGCCTACTAGCACTAATTTTCATGGCTTACACGGCAGTTCTTCGCTCTTTTTTCGCGAACATATACGGCAGTTTATGGATATATATTTTTACCATATGATAATTAGAAACATTGTTGATTCAGTTGTTTATCCTCTTCTAGCTACTTCAATCTCTCGAGATCTAGAGGGCAGGAATGCGATGTTTTGGTCAGTCGTTTGTCTCTTGTTTTTGTGCGGTACAGTGGTACCCAAAATAATCGTTGGAACGCATCCAAATTAGATCTGATAAAAATGGCGTCATCAGGAACCAACAACCATGAGAAATCTCGTACTGTGCGGCAGGACCAGCGTTCAATAATTAGCAAGGATGTTCCTTGCGGACATTCCATTCGGCCCGTTCACAAGGTACTAGGATTGTTGGATTATTGGTTCTCGTGACTAACGCCGTTTCCATTTTTTATCATAAGGAACATCCTTTTTGTATTAATAAGAAAAAATAAATTGCATATTTGGGCAAGAATAAACGCTGTTGCTACGTACCACGGTCTCCGGTATAAACATTTGACTATTACATTTTTTTTTCTATTTAACAGTTAGTAAAAGACTTAAATTAAAAAATGAGATGAAAGTCATTTTTGTGACAAATCGGCACATGTCAAATCCAAATAACATAAATTGACGGCACAAATTCACTGCACCTAAAGCATGAACCTGTCGCCTTTGTTTCAGCACTCAGATGTGTTCATCATCTGGCCCCGCTGGCCGAAGCACAACTCCAGCTTGATCCAACTCAAGCTTGGTCAATCATGAGTCATGAGGTACAAGGATTTGTTGGATTCTTGTTGTGACTTTAAGGCTAGCTGTTTCCATTTTCGATCATAGGGCAGATTTTTTGCATTGATAAGAGAAAAGTAGAATTTGCAGATTTGAGCAAGTGTTGACTAAGACGTTCTCTCATTTTTACTTGTTGTTTTAAACATTAAAACGGTCTTTAAATACATGTTTGATTGTTACCCTTTCTATTTAAAAG
This sequence comes from Stipa capillata, assembly GCA_019208055.1. Classification (NCBI taxonomy): domain Eukaryota; kingdom Viridiplantae; phylum Streptophyta; class Magnoliopsida; order Poales; family Poaceae; genus Stipa; species Stipa capillata. The sequence goes on along the minus strand of JAGXJF010002949.1, from coordinate 132,257 downwards.
GTTGGTAAAGAAACTAAAAATAATATAAAAATAAAATGAGATAATTTTTTTATTTTTTGAGTAAATTGCAATTTGGACCATGTTCTATTCCAGTATTTGTAGTTTGGACCATGTGTATTTAAAATTTAGCACTTTGCATTAGGAAGATCCATAAAATATTACACTTTGCACTAGGTTTTAATAGTTGGTACAAAACCTGCTTGGTTCACTAACATGGGCCCATCTGTCAGGTGCCACGTTGGCATGCTACGGGTGCTCTCGATCTACATCAGATCCACACTAAGGGAATAGAGGAGACCAGTATATATGTTACTTTAAAAATAATCCACTTACACATCTGTACACAAAATATTTGCAAAGGAAAAAGAAAAGGATCTATTTTTGACCGCAACAGTAATAGTATTGTTCAACGTATTCGCACAATTGTTGTGTGCAATATATCTGTGTGAGCATGGAATAGATTCTAATTTGGAATTTCACGAGTCCAGGGGAAAATGAACAAATGGAAGGGAAAGGATAGAGGGCACCAGTGGGTATGACGTGGATCAAGAGCACCCATGGCATGCCGATATGGCATCAGTGAGTCGGGCCAGTTTTTTGTGAACCGTTAAAATCTAATTAATGCAAAGTGTAAAATTATGTGGGATATAAATCGGTGCAAAGTGCTACATTTAGACATACAGTGCAATTTACTTATGTATTTTTTGACAAATCAATTATAACATCTCCATGTGACAAATCCAAATACTTGTGTATACATTAATTAATGGACAAACCCGCCAGCCGAAGCACAACTCTAGCTGACCCAAAGCCAAGCCTGCTCAATGTGTCCATGTGTCCATCGGCCATGCCCATGATCCAATTCTATCTTTGCGCTTGTTCTATCGATTTGGACTTTTGGATACTGAAAGCGGCGTACGACAAAGGGTATATTTTGGTCCTTTTTCCACTATTGACAGTTGAAACTGAAAGCGATACGGAAAATTATCGCCATATGCTTCGAGCAGCAAATACAGCAAAACGCAAAGTTACATGGCATAACAAACAACATTTCCATTCGAATATTGTCAGTTTACTGGAAATTGAACAGGAATTTCTGATGCCCCAATTACTGAAACGTACGCAGGGCATGATGCTGCTGACGCTGTCGGTCACCGTGCCGGCGCTGAAACCGCCACCTTGCGACGGCTCCACCTGCCCGCGCGCCTCCGCCCTGCAGCTGGGCGTCTACTTCGGTGGGCTGTACACCATCGCGCTGGGCCATGGCGGCACAAAGCCCAACATCTCCACCATCGGCGCCGACCAGTTCGACGACTTCCACCCGGCGGAGAAGCTGCACAAGCTCTCCTTCTTCAACTGGTGGATGTTCACCATCTTCCTGGGCATCCTCTTCTCCAGCACCGTCCTCGTCTACCTCCAGGACAGCGTCAGCTGGTCGGTCGGCTACGGCGTCCCCACGCTCGGCCTGCTGGCCTCCGTCGCCGTCTTCCTCGCCGGCACACCGCTGTACCGCCACAAGGCGCCGCAGGGCAGCCCCTTCACGAGCATGGGGAAGGTGGTCGCCGCGGCCGTGTGGAAGCGCGGCGTCGCGCTGCCTGCCGACGCCAAGGAGCTGCACGAGCTGGAGCTGGAGCACTACACGAGCAGGAGGAGGTTTCGCATGGACGCCACGGACACCATGAGGTTCCTGAACAAAGCTGCGGTCAAAGTCCCCGGGGACGTCGGCGGCGGGTCGGCGCCGCGGCGGCCGCCCAGGTGGACGCTGTGCACGGTGACGCAGGTGGAGGAGACGAAGCAGATCGCCAAGCTCGTGCCGCTGCTCTTCACCATGATCGTGCCGTGCACGCTCGTCGCGCAGGCGGGCACGCTCTTCGTCAAGCAGGGCGCGACGCTGGACCGGCGCCTCGGCGCGTTCCAGGTGCCCCCGGCGAGCCTCGGCGCGTTCGTCACGTTGACCATGCTCGTCTGCGTCGCGCTCTACGACCGCGTCTTCGTCCCCGCGGTCCGGCGGCGCACCAAGAACCCGAGGGGGATCACGCTGCTGCAGCGAATCGGCGCTGGGCTGCTACTCCAGGTCGCGACGATGGTGGTCACGGCGGCGACCGAGAGCCGGAGACTGAGCTTCGCGAGGAGCCACGGGGCTAGCACCACCGGCGCCGGCGTCGCGCTTCCCCTGACGATCTTCATCCTGCTGCCGCAGTTCGTGCTCATGGGCGTCGCCGACGCGTTCCTGGTGGTTGGCCAGGTCGAGTTCTTCTACGACCAGGCGCCGGAGAGCATGAAGAGCCTCGGCACGGCCCTATCCCTGACGGCGTACGGCGCCGGCAACATGCTCAGCAGCGCCATCCTCTCCCTCGTCGAGCGTGTCACGGGGGAGAGGGGGAGCCCGTGGGTGACCAACAACCTCAACGTCTCGCACCTCGACTACTACTACGGGCTGCTGGCCGTGCTCGCCGCGGTGAACCTGTGGGCGTTCGTGGCGCTGAGCGGCAGGTACACGTACCGAGCGGAGTCGAGGGAGACGATCGACGTCGCCATGGACGTGCAGGACGGCACGGTCAGGGTTCATTCAGAGCCAGCGCCAATGGCATGAAAAGATTGCACATTTTGGCTTGTAATTAGCTAACGAAGTGACTTTTAGTGATCAACCGAAGTCATCATGTCTTGTATCTTCCATGGCTCTCTCTGAATGAACAGATACGCTGTATTGATATCTGAGTTTCCAAATTTTGAATTTTTGAGCGTCAGGACTGAATACTCAAGTTCTTCCGAGGCACTTTTATCACTTAGATTCAGAATTTATCTATAGGGACCGCCTACTTGTAAATCTCAATCACATTTTTTAGCCTTTGAATTAATATTCAACTATTCATCCCATCCCGCCCTATATATGAAATTAAGCTAAAACTACTCCATGTCAAATGAAATTTGAGAATTGGTTAACCTAGGCAGAAAGACAAAACGAAATCTTACTTCGGAAGAATTATTATAGAGGATGGACCCTGACTGAAAATTACAGTAATATTTTGTTAAAATTCTACATTTCTTTAGACTACAATTTTAGTCTTAGAACCGTATAATTTTAGGTGATTAGAATTAGCAAAACTATTATCATATTATATAAAAACCCTCAAATTTATCTCAGCCAGAAAATATTCTACAAAAGCATCCCTACATTTCCAGAAAATCAATGAAACACTTACATTCAAAAGGGGCGATAAAATTTTAGCCAGATGATAACAACATTTAACTTTGTTGAGGTTACCCTGAAGGAACCGGCAAGTTAAAAGCGGCCAATGCCGAGTTAAGGATAATAACAGAGGATAGAAGAGGAAGCAATGGCAGAAGCAAAAAAGAGAGAAAATCACAGTAAGGCAAGGAGGAAACGAACAAGGAGAGGGATGCCAAGAAGATCAGGACCTTTGCATTCTATTAGTTAGTAACAGTAATGTTGCGCAGGTCCAGCTGCTTCTCGGCATCAGGGCCTCATCTCCGTCCTATACTGGATGAGCGGCTCAAATTGATTGCGAGGCGTGGCGGCCGTTTGGTTCACGTGTGTCAAACGGCCGGCTTGGCGGGTATCAGACGTGTGTCGCATGTGACATTGGTGGCGTACCCGGTTTTAGGGCCGGATACGTCTCCCGTGTTTACTGTACCGATCCCTGGATCAGTAGTCGGTACACACAAGAACTTGATAACGTCCTCATACAATACCGAATATCTTACATAAATAAACCATTATGGTCTTTATTCAACAGCAGGGCCGATTGGCCGAATAGAAAGTAGCAGCGGAAAAATGACAAAGCGCGATTATTGACCCATCAATATGCCATACCCGACAGGCAACTGACTGGGGGAGAACGCCCTAGCTCTCGTGGTCGCTGATATCTTCCTCGGAGCATCACTCTCCTTTTCATCTGGCCAAATCAACAAGCCAGGTGAGTACATTGAATGTACTCGCAAGCTTTTTCCCTCGAGGAAATAATACGGCATAGTTCATGCAAAGGGATATCTCAAAGGAGAGCTCTAACCTAGGTTTCATGTTGTGCGGAAATGTAAGTCTTTATTGTAAATAACAGTAATAGATGAAAGCGAACTTTGTAAAACAACGATCCCCAACGTATCACGTCGTCCTCCGTGGTAGCCCTTGCTACCTCTCCTTTATTTCCTCAGCGGAAGAGCCGCGCTCATCACCGCTTACCCTTTCGGCTTCCGCTCACACTACCCCGGCAGTGTAGCTAGCCTTTCCTTCAGCAATTCTGGCTACCAATCCGGGTAGCGTAAATTGCGCCCTGTGGACACATCATGCCCACGTCCTTAATCCCCTTTTCCCAGCTTTCACAACCAAAACACAGTCTAACCAGTGTGTGGCCTTACCAGTTCATGTCCATGGACCGAGGACGCGGCTATTCGAATAGTTTTTAACACTCTGCAGAGGTTGTACGGCTTTACCCACAAGATGTAGTTCCCCTGGGCATGCTACCGGTCGCATGTGTCCAGGGTTTGTACAACGAGACCCTTCTCCCGTGTTCATGCCAGAGCCGGATTCGCTAGGAGGACTACCCGATCCTCTGCATCACGAATGACAGGGGTGGGACTCTCCCCCTTTGTGTCGGACCATGTTCCACGCACCTTGTAAGACCCTACTGAGCTTTGCCCCCACAATACGGTGAGACCCATGAAGAGCTTTTCCCCTACGCAGTCCCGTGGAGATCCTCTAGGGATCTACCGGATCCACTAGCACTTCAACCTAACTTCCCACGACTCCGGGCTCCGGCATTAGACGAGGTACCAGGTCCAGTCCTTCCCATAAAGGACATGTGGACGTACGGTGGGGGAAAACTGATTTAGCGGCACTTAGGTTCGGTCCTTAACTGATTCGAGCGGGACTCCATAACCAACCAACTCCACGGGTAGCGACCGGCTACCCGACTATTCCTTCCGCAAGTAGCAACCGGCTACTCTACATCCTCATAACACCCTTAGCATTCCCGCCCGAATCCAAAATCCTTCATCATTTCATGCGGGGTTTTCACAAACATTTCTTTTAAAAGATTTCCTCGGCATGTATAAACAAGCCGAGGTTTTGATCCCATATCCCTCCCGTACTTTGTAAACTTGTTTTAACTAGAGCAGGTCTAAGCACAGCTACTGCTTATATTCCTATTACCTTGCCGGTCGATCTCGACCGACTAACTAATCCTAGGGTTACAAAGGACGGATTCCAACCCTACGGCATATGCATCTACTCGGCATAACTTTACTAACATAAAATATCGGTGATAATAAAATAGCATGCAGGGGTTTCGCAAACAAAATAATTAAACGTTGCAAATATGGGATTCGACATGTTCAAGGAGGGAAAGCTTGCCTGGCAATTCCGGGTCCTGTTCCTGTTCTTGGTGTGAAGGTGACGTCGGATCCTCTCGCGGCACGTACGACACTCCGTTAACTATACGTCGAAAGAGATCGGCGAATAAGAAGCAAGCGAAAGAACTTCGAATAAAACTCAAGACTCAAAATCACATGAAATTATGTTTCTAGTCGGAAGGAGACGTCGCGTTATTAGGGTTATGTGCTCAAGCTATGGCTTCTATGAGTGCATGGTCGCTGGTGGAATTTTAGTTTATCGCGGCATGGGATAGACATTTTGATTATTCTGGGAATCGCTCATGCATTGTGTGCGTGGATTGAGGAGAGGATTTAACGGTGCCCTAATCCTAAATCCTATTATTAGAGCTTCTGAGACCTAAACAATTTTGAAGCGTTGTGAACATAAAGGATGGGATATTTGACTATTTGGAAATTATATGTATATATATATGTAACGTACATGTGATTCTAAAGAAAATGGGAGTGAACTCTAAACCTTATTCCTAGTTTCAAATCACTTTAAGTTTTGAAAATATAAATGAAGTAAAAGCTTCTGCATATGCTTAATCCTTCTGGAATCAAGGTAGTTGCTCAAATATCTGGTCATTAGCGCCCTGAGTTATCTAAATGTGCAATCACTGAACTGAAAACACTTCCCAGCCAACTCAAGAACATGGACATGAATCTCCTGAAATGACGTTGTTTTTAATCGGGTAGGAAGACTTGCGTTGTTAGGGTTACGGGTTCGAGCTACTGCTTTTACCAATGGATGGTTGCTGGTGGTATTTTAGTTTATTGGTGGGTGGAGCAATTACTTGATTACTTTGGGAATCACGCATGCATTGCAGGTGTGGGTTTTGGAAAAGATTAAACGATGCCCTAGCTTACATCCTACTGATAAAGCTCTTAAACCAAATCAACTTCGAAACCTTGCGAACACAAAAGCTAGGATTACTTCTGTAGCTTCCAGAACCAGAACTGTATATGCAAAGTTTAATTTGAAAAGGCTTCAAATGGGTGAACCAGTGAGGGCCTAGCTGCACAGGAATCGGTTTGAAATGCCTTTACGCTTTCTGTACAAGGCTGGTTGCGCCTCCTATACTACAAAGCGGGAAATGGTGGGGCGTCTTCTCCTACTGGGTACTTACCCGTTCGGGACAATGCTTCCCAAGCTGGTCTCGCCTGCTCTGCTTTAGGACAAGGCGGCGGCGGGTTAGTGCGGCGGCGCGGTGGGGCTTCAATCCGGTGCAGCGGGATTGGTTCCAGAGAGGAGGGGAGTGGCTCCAATGCTCGTTCCCTGGGTCCTGGAAGCTCGGGGAGGCTCGGGCTGCTCAGATTTTTGCTGAACAGAAGAGAGGATGGGAGCTAGGGGGTGGTTCTGTGGTGGCCGTGGAGAAGAAGGTGGTCGCGGTTCAAGGAGCTAGATGGAAGGTGCTCGGCTAGGGAAACCAGAGAGGAGTTGGGTGGAGGCTTGGGACGAGGGAGAAGCTCGGGGCTGCCCTTTATAGGGAGCCGGCGAGGTGAGCTGTCCGGGCGCTGTGCTTGCGATGGGGACGTGCCCGGCGCTCGGGGACAGCAGCGTGGCCGAGGTTTGCAGGCAAGGGAGGCATCGTGGCGAGCGTCAGGGCTTGAGGCGGTGCCGGGCCGGCGAGCGGCGCGCTGAGGCGAGCGAGCGGCGCGGCTTTGGCAGGTGCGCGTGCGGTGCGTCGACGGACGGCGCAGGTGCCCGGCGTTCGGCGCGGCAAGAACTCGACGAGCGGCGCGGCTTTCCGGCGTCTGGCGTGGGTACGACGCCGGGGTTTGCGGCGGGAAGCTCCCCCGGGGTCCACAGGCGGCGTCGAGCTGGACGGAGGTGAGTAGACTAATCGGATGCGAGGTGGCGCGGTGGCCGCGGATTCCGGCATCGGCAGCTCGGCTGTGCACGTGTTGGCATGGCGATGCCAGCCAGAGCGCGGCCAGCCCATGCCAGGGAGCGGCATCAGTGCGTCCTGGCGCACTTGGGGGGTTGCACGCGTGTCCTTCTCGCCAGGGGTCCCTAGGGCATGCGTCCAAAGTCACAGAAGGGGATTCCAGTGTGCTCTGATGCCAGGACTTGACAATTCTCAGGTGTCATGTTGTGTCAAGGACCAGGGTCAAAGGGAAAGAGACAAACTGGGTACTGCTAGAGGTATACGTGACTTTGGTTGCTTTGGGTAACAGAGGAGGGTCCCACCAATGGTTCCAGAGTGGTGAACTTTGCTTTTGCGTCTCATTTCGTGTGAAATTGTTGTTTCGGCCTAGGTGTTCGATAGCAGCCATTTGGGATTTTTGTACCGAACGTGCTCATGATTTCGTACATTCTGGGTCCTAGATGCGAGGAAACTGCTGTGTAATTTATCCAAAATTTTTGGACATGTGCAGCTACGGGTTACTGTGCAAAGCTCCTTTTTATTCCCCCGCGTTTATCAATTATGCCTACGGGCATTTTTGTACTAAGCATTATCATTTTATGTTATACCTGTGCTAAGAATGTTGCTGAGGTGTCTCACGATTTCTCTCGGGATTTATGGAGAGGTCGAGGAGTGTACTGTCCTACGATTAGGGTTTGGGAGAAATCGGTATAACAAGAACAGGAAGGGATCGGGAGTTAAGGTTAGGGTTTCTGAGTGCGGCAGGGTGATATGAGGGCGTGGAAACTCTCGGAAGTTTTCTACCTCAGTTTAGGAGGGGTTGGTTCCAGGTCGCCGCGGACGTATCAACGTACGTGACGTTAGGGTCTTGAAGGGAATTGGCTTTAATTGGAAACAAGGGTCGGGGCTGGAACTAGGGTTTTGGGCGCGGCAAGGCGGGGATGGTTATGGTGGGTCTCCTGGATTCTCCCTTCCTTGCTTAGGTAGACTCCGGGGTGAGTTGTCGTAAGAGGTTTAGGGTTTACTGCGTGTGTGCGGGTCTAGGGTTTAGTCGGAAGAGGTGCGTGTGTGGCAGTGTTAGGTATAGGTTTCGGATTGGTCCGATTTAATCTCGTGTGACATCAGGTACTAGCCACACGTCGACGGCAGACCAGGATTTATAAGGGCTCGCGTATAGGCAGACTAGGGTTTGTCGAGACGGATCGCCTTTAGGGTTAGCGATAACAGAAGTTTCCAACCGAGGTAGAGTTGCTGCCGGGAAAAGCTTTAGGTTTCCGCGGTCAGGGAAGATATTGGTGGGGCACTGGAGTTTAATCGGGATCATAACACTTGGGTTCGGGTCTTTTGATCGTGAGCCGGGTTTAGGGGTTTTACCATTCGTCGAGTAGGACGACAACAGGGTTTTGGGTGTATAGGGTGTAGGGGTTTATGTCGGGTACAAATCCCACTTAGGATGCACATGACCTCTAGTTTAACGCAAAAAGTTTTTGTAAGCCCTAACTTTCGGGTTTTAGAAAATCGGGATGTGACAAACCTACCCCCCTTAAAGGGAATCTCGTCCCCGAGATTCAGACAGATTAGGAGAAAGAACGGAGTAAAGCAACAGGGTCTTTTGCTGCAGAGAGTTTTTACAAATCCACGCAGGTCCTTTGTCCAAATTATCTAGGCTACCCCCCCTTAAAGAAAAGGCTGTCGCCTTGACATTAGGGTTTTATTGACAACTTTCTCAGGATGTCACAATGCTTCGAAATACAAGGTTCTATGGTAAACATCGGGGATGCGTTCGTTGCTGTGTCCGGCTTTGTGCTCTTCCTTAGCGTCGATGGGGTTCGTGTGCTCCTCGCTGGAGTTCTTGGTACTTCTTGTCCGTAGCTTCAGGTGGTAGCGGAGTGTCTTTGGTGTTGACTTGCAGCAGACGCGTCTTGGAAGTGGAGTTCCGAGGCTTCTTAGGGCATTGACGGACGAAGTGTCCAAGTTCCCCGCAATAGTAACAGGTTCTATTCTTGGGGTTTTTGTTAGGGGCGGCGGAAGAATCAAGATGGGTCGTGCTCTTCTGGAAATCTTGTTTGTCCCAGTTGTTGAGTTGATATGCTGGAGATGCTTCCCGTTGGTGTGGATGGCCGGCGACTTCAAAAGATTGTCTCTTCCCGTGATGAGATCGTTTGCAAGAGTTCTCCGGATCATGTTGCTTTTCATTTCTTCGTTTCCGGGTGTTGATTAGGTCATGGTGTTTATTTAAGGCTGAGTCTACAAGGTCGCGGAGTGTGTTTGTTATTACGGGCTCCATAGGGCATTGTGCTGGAACGTGGTCGAGCGCCTCACAGAGGTAACAGGCGACTTGTCTCATCGGATATTCTTCATCCAGGTGGGTGGTGTCGCAGTTGGGGCAGTTGTCGGGGCATTGCGCCTGGAAGTGTCCTTTTTCACCGCATCGCTTGCAGGCCCGTCTGGTAGTTGGTATTTCGCTGAGGCACTCGCGAGCATAATGGCCAATTTCATCGCAACGGAAACATCTTTTGTTGGCTTTCTTATTATCATCCTCGAGTGGTTTATCCTTTCCTACCGGCTTTTGCTGGGAAGATGACTCCGTAGGTGGTGGCAAAGTTGCTTCCGGTGTTGACTGGAATGGCTCGTAAGGGGAAGGGGGTGGATCCATACTTTGTACTGAGGGGATTTCTTTGCTTCGAATCATTGACGTGTCCATCCTGTACTTTTGTTTCCGGGTGTTAGTCGTCGTGCCAGGGAAAGAGGGAAGTAGCAATTACATACGAGGGAAATAGCACGGGGTATTGGTATCGCACAAGAACTATCAAAGTATGGCAGTGCCGTTGTGGTTGGGGAATAACCCACCAAGACGCAAATAAAACGGCGAGAAGAGCCAATATGGTACACACATATACCGGTGCCTAATGGCACTTAGCATACCCATACATTGTGCTTGAGGCACAGGGTTAAGTCTAGGCATAAGCAGCATTATAATAAAGCACATAAAACGATAAGAAGACCAACATGAAATTTATCCATACGCCTAGGAGCGTATCGAGCAGGCGCACCTTAATACTGAAGGACAGGAAGGAGTTTTCTCGGGCAAGCATCAAAACAAGAAAAACGCACATAAAACTGGTGGCACTGAGGGGCTAATCCAACCTCAGGGTGCCTTGACTATTTGGCCTAGATTCGACGGGTAGCATGGGGCTGAACCGTTCTGTCACGGAGTTTTTCGTCCTCAAGGGAAGGGAAAGACTCTAGGAGTGTTGTTGTTCCTACGGTGGCGAAGGCCTCCTCCGGGTGTCATCACTCTTGGCAGCGGCATCTCGTTGGCTTCGGAGGCTTGTGCAGACGGTACTGAGAGGTTGCTGGGGCAAGGCGGGGAATCGAGGCTGTTGAGCGACATGATCCAGGAGTCCGCCAGCTGGTTAATCAAGTCGTGCTGGGCGGCGATGTAGCGGTTGGCGTTGACCACTGCCGCGTCTTCTTCTTGCTGTGCGTCGGCGAACACGGCGTCTCCCTCAGGGGCACGAATGGGGTAGAGGAGATAAGCACGCTGGTTCGCGCCAGGAACCTGGTAGTGCAGGCGAGAGATTGCTTCCCATGCAGCCATTTGGATGGCCATCGGAGAAGTAGGTACGGTTTTCCCGATGAAGCGGAGGGGAAAAACTCGGTTGGTGGCGGCTGGGTAGACATGAACTTCTGCCCAGAATTCATGCAAGGAGCAGGAGGCACTCCCCAGGTACACACGGTACACGGGGCGTAGTGTTGCTCCAAGGATCTGCTGAGCCATGGACCAAAGAATAGCCGGAAATCCGGTGAATTCTGCGGCAATAGTTATTTGAAGTATGGCGCCACGGGACGACATGCTTATCAGGGAGGTTGGGCAGGAAAAGGGGCACTACGGCTAAGTATTTTGCCGGCGAAATTGAGTGCTTGGATGACCAAGGAGAAGTGGCACGAATGTGCCTCACAGGAGTAGAGATGGCGCTTCATATAGCCTCTCGGCAATATGGGGGTCAACGAGAGTTTCCAAGGAAGATTGTTTCGGGATACGTCGGAGGCTTGCGTCTCATCCGGTCGTGGCTTCGGTCATAGAGAGGACAGGTGTCCCCTAGGACGTGATGACTGCCTACCTCCATAAATGTGGAATGGCTGAGGTGTCCTTGCCGTACCCTAGATTCGCGTTTTGAATGACGGGTGAGAGGGATCCGCGGAGAAGGGTAGACTGGAAAACATTTTTACTAACTGTTGACCGAGTAGGCCATTTTATTTAAGGTAGTAGTGTGAGTACGAAACAACACCTACGGGTGTGGCGTACTTCACATGGCATACATAGTAGCAGTACATCATACAGGAACACACACCATGCGTCTACATTTATTGGGTACATGCTAAACTTAAGCCGACTAGCATGAAGAAATCCTACAAGCTTAATTCACGATCCGTACTTCATTATCTTCAGCAGGAATAACCTCCTCAGGGTCTTCTTCTTCTTCAGAGTCTATCTGAGCTGTCAGGCCACCATATGGCGTGGGACCTGGTATTCCATACACAGTTGGGGAGGTGCCTGCGGTAGACTGGTTCTTACTAGCTCTTGGGTTTCCATGATGGCGTTTTGGTGGGGCTGGGGTTCATTCATAACGAGAGTGTCCCGGGGTTCCGGAAGTGCTTCACTTGCATTTGCAGTCCTTCGCTGGCGGGTAGTGGCTAGCTTTAGTAGACCTTGCGTACGTTTTAATTCTTCCCGCACTTCGTTCATCTCCATCAGGAAGCAGTGCATCAGCGAATCTTGGGCCCTAATATATTGTGCCATGTTCACCACTGCAGGGTCTTCTTCTCCTTCTGGTTGGGTGTAATCGTGTAGTTCTGGTTCAGGCGGGTGCTGTGGAAGGTACCTGGTTGCCCTAAGGGTTGCTAGCTCTGGAATCTCATGGCGGAGCTGACCTAGTGCCTTGTAGGCGGCTAGATGAACGGCTTGAGTAGAGAACCAACTCTTTTCTCCCTCACATGTGTATGAGCGAATATCTCCTTGCCTTGCTCCAAAGACGAAAACTCTTGCCCAATACTCGGTTAGGGTTTCCGAAATCTTTTCCTTGTAGATATGGTATTCTGGGGGTGTCATGGCTCCACAGCGTACTAATGCCTCTCTAAGGAGTCGAACATATCCACCAGTGTTGGCGGCACAAGTCTCACCATATTTCTCTACAGGTGCCATCTGCAATTTTTAAAATCAGAACTGGGTGAGTATAGATGTTCAGAAATTGGTCAAGATAAGGTGATTACTAGAAAGGATGAGGATACCAGAAATTTACTCTTAAACTTTTATTTTGGCTTAAGAAAATACTCTTTGCTTGGATTCCTATCTAACGGCCGTGCTAGCTAGGGTTTCCTACAGTCAGTATGGCTCTGATACCAAGCTGTGGCGTACCCGGTTTTAGGGCCGGATACGTCTCCCGTGTTTACTGTACCGATCCCTGGATCAGTAGTCGGTACACACAAGAACTTGATAACGTCCTCATACAATACCGAATATCTTACATAAATAAACCATTATGGTCTTTATTCAACAGCAGGGCCGATTGGCCGAATAGAAAGTAGCAGCGGAAAAAATGACAAAGCGCGATTATTGACCCATCAATATGCCATACCCGACAGGCAAACTGACTGGGGAGAACGCCCTAGCTCTCGTGGTCGCTGATATCTTCCTCGGAGCATCACTCTCCTTTTTCATCTGGCCAAATCAACAAGCCAGGTGAGTACATTGAATGTACTCGCAAGCTTTTTCCCTCGAGGAAATAATACGGCATAGTTCATGCAAAGGGATATCTCAAAGGAGAGCTCTAACCTAGGTTTCATGTTGTGCGGAAATGTAAGTCTTTATTGTAAATAACAGTAATAGATTGAAAGCGAACTTTGTAAAACAACGATCCCCAACGTATCACGTCGTCCTCCGTGGTAGCCCTTGCTACCTCTCCTTTATTTCCTCAGCGGAAGAGCCGCGCTCATCACCGCTTACCCTTTCGGCTTCCGCTCACACTACCCCGGCAGTGTAGCTAGCCTTTCCTTCAGCAATTCCTGGCTACCAATCCGGGTAGCGTAAATTGCGCCCTGTGGACACATCATGCCCACGTCCTTAATCCCTTTTCCCAGCTTTCACAACCAAAACACAGTCTAACCAGTGTGTGGCCTTACCAGTTCATGTCCATGACCGAGGACGCGGCTATTCGAATAGTTTTTAACACTCTGCAGAGGTTGTACGGCTTTACCCACAAGATGTAGTTCCCCCTGGGCATGCTACCGGTCGCATGTGTCCAGGGTTTGTACAACGAGACCCTTCTCCCGTGTTCATGCCAGAGCCGGATTCGCTAGGAGGACTACCCGATCCTCTGCATCACGAATGACAGGGGTGGGACTCTCCCCCTTTGTGTCGGACCATGTTCCACGCACCTTGTAAGACCCTACTGAGCTTTGCCCCACAATACGGTGAGACCCATGAAGAGCTTTTCCCCTACGCAGTCCCGTGGAGATCCTCTAGGGATCTACCGGATCCACTAGCACTTCAACCTAACTTCCCACGACTCCGGGCTCCGGCATTAGACGAGGTACCAGGTCCAGTCCTTCCCATAAAGGACATGTGGACGTACGGTGGGGGAAACTGATTTAGCGGCACTTAGGTTCGGTCCTTAACTGATTCGAGCGGGACTCCATAACCAACCAACTCCACGGGTAGCGACCGGCTACCCGACTATTCCTTCCGCAAGTAGCAACCGGCTACTCTACATCCTCATAACACCCTTAGCATTCCCGCCCGAATCCAAAATCCTTCATCATTTCATGCGGGGTTTTCACAAACATTTCTTTTAAAAGATTTCCTCGGCATGTATAAACAAGCCGAGGTTTTGATCCCATATCCCTCCCGTACTTTGTAAACTTGTTTTAACTAGAGCAGGTCTAAGCACAGCTACTGCTTATATTCCTATTACCTTGCCGGTCGATCTCGACCGACTAACTAATCCTAGGGTTACAAAGGACGGATTCCAACCCTACGGCATATGCATCTACTCGGCATAACTTTACTAACATAAAATATCGGTGATAATAAAATAGCATGCAGGGTTTCGCAAACAAAATAATTAAACGTTGCAAATATGGGATTCGACATGTTCAAGGAGGGAAAGCTTGCCTGGCAATTCCGGGTCCTGTTCCTGTTCTTGGTGTGAAGGTGACGTCGGATCCTCTCGCGGCACGTACGACACTCCGTTAACTATACGTCGAAAGAGATCGGCGAATAAGAAGCAAGCGAAAGAAACTTCGAATAAAACTCAAGACTCAAAATCACATGAAATTATGTTTCTAGTCGGAAGGAGACGTCGCGTTATTAGGGTTATGTGCTCAAGCTATGGCTTCTATGAGTGCATGGTCGCTGGTGGAATTTTAGTTTATCGCGGCATGGGATAGACATTTTGATTATTCTGGGAATCGCTCATGCATTGTGTGCGTGGATTGAGGAGAGGATTTAACGGTGCCCTAATCCTAAATCCTATTATTAGAGCTTCTGAGACCTAAACAATTTTGAAGCGTTGTGAACATAAAGGATGGGATATTTGACTATTTGGAAATTATATGTATATATATATGTAACGTACATGTGATTCTAAAGAAAATGGGAGTGAACTCTAAACCTTATTCCTAGTTTCAAATCACTTTAAGTTTTGAAAATATAAATGAAGTAAAAGCTTCTGCATATGCTTAATCCTTCTGGAATCAAGGTAGTTGCTCAATATCTGGTCATTAGCGCCCTGAGTTATCTAAATGTGCAATCACTGAACTGAAAACACTTCCCAGCCAACTCAAGAACATGGACATGAATCTCCTGAAATGACGTTGTTTTTAATCGGGTAGGAAGACTTGCGTTGTTAGGGTTACGGGTTCGAGCTACTGCTTTTACCAATGGATGGTTGCTGGTGGTATTTTAGTTTATTGGTGGGTGGAGCAATTACTTGATTACTTTGGGAATCACGCATGCATTGCAGGTGTGGGTTTTGGAAAAGATTAAACGATGCCCTAGCTTACATCCTACTGATAAAGCTCTTAAACCAAATCAACTTCGAAACCTTGCGAACACAAAAGCTAGGATTACTTCTGTAGCTTCCAGAACCAGAACTGTATATGCAAAGTTTAATTTGAAAAGGCTTCAAATGGGTGAACCAGTGAGGGCCTAGCTGCACAGGAATCGGTTTGAAATGCCTTTACGCTTTCTGTACAAGGCTGGTTGCGCCTCCTATACTACAAAGCGGGAAATGGTGGGGCGTCTTCTCCTACTGGGTACTTACCCGTTCGGGACAATGCTTCCCAAGCTGGTCTCGCCTGCTCTGCTTTAGGACAAGGCGGCGGCGGGTTAGTGCGGCCGGCGGTGGGGCTTCAATCCGGTGCAGCGGGATTGGTTCCAGAGAGGAGGGAGTGGCTCCAATGCTCGTTCCCTGGGTCCTGGAAGCTCGGGGAGGCTCGGGCTGCTCAGATTTTTGCTGAACAGAAGAGAGGATGGGAGCTAGGGGGTGGTTCTGTGGTGGCCGTGGAGAAGAAGGTGGTCGCGGTTCAAGGAGCTAGATGGAAGGTGCTCGGCTAGGGAAACCAGAGAGGAGTTGGGTGGAGGCTTGGGACGAGGGAGAAGCTCGGGGCTGCCCTTTATAGGGAGCCGGCGAGGTGAGCTGTCCGGGCGCTGTGCTTGCGATGGGGACGTGCCCGGCGCTCGGGGACAGCAGCGTGGCCGAGGTTGCAGGCAAGGGAGGCATCGTGGCGAGCGTCAGGGCTTGAGGCGGTGCCGGGCCGGCGAGCGGCGCGCTGAGGCGAGCGAGCGGCGCGGCTTTGGCAGGTGCGCGTGCGGTGCGTCGACGGACGGCGCAGGTGCCCGGCGTTCGGCGCAGCAAGAACTCGACGAGCGGCGCGGCTTTCCGGCGTCTGGCGTGGGTACGACGCCGGGGTTTGCGGCGGGAAGCTCCCCCGGGGTCCACAGGCGGCGTCGAGCTGGACGGAGGTGAGTAGACTAATCGGATGCGAGGTGGCGCGGTGGCCGCGGATTCCGGCATCGGCAGCTCGGCTGTGCACGTGTTGGCATGGCGATGCCAGCCAGAGCGCGGCCAGCCCATGCCAGGGAGCGGCATCAGTGCGTCCTGGCGCACTTGGGGGGTTGCACGCGTGTCCTTCTCGCCAGGGGTCCCTAGGGCATGCGTCCAAAGTCACAGAAGGGGATTCCAGTGTGCTCTGATGCCAGGACTTGACAATTCTCAGGTGTCATGTTGTGTCAAGGACCAGGGTCAAAGGGAAAGAGACAAACTGGGTACTGCTAGAGGTATACGTGACTTTGGTTGCTTTGGGTAACAGAGGAGGGTCCCACCAATGGTTCCAGAGTGGTGAACTTTGCTTTTGCGTCTCATTTCGTGTGAAATTGTTGTTTCGGCCTAGGTGTTCGATAGCAGCCATTTGGGATTTTTGTACCGAACGTGCTCATGATTTCGTACATTCTGGGTCCTAGATGCGAGGAAACTGCTGTGTAATTTATCCAAAATTTTTGGACATGTGCAGCTACGGGTTACTGTGCAAAGCTCCTTTTTATTCCCCCGCGTTTATCAATTATGCCTACGGGCATTTTTGTACTAAGCATTATCATTTTATGTTATACCTGTGCTAAGAATGTTGCTGAGGTGTCTCACGATTTCTCTCGGGATTTATGGAGAGGTCGAGGAGTGTACTGTCCTACGATTAGGGTTTGGGAGAAATCGGTATAACAAGAACAGGAAGGGATCGGGAGTTAAGGTTAGGGTTTCTGAGTGCGGCAGGGTGATATGAGGGCGTGGAAACTCTCGGAAGTTTTCTACCTCAGTTTAGGAGGGGTTGGTTCCAGGTCGCCGCGGACGTATCAACGTACGTGACGTTAGGGTCTTGAAGGGAATTGGCTTTAATTGGAAACAAGGGTCGGGGCTGGAACTAGGGTTTTGGGCGCGGCAAGGCGGGGATGGTTATGGTGGGTCTCCTGGATTCTCCCTTCCTTGCTTAGGTAGACTCCGGGGTGAGTTGTCGTAAGAGGTTTAGGGTTTACTGCGTGTGTGCGGGTCTAGGGTTTAGTCGGAAGAGGTGCGTGTGTGGCAGTGTTAGGTATAGGTTTCGGATTGGTCCGATTTAATCTCGTGTGACATCAGGTACTAGCCACACGTCGACGGCAGACCAGGATTTATAAGGGCTCGCGTATAGGCAGACTAGGGTTTGTCGAGACGGATCGCCTTTAGGGTTAGCGATAACAGAAGTTTCCAACCGAGGTAGAGTTGCTGCCGGGAAAAGCTTTAGGTTTCCGCGGTCAGGGAAGATATTGGTGGGGCACTGGAGTTTAATCGGGATCATAACACTTGGGTTCGGGTCTTTTGATCGTGAGCCGGGTTTAGGGGTTTTACCATTCGTCGAGTAGGACGACAACAGGGTTTTGGGTGTATAGGGTGTAGGGGTTTATGTCGGGTACAAATCCCACTTAGGATGCACATGACCTCTAGTTTAACGCAAAAAGTTTTTGTAAGCCCTAACTTTCGGGTTTTAGAAAATCGGGATGTGACAGACATCCCATGTGAGGACAAAATCGGTACATCGTGGTTGTTCCAGGATCACGGGTGGGGCGGCGTGCCTACCTGGGTAGCGGATCGAGCACTCGTGGAGAGCGACCCCTCTTCTCCTACCGAATCGCTCACTCCACTCCTCTTCAACCTTTCCTCTGTCGTGAACCCTAGGTGGTGCCACCTCTGGCACACAGGCGCAGCCCTTCCCGTTGCCACCGCATGGATCCTCTCTTGTCCCCTTGCCCTTCCACAAACCCCTAACCTTAACATGCCCATCAATCCGAGCAACGAAAGAGGCAGGACGGGGGCAACATGCCTTCCACGCATGGAATCCCCTCCTCACCCCAACCGCCGATGTGCCCCTGTCAGGGACCTAGGATTAAATCCGAGTTATGACCGATGTGTTGCCTGAATACTCGAGTAACTAACTAACATACCATGCACACACGAAATCATATATACCTATCACTGTTGCGTACTTCAACACCGAACCAACATACTATACGCTCACGAAGCCGTATGTATCTATTACCGTTGGTCAATCCACGAAAAAGTGTATATCAAACCAAAGTAGATTTAAAATTCCAAACCCTATAAAGATTTAAGGTCTATCATAAGCCTTGCGGAGCATGATCACGTTGGAGGAGCCTGAGACAAGTTCCAGATAGCTGGGACAAATCCCCACACCCTAACCTAGCCGGCCAACGCATCATAACTAGTGGGTCACTCAACTTCCATGATCACACAAACTGACATTAATTCTTTACGGCCGCCCCATACACTTTAAAATCATACATGCATGATGTCTAGAGAGCCAATTAACAACTTAAAATGCCACAACACAAACCCTAAAGAAAGGTTTATAAGATATATAATTCACATCTCTTACAAGGGGCAATAAATATCTTACAACCAATTCGATTCGAAGGTCAATCAAGATGCGACATAAGATAAAGTTCAGCAGCAGAAACAACTTAAAATACCTGAGATGGCAACCATAACCATCTCCCAAAATCCACATAAACCGACATTCAACTGATAAAGCAAACCAAGCAAATTAAGCATCGCTATCAACATGCTCGATATCGTGAAACTCTCCTACACTAAGATCGCATGCAAATTGATAAGAAATGGAATTACAATGAGTACTTTCGTACTCGCAAGGCCTAATCGTGCTCATTCCAATAACAAAAAACATGTCATGGAATAATAAATAAATTACTACACGTGTAACTTATTCTCAAAGTAACATAGCACAACATAAACATAATAGAAGTACATGAACCAACATGATTTAACTTAGCAACCAATTCTCAAATTTAGTCATCACATTTCAGATCTGGAACACATATAAAATCAATCAAAATTTTATTGATTTCATTGGTTAAGTCCACCAAGACTTAACCTAGTTCATCTAATTAAGTCCATCAACACTTAATCATTTTTTCTCAAACGGGAAGTGTTCTGGTGTTTATCCTTCATAGCTGGCCAACTATTGCTTCAAATCACCCCTGACTAATACTTCCACCATGGGTGGAGGGTAGAATCCAATAAAACTGGTATCAACTGGACGATTGGGTGCTTACATTCACCTCGCCATCGATCTTTCTATTGGTATAAAACCCCAGCTCTCACATCTCACTTATTAGGTTCATAATTCATTAGTCCAATTAAACATCGCAACCCACTAGTCATAATCCACAATTAGGCCCTAACATGCTAGTGATTCCATCCATCACAAACATCAACATAAAGCATATGCCACCAAACACAAATATCATAGTAGTGACATCATAGTTCTACCAATTTGGACTTGTTAAATAACACTTTATTCAATTATGAAAATTAATTACAAATCTCTTTAAAAAATTCATAGTCCTCGTTGAGGTGTAGGAGACCTATGAAAATTGCCACATTGGCATTTAAAGATTATTTTTATTTCACAAGATTTATTCAAGTTGATTTTATGCCAAAGTTTTCATGTCTTTAGTTAAGGTTATTTTAATTACTTTAAATGCATAAATGGCATGATATGAAAATGTTCTTCAAGATACTCATTATATCAACATTTACGAAGTTGGGTCATTAGAGCCCTGGCTTTGCCTTAGCCTCCAACAGACGGTGTCAACAAGTGTTCTGACGGCCAACCTCGGCAGCGCAGGCATACTGTGCACGGGTTTCCCCTCCTTCATGCTGCATTGTGCCCGCCTTCCTCGTCAACAACATTGCTAGCCATAAGGAGGGGTGAGGAGATACTCATGTTGTGGAGTTCCACCTCTCTAGTGGGGCTTGCAATTGCATTAGCTTGCATGCATTGCACTCTTCGGCTCCCTTGAACCCACCCCCTACTTGCTCTGGTAAAGTTATGGCTGCTCCCCAGGCCACTCTTATGCCTTTCACACACACAATTGCTGAACTTAGATTTTGAGTGGTACAATCAAAACGTTCTATAGTTGTATAGGTGTGATTGGGTGCAAAAACTGACTAGCTATTTAGTTCGTTACTCAATTCACTACAACAACTGGCCTTCTACTAGGCATCAAATACCAAATGACACTTGATGCTAGAATGGTTTGCTTTGGTTTAATGGATCGAGCCACGCATAACATTTAAATTTCAATGCTCGCCTCTAGCTACTTACTCGTGGTGTCTACTCTCATTAGTGGGGAAGAGGGACTGAGTGCCTTGACTCGTTGTTCACATGGATGCTCACTAGCAAGGGTGAGGAGGAAGAGGAGAAGGAGGAGATGGTGCATGAAATTGCCACTCTGCAGTAGAGGTGACTGAACGGAACAAATGCTTTCATTTTGAAGGTTTTGTTTGTGCACGATTTGATTTGATTTCTTTATCTCCATTTTCTACTATTTGTGATCTTCGATCCATGGTGCTACATGGAACCTAGATTTAGTTAGCTGCACATGTTTCTCTTTGAACACGTTACTACATTTATTAGAAGCATAAATAAATATAAATGATCATGTTTACTATAATTTTGCAGGTGGATATGAGTTGTTTACTATAATTTTGTAGGGAGAAACATTTTTTTATATGTTTCACCTTCTTCACTACCTTCTATTTTGAGCCTGATCACATGTCAATTCCCCAAGTGTTCCTGGTAACTCTTCGAGTTGTTATACACCTCACAGTTTCGAGTGTGAAGTTATGAGCAAAGCTACTTTCTTGAGAATTAAATAATAGATAAGAATAAGAAATGAAGATACATGATTTAAGCAGTCAAAACTGACACAAATTTTGGTTTACGTGATACCTTCGTAGACCTTCAAACTTTAGCTGCTTAAACACGTTTGTGTATTGATACAAAAATTTACTTCATGAACAATGTTCTCATACATTCAGCTTGAGTTGTTATCATCCTAGCTCCTGATCTGTGAATTTGATCTCCAATAACATATTGATCTCAGTACTAGCATTCCTTCACATAATAGCATATTTCATGTGCAATGCAATGAAATCTAATCTTCTAATTAAAAAATATTAGCATTTACAACAAACAAACAAGTAAATTGAGAGTTGTAATTATGAAGTCACGATACAAGAAGGGAGATGAGTGATGACGTGGGCAAGTGGTATGGATGACAGGGAGAAGGCCAGCATGAGGGAACCGTTCTAGGGAGGCGAGGGTGAGCATGAGATGCTGCTTGCCATCGGCAGTGGCAGGGAGGAACAGGTTTCAAGGGATGCGAGGGTAGCAATGTGTGATGGCCACGAAGGGGGAAAGAATAAAAGTTGAAACATGGAAAGATGATGTAATGGGAAATTAACCAACTAATATGGGTTGATTAGGGGATTTAGTGTGCAATTAAAAGATGAATTGGAAGGGTCCAACTAAATCGTGAACCGGCTGATCATAGTTAGATGGATGGTTCAGATTGTGTGGATTCCGTAAAACTCACGCTTTTTATATTGGTACTGGGTTTTCTATTGGTGGGCATGTTGTTGATGGCCATGGAGCTGGTGTGGAAGGTGCAATATTCTAATACTATATTTGCTAATTTGTGAAGAGATGCAAGAAACATTCTTGGGTATGATTACTTACTTTATCAGGTACCTGCTATTCGATCAACCTCAGATGTTGATATTGGAAATTCCTTTCCATCCAATGGTATTTTTTTTGTATATCAATCTGTAGTATGGTTTTATTTGCAGGGTTTTGAACAACCAGGTTTTTCTGGTCGGTGATGTGATATGTTCATGCCTATAGGTAATTGCAGAGGACATGTTGGGGCTTTTCAAAATTAGCAATACTAACTTCGATGGGCCTTGGACTGCACCATTTTGTAATTAATTAACTGGATTGGATATTGGCGCACTACTGCTATTGGCTTCTGTGGCGTACCCAGTTTTAAGGCCTGATAATCCCTTGTGTTTACTGTACCGGTCCCATGATCAGTAGCGGGTACACACAAGTTAATCTGTATACCATTGTCATACACGCATATTTTAGTATATGAAATATAAATAGACCATCGAGGTCGAGGTATTATACCTGTAGCCCAACGGTTAAAATCTTGCAGTGAAAATCAATCAGTGTTATGGCCCATCAATATGCCATATTCGACAAGCAAACTGACTGGGCTTACGCCCTAGCTTTCACGAACACAAACGTATTCTCGGAGTCAGTATCTTCTTTGTCTGGCTAAATCAACAAGCCAGGTGAGTACGTTGAATGTACTCGCAAGCATTCCATGGGGAGAGTATAACAGATATTTTTCATGCAAGGCTAACCAAGAAAGTGGCTCTACCCTAAGCTGAATGTTGAGCGGAAAAGTAAGTTCTTATTCAAAATATGATAGTAGTAGGTTCAAAAGCATTTCTGAAAGCAAGCCCGTCTTTGATGGGTTAGTATCTGGTGCCGAAAGTTATATCTAGGCAGTCGTCAACTAGAGCTGATAACCCTTGTATCACCTCGGCTAAACCTTAAAGCCTACCCGTGCTACTACCTCGCAGCACAGGTTAGGTTTCACTTCTGCAGTTCCTCACTACCAGCCTGTAGCTCAAACTACTCATTGTGGACACATCATGCCCACGTCCTTAATCCCATTCCCCAGATTTCATAACCAAGACTTAGTATAACCAGTGTGTGGTCTTTCCAAGTTGTGTCCATAACAGAGGACGTGGCTATTCGAATAGATTTTAACACTCTGTAGAGGTTGTACGGTTTACCCACAAGATGTAAGTCCCCCTTGTTGCCATGGCCAAACGGGCACTCTTCACGAGGGGTGCCGGCAGGGTTATTACAATAAGACATTTCTTCTGCTTTCATGCTAGAACTGAACCCGCTAGATGAGCTCTACCCATATTCACTTTTATATTCAACGGTACTCGACACATAGATAAAAAGAAGTTCACCTTTGTGCCGAACAACTTTCTGCATAGCCACGTGGAGGTCCTCTAGGGATAACAATCCACCTAGCACTTACTTCCTACTGCCCATGGGTCCAAACACTAGCACTTAACAGAGTAGTTGGTCAAGTCCTTTCCATAAAGGACATATGGACGTACGGGGTGAATTTGGTCGAGCGGCACTTAGGCTCGGTCCTTAACTAATTTGAACAAGACTGCACATCATCACCTCATAGCCATGTCCCTACATGCTACGACCATTCCTCCGATCTCCTCTTACTGTTCTCACCCGAATCAAAATCACTCTCCAATTTATTTTAGGGTTTTGGCAACCATCACTTTCAAACATTCACCTCGGGAGGTATACGCCTTCCCAAGGGTTTTAATCCCATAGCCAAAGGGTGGTTCACGTGGATCGGACAAAACAGGTTTTTCTCTATAGCAGGGTTAAGCATGGCTAACACTTATATCCCTAAATTCTGCTGGTCGTATAATGACCGGCTAGTATTTCTAGGATACAAGGATTAGATTCATGAACCTAAATAATATGCAACTATAGGATATATCTAGGTCTAGCGTAAAATATCAGTGATACTCACATAGCATGCAGAGTTCCAAAAAAAATATTTAAGTTTCGACATATATGTGATTCAACATGATCAAGTGGAAATGCTTGCCTAGTAGTACTGGCCTTTTTCTTGGTCTTGAACTTGATACGACAGCTCTCCAATTTCCTTTGTGCGATTTGGTCGTGACGTCAGAAAAACAGCGAATAAGCAACGGTGCAAGAGAGATCCAAAAAAAAACTAATTATACACTCATGAATTCTGAGAGTAGGTGCTCTGAAATTAAAGATTTTTTAGGAAGGAAGTGGGAAGGAGTTAACCTCACATGAAATAATGATTTTTCGCAATACTAGGAACCCTAGCTTCATGTGAGTAACCACCTTTTAGTACTTGATGTTCCTGATTCTCATGTTCTAGTTCTGTCCAGAGTGTAGGTATGAATATTGAAATATTATGGAAATTTTATTAACAAGGCTTTTGGAGTAATTTAGTAAGATATAATCAATTGACGGATAGGATGAATTTAAGGTTTTATACCCTTTTATGGAGCTAAAGCTTTAAACTCCAAAGTACTACTAGATTCAAAATATTGAATTGGAGTTCAGAGGGTTTTGGGAAAAGGAACTAATTTAATTGGGGATAATTCGGAGAAGATATGTATGCATATATAAGACACTCATATTTGAATCATATTCATAATTAAAATTTAAGTATGCCCGTGAAGGGGTTGCTGTGCCGCAGACAACATATCGTAATACGCCTTTGCGGTTGGCTCCGGCTCTTCCTCCCTACGTTCTTCATCAAAATGTGCTTCATGAAAGTCATTTAACATGTTTCCTACCCCGGCATCATAGTCGTCGGTGCGTTGTCGCACGACTTCATCTCTGACACGTTCGGATTCACCATGGTAGATCCACCGGGTATAGTCTGGCATAAACCCATTCTTGCAAAGGTGTTGGCCCATGACCTCCTTTGTTTGTCGACGCGAGTTTCCGCAAATACTGCAGGGACACCAAGTGCCACGAGGTCCCTTAGCCTTGCAAATGCTACTTCCAAGAATGCATCGGTCTTCTGAATCCATTCATCGGTCAAAGAACCCTGACTAGAGCGGCCCGTGTACATCCACTCACGGTCATCCATCCTCTGATATATCAGCAAGTAATATAAAAATCAACTCCATCTACCTAAGTACCTATACTATGTAATAGGTAAAGATAGGTCCTAATCCCACCCGAGGATGTGTAGATTGGGCCGTTTTCATGCTATACTCCAATCCGAGACAGAATTTCGGCAGCACCTCCCCGCTGTTCTCCAAATACACGTCCCGACAAATACAAGCCGGGAGATTGTGTATCCGGAGAACAACAGGGAGACGCTGCCGAAACTCTGTCTCGGATCGGAGTATCGCATGGAAACGAACCCAATCTACACATCCTCAGGCTGTCCAAAAAACGTGGACAATTTGAAACAGTTACGATTATAGATATGCAAAGACTTGCATATTTCCAACCGTAACTCTTTCGAACGGGAGACGCCTAGTTTACGTGACTATATGTGAATATATATCTCTATTCTGGTAGTGTATGCTGTTCCCAACTAACTGGAGCTTCGGTTCACTGGTTTGTTGAGGCTGACATATATAGTTCAAATGTTTAATAGCTTGCTGTGTATCTGAAGTAGGATACGAGAACAAATCCTAGAATACTTGTTGGAGACATTGTTCCTGCTTTACTGATGTGCCATATGATTGAATTTATTTGTATTATTTCTTTAGCAACACACGGGCATTCAGCTAGCGTGGGTTATGTTACACAAAATTGACACCATTGAAAAGGTTCCCACGAACAGGAACCCAGCAACAAACAACACAATCACAAGAATCCGTCGGAAGGAAATGCAGCAATTCAAAGCGGACACAAGCTAACAGTTAAACGAGAATAATCAAGTCCTTAAGTATCAAACTAGCCCTGTTAATAGCACTTGAATTGGCGCATCTATGAACTTAAAATTCAATCCTTCAATGACAAACAAGGAATAAAAACTGAGGGCACAAAAGGTATAGCATATGAAGACAAACCTAAAAGCCTATCAATTCTTTATCACGTAGTTCTGCTCGTTCTGTCACATACACCCTTAATTTCTATTCATTCTTTACCTACTCTTGCTGTTTAAATCACACATGAACAAAGCATTTTTTATCACATATTTTTGGATTGGTCTAAATCATACAAAAACATGCACTATGGATCACACTTTCATAAACATGATTACCATGCACACGTTAGAAATATTTCAGCTTTGAACAGAAAAGTATCATGCATATTTCAGCATTCTAGTTTTGACCATTTCACGAACAAAACTAAGCATCTTCACTCCACTTTTCCACCTAATGATCATGAACAAATGTTCTTATTTGCATCATTAGGATATGGAGATGAGCAAAAAAATTCAGGTTTTTGGGGGAGACCTGGAGAGGAGGGTGAGGACGGGGCGCGCTCGGGGACGGCTCACGGCTGCTCTGGAGGAGTCGTTCGGGACGATGGAGGCCTATGAGGAAGAAGACAGCGGCCGGAGTCGCTCGGGTTGCTGCAGAAGACGACGGCCGGAGTCGACGGACGGGGCGCGCTCGAGGACGGCGCCGGCGGAGGAGGCCGGCGAGCTTGGGGCGAGGAGGCGCGGCAGCGGCGCAGCGGGCGGCCGGCGGGGCGGAGGAACGGCGCGGCAGGCGGGGTGGACGAGTTGCGGAGGAGGGACAGAGGGGCGGTGGCCGGGGCGGAGGAGGGCCGGAGGGGCGGCGGCCGGGTCTGGGAGAAGCGGCGGCGGGCGGGCGGTGAAATAATTGGGGATGAGTGGGCGGGCGCGGCAAAAATTGGGCGAGGCGCAGAAGCCCTAATATTGGTACGTTTGCCGAGTGCCTACATATTTGCCGAGTGTAATAAACCGGACACTCGGCAAATCTAAATTTGCCGACGGCCACGAAAAGAGACACTCGGCAAACCCAATTTGCCGACGGTCAGGAACAGGAACACACGGCAAATGTTAATGTTTGCCGAGTGTATCCACGTAGACACGTGGCAAACAGTCGGCTATTTTCCTTTCTTTTCTCCATTTTTCTTATTTCTTTCCTTTTATTATTTTTCTCTATTTCCATAATTTTCAGTGCAGATAGCAGAGACAGAAATTCACATGCATTCAGGCTGAAATCCTCAGCTCATCTCCATCGGACTTGGAACCCTTTTGTTGTTTCTCCCTCTAATCGACAGCTTCGGTCCTCAATGAGCTTTCCTCCATATATGGTTTTGACCTTTTCTGTTGCTTTTTATGCCATGCTTCTAGCATGCATGGTGCTCTTATTGTGCATAGCAAGACACGGTCGTATTATCAGGCCATCAGTAAGTACATACTAGTAGTAGTATATATAGCGTGTCAACTGCATGTAACGTACCTAAATTATTGAACCATGAACTTGAGCTTGAGATATATTTCTTCGAAGGCAGCTACAGCTTGAGATATTTATTGTAAGCCGTTAGAAAACGTTGGTGGCGGTAGCATAAGGCCATAAATGTAGAGAGGTTTGTAGGAGGTAGCCATGAGTAGGGTATGCTGCAAAGCTTGTGAGAGGGCATGGCATGGTTGTTATGTATGGAACAAGTGTACTTTAGTTTCCACAACAAAACAATCTACAATATAAGTAACAATTTTGTAAAACTAAGCAAACATAAAAAAAAACATCGTTTGCCGAGTGTCTTACCGAGTGCACTCGGTAAATATGAACAGTGCTAACGGCGGCCGAAGCTTTGCCGAGTGCACGTTATATGAACAGTGCTAACGGCGGCCGAAGCTTTGCCGAGTGCACGTTGCAATACACTCGGCAAAGAAACCACGCCGTCGCCTCTCCGTCAACCGCCGGGGGGGGAGGGGGGGAGAGCACGTGTCTACCTGTTTGCCGAGTGTCGTGTCTCGGGCACTCGGCAAATATTATTATTGCCGAGTGTCGGTCCCAGGGCACACGGCAAATAGTGTGATTGCTGAGTGTTGAGTTTCTGCCGAGTGTTTTCCTTGTACACTCGGTTTATTATTTTATATGCCGAGTGCCCGACTTAATACACTCGGCAAATAGGTAGACACTCGGCAAACACAAATATTCCGGTAGTGGTAATTTCAAGAATTATGAAATCAGTACCGGTAGATAGATTTTGATTACTGATGAGTATAGGAAAAAATAATCGGGTTCATTGGAGTTGAAACGGATGAGATATGGGCTTTCAAAAATCTGCTGGGGAACAATCAGAGGGGGAGAAAGGGGGTGATGGCGTTGAATGCGTATACAGAGAGTACGTCTTCAGTTGAAGGAAATGGCTTCGGTGCGCTAGGCTAAAAGGAATGCAGACCAGAGCAGAAAACATAAACCACTTTGGGCGCCTTCAACTAATTGACCATGGGCCGGGCTGCAGGTGGGCTACCACGGCCTTAATCAGCATTAGCACGCCTAGGAGTTACCTGCTGAAGGGATTAGTGGAAAAGGCGTAGATGGCACGGGCGCTGAAGTCTCACCGTCGGTGACTGGCGGGACGGCGGTCGATGCTAGCGGTCCCTTCGCTGCAGGGGGGAGAGGAGGGAGAGTTATTGTTGGAGTTAACCTTGTTGTTTAGGTGTTCATCATGTTTATTGTGTTGTGTTTGTTGAGTCATGCATGTAGTCATGTCCAACCACTAGGCTGTGGCCATGTACTCATGTAAAGATGAGATCATTTGTGTACATGCAAGCTAGTAGTGGCTTAGCTAATTAGAAATATATGCATGCAGATTAGATTAGAGAGTGTGTGGCACTAATGTGTGTGTGCCATTGCGTTGGGATAGTCTGATCTGCATAGATGTATTAGCAGCACGCGTCAGTGCTTCGTGGAGTCCGAGCGGCCGAGTTAGTTATGGCATGCGCCGTGTTAGCTTCTAGCTAGTGATCTGCAGAGACTTGGAAGTGACTCAAGCCTGTGCGTGTGCGTGTGCGTGTGTAGGTAGTGGAGAGAAACGTCCGGATCAAGTCATTAGTAGCTTGAGTGCTTGACCATGTGTGTTTCCTCTCATATTTAAGGACTTGTAATCAGCTGTGTTAAGTGACAGAGAACAAGAGAAAAGGCACAAGTTGTGTGCGGTGCCAGAAAAAACTCTCTGTGTGTTCTTCTTCTTCCATTTCCAGTGTGTGTTCTTATATCAAGTGTGTGTATTCGTGTGCGTTGATCCTTGGGCAACTCTCACATTTTGGAAAAAAAGATGCATGACTCAACAAACACAACACAATAAACATGATAAACACCTAAGGTTAACTCCAACAGTTATGAGGGGAAAAGAAGAACCGCAAAGCGAGGAAGAAGGGAATGAGTGAGTCGACCGGGGCACGGGCAGCCCTGTCGAGCGGACGAGGCAAGTCTCTTCACGGGCTTTGAAGGGGAATGGGCCGGCTAGTCCGCCTTGTGCTCAAGGGGTTGAGAAGGGTAGATGAGCTGGTATTGGAGTTCAGGGAGAGGAGTTGGGGACTGCTGGGGTATCGCTATCGGTTGGCCACAGTGTCCTTTGACCGGAGTTGGAGGAGAGAGGTTTGGTGGCCAGTGTGAACCCCCGGGTAGAAGGAGGTAGGGGAGGGAGACAAGGAGTCGACCAAGATAGAAAACAGAGGGCAGCTTGGAGACTTGGTGGTTCAGCTTTGAGAGCAAAATGGAGAAGAGGGGATGAAGAGTTACAGTGGGGAAAACGGCTCGGATGGAGCTCGAGTAGCAGGGAGGGATAGGGGTGGTGAGGAGCTCGGGACATGAAAGGGAGATGGCACAGCTTGCTCAGGGGAGGAGTTGAGGGACAGCTCGGGCGGTCTGCTTGGCTCGGTGGAGAAGAACAATAGAGGTGAGTGAGCGCTTGGGGCAGAGACTCAATGAGGAATGAAGGAGCTTGGGGAAGAGAGAAAGGGAGGAAGGAGGGGGCTTAGCTGTGGAGGGAAGGCGGAGCTCTCGGCCGTAGAGGAAACCGAGGAGAGAGGAACTCAGGTAAGGGATATATAGGGAAGAAGGAGGAGTTAAGGAGAGGTGGTAGATTAGCTAGCTGGTGCTGTTGCTACAATGGGACTTGGCACCGAATCCAGGTGGAGGGGTGGCGTGGCTCGGTGCTGCAGCAAAGAGCAGTGGTAGGAATTGGTGGAGTGAGGGGAAACGAAGAAAGAGCAAGAGGATAGATCTGCCATGTGGGGCCGGGTCCATGCGGCAGGGAATGAAAGAGAGTTCAGTTGGTACACCCGGGGTACAATTATCAGGGAAAAGAGGAGGATTAGAACAGAGGGCACAGTCTCAGATTTTGTAGTTTCTTGTTTGGTTTGTTTTCGAAAGAGGGCATGCAAAGGGGGTAGAGAAAAGGGGTACACAGAGAAAACAAGGAATAACAGTAGAAGGAGAACATGACATATGCTACTAATTTTTATAGCCAAAATTAGAGAATAGGGTTATAGGGTTTTTGTCCTAATCTTCGATATTGCACATGATTTGATAGCTTAGTTGCTTATAGCAGGGAGTAAAGCTAACTTATCCCTTGCCTTTTTTTTTGGGAACTCTTAGAAGAGCAAGGGAGTATGTATTGGTGGTTTTCCTGATTGGACCTATTTTCGATTCTCATAAGTTCAGATGGAGCTGGGCCAAAACAAGACGAAGGATACCCTGGAATAGCAGGAATGAGTATCAGCTAGATGGAGCCCATATTTCCATCTTTTGGAAGCATCCTCCCAGGGAGTGGATTTTTGGAAATGTGTGTATATGCATATATACACATAACAAGCGGGGCGAATAAGCAGGTGGATAGCTAGGTCGACAGCTAGCCATGCTGGTCGGAAGGGCATTGCATGCATGGATGGGTGCAGGGTTTGACAGACGAGCGGGAGATGATTGGGAAGATGGCCTGGTACATATATATGTATATACCGATAGGTGAAACATCAAGGAGGGAAAGGGATAGGAGTTAATACAACGAGGGTCAACAAAACATGGATGCACACAATCACCATACTTGAGATGACAAAGTTGTGAAGAAAAGAAGAATAGGGCTTCAAAGTGTATGTGCTCGCATACATATGGGAATTCAAGTATATATAGGGTGGCGAGAGAGTTGGAATAATCATAGAAACTGATGGTGGTTTCAGGGCGCGAGAAATGTTATCCGTAAACTTGTATATACGCTTAGAGTTGAAGGTGGAAGCAAAATGGAGGTTGCCGAGGATTAAGATCTCGGCTGTTTAGAGTTTCAAGGATTTAAATATAGACATAGAGCAGGATTCCTTCCTAGGATCATGAAGAGGGTGAAATGAAGTTGCTCGATAGTCAACAAGGAAGGGGTTAGGGTTCCTTGCCCAGAGAAGAAAGGAATACAGGAATGAATATTTACCAAACTCGGTTGGTAAGGATGTTGAGAGGCCCTAAGGGTAGGGGCTTGGATCTGTATCAACTTCATGATTTGAAGCCAGGGTTTTACTTAGGTTGACTTAAGGTTGCTTAATTAATATAAAAAAATTGTAAGCTCATAATTTCAGGTTCAGAAAAATTAGGGTGTGACAGCTTCCTTATGGGCTCTAAATCAGACAAACAACGATCCCTCCTGGCGCTGATGTTTTGATTATGTACATCATGGAGCACTATTTAAATCTACTTTTGGAAATAATCAAATTTTGCATCCATTTAAATAGGACAAAAAAGGTGGGATTTCTCGAACTTCACATGCATGTGCTTATCTTGTCGGCTTCCATATCTTTGATTTCCTGATGCTAACTTGCTTTATTTTAATCGAAGAACCTTTAAGGTTGTCGTGCCTAGCAATATAAGCATTACTTGTAAACATACTTCCTTTGTGTATGTTCTTAGACGCATCATGTGATGTAGCACACACTCTACTTGTACATTCTTTGCATCGAAGCAATGTAGTCAACGGTTTGCTTAGCCACAACAGGTCTTTGAAGGATGGATGTGGTGGTGAGATATCTTAAGCAACACCTTCACAATATTGCATTTTTGCCAAAAAATAATTAAATTTTTTTAATTCCCATAACTGCGAAGGGTCTGGTGCAGCTAAATCCTTTCATAGCAGTGCATCTTTTTGTCAATTCAGCTCGGCAGGCTCTGGGCCATGTTTATTGAGAGGAAACAATAACAGGTAGTTGACCCTCTAAAGCTGATTGAGAAGCCTTCCTCTAGAGCACTAACAGCTAGCAGGCAGTTCTAGTTTGCCTTGACAGCGTCGATCCTGATGGCTATAATAAAGTAGAGCTAGATATTGTATCACAGTTGGTGTCAGTGGCATTGGCATGGTAGTGTGTTGCATTGGACATGAAGTGATATAGTTTTTGTGAATAATACACAATATAATCCTCTATAGTACTTCTACAAACACTAGGACTGCTCTAACTATTGACCATTTCTGGAGATGTTCGTGACCCAAGACCAGCAGTTCCATCTTATAAGGCATATACTATCAAATTCTTTAGGCTTGCTTTGCTCGTTGTAAATGGAATGCCGTGTTGTGTTTTCCAAAACATAAGCAACCTATGTATTTACTTATATCAATTATTTAGCGACGGCGCGGCAACGCGCGCCTCTACGTTCTAGTAAGAGAGGAAAGCAGGAGCATCTTCGTCATACAAGCATGATGAGTACCGTGACAGAACAAAATTTTAGAAGTGCCAACGTGCATACGAGTTAAAAAAGCAAAAATCCTAAATTAGGAGCCATAGGTGCGGTCGGGCCGCAAACACCATGAAAAACATGAGTCACCATCTTTTCCTTTATCACCGGCTCCAACTGTCTCTTATACTCTAATCTTTTCTCCTTTCTCACATTTTCACCCTTGAAAGCGCCCTTCCCGATGTGACACAGTCCCGCCACTTGTCATGGGCTCACGACTATCCGCTGCCACTGTGCTCTTCCCTTGTGCTAGCTTTGGGCGGCACAACCACGGCAGATGTCACCTTGCCTTCCCCTCCCTTTTTTCACCACTCTCGGGAGAACGATGCACAATTGTCATGCATGTTGCTGAGATCTAGGGTTATTTTCGCTTTTTACTGTTTTTATGCTATTTTTGATGGTTTGAAACATGTGATTCATGGAGTGAAAAGTTGTAGAATTTGAGTTGAAAATCTCTTATTTGTAGTGAATTTTTTAATTTTAGTAGGAAGTTACATCAACTTTAGTTGAAAGTTTAAAACAATTAGTTAAAAGCTCAACTAAAAAATGTACTATTTTGGGTTGAAAGTAGCTGATAACACAATTGAAAGTTCCAATTAATTTAGTTGGAAGATTGGATTACATGAAACCTAGACCTAACTTCATTTAATTTGAAAGCTTTTGCCAAAGTTGATTGTACAATGGTTGAAAATTCAGATTTCAAAAGTCCAACTCGTCTTCCTCATCTATGACGATGGTGGCGCTGCTACTCACTGGTCACGCTGACATCGATAGTTGGCCGCTGCCAGAGATGGGGATGGTCGACCATGGGGGAGCAAAGAAGAGAAACATGTTAGTTTGTTTACCTGATGAAAGCATCAAAAGTGGAAAGAAGAGACACGTGTGGGCTGCTCGGACATGCATGGTCATTGTGCCCCTAAAAAATGATGTGCTTGATATGTTGCATGTGCCATCTAAGAAAAAGATCTACTTGATATGTTACATGCGCCCTCTGGTGTTTGAGCTCCGAAGCAATCAGGACTTAGCAACAGCCGCAGTTAATCAAGATTCTAATAAATTATTATATTACTAAAAAAATAGAAAAAGAAACGACAACGATCACTCGAAAAGGTCTGCATAGCCTAAATGATCTACTCCGTTCAATTGTGATTTATCCTAATTATAACGGCTAAAATTTAAAAGTAAATATAAAGGATTTATGTTTGTATCGTAAGAAAAAGGGAAAACCAATCCAAAACCCACGAGCCCTCCATTCCACGAAGGGGCTATTTGCATGCGATGATGTCATCACTGACATTAGCCGGTCAACAAATTGACTTTTATTCTTCGCATCATATCTTCTCCATCTTGGATAGTACATTAGGCAAACCATACATCTATTTTGACTTACTTGGCGAGGCAAGCATGACGGGGATATTCAAATTTACATTTTATGAAATCCACTTTAAAGGCTCTTTTCAATTAATCAATTTAAAGGCTCTTTGTAGCACTTCTTGTAGGGCGAGGAGTAACATGCATTGATAAAATATAGTTTTAGTATCATGATATCGTCAACTATGGAGAACTGAGAGTTCGCAATATGTGAATATTAAATACTAATATTATACATCGGACATATATTTAATTAGTCTAACTACAGAGGGGCGACCCTCAAGACATACATCGCAACAATATTGAAATCTCTAAGACCTTAAGCTAGATTAAGGGAGACTCAATGCATGTTCGAACTTGATGTTTCTAATATCTTAATACTGCATTACGTAAAAATTGATCCTTTTAATTATAGCACATCTTATCAATGAATCAAAATTTAGTGATACAGTATTAATCAGCCTTCAATAATATCTTATACATATTTCAAAACACAAAATATATACCTAAAATACTAAAAGGTATTAGTTAAAAATATAAAGAATAACAAATTTAGTCGCGTAAATATATGACTAACCCGCTAGTTACTCTAGATACTTTGATCGAGAAGAACAGTTTGATTAGGATGATGTTTCGACTTTCGAAGCCTCAATCTACGATTGATGTGAGACGGCGTGAGCGTGCGACGCTTACATCGAAGTCCGACTAGAGGTTGGAACTGTTACCACTTTTGCTACAGCTACTGATCACGCGCGATTGACCTAGCAATCTCTCTAAAATCGCGTCATCGCAGCTTTCGACGTAGAAATCGCATCACGCGCGCCAAATTACATCGCCATCTTCTCGTCGATATATAAAATTCCTTGTGAAACATCTCCACTCACGCCACCAAAAGTAAAGTTTGGTCTCTGATCTTCGGTTTCGCGTGCGGACAAAAAACACAGAACTTCCAAGCCTAGCCCGTTAACCCAGAAAACATACTCATTAAAAGGTACGGAGTACAAAACTTCGACAAACCGCAGAGCTAAATAGGAAAGAGCACGTCAGCGAGCATGACAACTAAAATGAAATATAAAAAACATACAACAATCGTTGAAGGTGACGTGAAAGCTAGCTACTTGATCGGATGATAACGTTGACACGAAGTCGCCACCAAAATCTTCGAGAATCTCATACATGCACACCAATTGTTGATTCCCCAACAGTTCTCCCAGCGATCACCCTAGCATATGCTCTAGAGGTTGATGATGATTGGGCTGTAGACATTTTAGACACTCACCAAGCTTAATCAGAATTGCCCAGCATCGTCGACGTCATCACTAGGACTATGAAAAAAACTTTCTCAACTGCTTTCAGTGAGTAACCCAAACGAAGTCAGATTCACGATGAAGGCATGAACATGTTCCCCACAAGAAGATAAACGACATGCATAACAGAAGCACAGATCGATAAGTAGAAAGTACCATGTGCACCTACAATCGACAACCTAGAGCATGCATGGAGGAGATCCAACGGTGTCATATCAATGAATCGGATAAAAAGTTCAGACGCAAAGCCCCTTGATCTAGAGAAACATGCACAAGAACCCAACAACAAACACTCCGGCAACACCCTACCAGTGGCCATTGATGGCAAAACTGAAAACAAAAAGGAAAGCAGAGAAGGCGACATTAGTAGATCTGAGAAGCTCACCGTCAACGACATCCGTAGGGGTAGTGGGAAGGGCAACTCCAGATCTGAGCATAGGCCTTTATTCCGACATACTAGAGCTCGAGGCAGATCACCGGCTAGCAGGAGCACCACGACCACAGCCAGGAGCAGGCAAGCTTGCTCCTGGACGCAACCATGGTGGGTTCGTACACACCAGAGACTAGGCCAACGCAAGACAGAAACACTCATAAAAGGAAAACCACAAAGGGAAAGCTAATACACATAGATAGGGGCTAGCCAGACCCCTCTCTTCTCCACCGCCGACTGGCGAGGCCGCTAGAGGTAGAGAGGGAGGGCCCAAGAGGTGGCGGAAGGATGGGAAGGAGGAAGACGTGGGAGGAGAAAGGAGAAAGGAATAAGGACATGGGAGATCTAGTCTTCACAAGCCTATATCAAGAGTGAGTTTTCGACACAGTTAGCAAACTATATGCTAGAATATTTGTGCTAGTTAAATTAATCTTTTGGGTCAATACTTGATAGGTTGACACACACACACACACGAAAGACGGCTGACTTGACAAACACACACATATGTCTCTCTCGATCGACATATCAAGGGACCACCTATTTCTGAGTCATCTTTTTTTCCTAAAGATTAGTCAATGTTGTGGATATTGAATCTATATCTACCGGTTTCTTTAACTGTGTCCAACAGTTACTTTCAACTATGCCACAGAAAAAGCGAAATAGTTTTACAAAAAATGTAAATTCATATGCCGTGGAATTAGTGAACCCTCAAAAAACAAAAATATAAAATTTTCTCACAGTTGCACATTTGTTTTACTACTAAAATTGCACATTTTAAGAATATGCAACTGCAATTGAGTGCTTTTTAAGAAAATAACAGGCGCCTGAGAAAAAACACTAGCTGGTATATTAATCTGTCACATCTAGCTGCATGCCGAGTTTCAAACAAGTTGCGCGAGCGTACGTACGCCCGCTGCATTATTGTCGTCGTGGAGTAGACAAGTCGCGAAGCATGGTTTCTTTGGACGACGAGTCCAGCGATGAGGCCTGCAGCCAGCTTTGACCCGGTGACAATCGGGCGATCGGCTACGTGCATGAGCCGCAGACTCGCGTCGTCACCCCTCGACGACGTTGACTTGTGCGCGCGGTAGGTAGCGGTACACGTCGTGGTGCCGTACAAAAGCGTATGTTTCCAAAGTAGAGGCAAAGCAAGGAAAAAATATCATTTATGTCAATCTTCTATGTATACTAACGCCTCTTTTGTTATTTTTAAAGAAGATTAGCAAGAAATCATTGGTGCCATTTGATCTCAGGATGAATAAAAAACCGAGAAATCAAAACCGAAACACCGAATCGAATAGGCTGAAATTAGAGTTAATTCAGCGTTCGGTTAGAATTTCGGTTGCTAACGAATAACCGAATTAAATTCGGTTAATTTTGTATCTATTTGCACCTAACCGAAGAATCAGACCAGAGGGCCAACCAAGGTGCTAGGACCATTAGCCCACCACTCTACCAGCGCATTCCACAAGCCCACCAAGCTCATCCAAGCTTCTTCCTCCAGTGCAGACAAGCATGTAGCGATCAATCTAAAAGAACGAAGGCACGCGACGCTCATTGCTCAGGGCATGCGCCGCCCCCCCTAGTCGTCCCTGACGCCAAAGTGCCAAACCCTAGCCGCCCGCGACGTCACAGATTCCTATCGCGGCGGCACTCCATCCCCACGGTCTGGCGGCATCTCCTTCGCCTTCTCCTCCTAGGAGGTCGTGCCGTGCGCCTGCTACAGCAGTACGGCGCTGTTGTCGCTGGTCCCTAGATCGCCTCGTCACCCTTCTCTGCTGCCACTCTGCGTCCCTTCTCTGCTGCTACCCTGCGTTGCCAACGTCAAGAAAATTGATAGGATTTTTGGATCTGTGCTTGTTTGCATGATGTGCTATTCAATTTGATGGTGTTGTAGTATTTTCCTTGAACTGATGCAGCGAATCTTTACTGGCGGATGTTTAACTCGGTTTAAACCGAGAACCGAACCGCAATAAAATTGGTCTTCGGTGTTCGGTTGACCTATTTCCCGTAGCTTATTCGGTTCGCAGTTCTGAAAAACTGAAATATAAAACGGAAATAACAATTTTTGCAGTCACCTGAATTGCACATTTTTTATGTATGAGTTACACAAAAAAATTGTAACTTAGATATAAAAATATGCAACTGCTCAATTCTGCTTAGTTGCACATTTCTAAATCTAAAGTTACACATGATTTCTAAAATGTGTAACTACCTAATTAACCATTGGATCAAGAATCAACGTCTAGGATCATTGACTTATAAATAACTATTTCTAAGTCGACTTAGAAATAGACACTCCCAATATAAAAGCTGGATTAATCGAGTCGAATTTTCGGTTTAAACCGAATGCCCAGCCCTAATTGACCCTATCGACTCTATGTTGCGCATCTGCTCCTGTTCCAAAATCTAGCTAGATAATGCAACATGTGATGAAGCGACCGCCAACGGGTCAAGACTTGGGAGGCCTCGCACGGTGGCATTGGCACTTCAAGGGCACGTTGAAACGGCCGGTGCCATGCATCCAACTCTAGTGATCTGGAGATGGACAAAGTGCGGTGCTGTGTAGCAAAGTATGGTGTGCATAAGGTTTTCTATGGTGAATGGTGAGGACACTGTAACGGTGCCATCCTGCGGAAGACTAGTAGGGTGCCCGTGCGTTGCTACGGAAAAATAATTTTACTTCATATCTCGCATTCGTGCATGACATTCTCCGACAGCGATGCTATCCATGACGCCTTTGTAAAGGTCAGCGCGTATCTGTGGCTGGTTAGCTTTGAACCAGTTTAGCTTGGTCCCCTCTATCTCGATGTACATGTCATCCGTGTACTGCTATAATAGGCATGCTCCCTACAACCTGTAACAGTAGTAGTCCCTGATGGAGACACACAACCGGCTATTCCCATCTGCAAAAAGGCAGGAAGGAGTTGAATGTTAGGCAACATTTTAGGTGGTTAGACTAAAGGAACGCAGAAGCATGCTAAAAGACTAACCTTCCTCATCATCTTGGTTTTGCACGGACTCTTACACCAGATCTCAACCCACGTGATCCTTTGGTATCTTGGGACACCAGCCGAGCTCCCCTTTGGGGAAGAAGAAGGGGTACGAGTGTGGGTTGTAACATCCATGCGTGGGTTGTATGTCATACTTCTCATTGTTGTTGCCATACACGGTCACACTGTTCAAACCTCCTTGCCAGGTTGCTACCCTCAACACACACCGTGGTCACTTCGGACGACATCGGCAAATTATACCTATGCTGGTCTAGCCTCTTGTCGGTGTTCAGGTCTATTCGATACTCCTCAAGGTCCTCGATCTGGCTTAGGCTCCTACCTACACTCCTGAATGTCTGGGAGTAAGGGTTGTCTCTGAGGATGTCAACCACCTTTCTAATGACGTCCTCGTCTAGGTTAGGAGAGTGCCGGGTGCAATGATGTAGGTTGGGATCGTCGTCGTAGAAGTACAGCTGCAGATGTTCCAGACGTAAATCCCAAACGAATGCACATTGTGGTACATCGTGCCGTGTGCCCAGAACATGTATACCCCCCCCCCTCGTATTTGTATAGTTGTTATCGAGGCTAATGCCTAGGTTTGTAAAGGAGAAGTGGCCGTTGAAGAACCTAATGCTCTCTCGAAAATGCTGTGAGTCAGAATCTATGCTACACCATAGCCGCATCAACTCTAGGATGGGCTCTGGTTTCGCCAGCTTGATCTGTCCATTCCGATAGCAGAAACCATTGGTCTCGTACTTGAACTTCGTGGCTTCACAATGTAGGTAGTTCGTAGCATGCTTCAGGATATGTGTACTATTTGGTATATTCGAGTAGGCAATGTCAAACGGATCAGGGACGCTGGAACTTACGATAGAGGAATCCATCGAAGGATGTAAGACTGAAGCTAGCAGTGTTGGATGGCTCATGTATGGGCAAGCCCGTCGGTTGACATGGCGTAGCACATTGTTGTGATGCTTTTGATTTATTTTGTTCAACATGAACCGTTACAGCTGGCAAAAACATATTATTCCGAACATACGCAAAAAACATTGGTTGACACAATTGAATGCCATCTACAAACCTTTTTTCCCCTTTAGAGGCAGTTTGCTTTGAAATCTAAGACATCTTGTACGCAGATGCTCGAGTACATATAAGCTGTTATGACAAGTTTTCACTTGATAAGACTGTAGGAGATTAGTTAGTGGTTACTTCAGTGAAGAGTTAATCATGATATTAGATGAAGTATTAAACCTATATGTAGGTTTATCAACTAAAATCTTGGATCACTAAATAGTAGGTACCACCTGTGTGCAGCTACGACACAGGATGGCAATAGGTTTTGGTTTTTCTCTGACTCACTGTTACTTCTCTTACACATTTGTCTTTTCCTAGGAACTGTCATTAATTGACTGACATTACATACTTATACTCACTGTTGACTCATTGTTGCCTTCTCTTATACCAGGCGAGATGCACCATTTGCAATGGGGAAGTTGATCTAAGTGGCAGGAAGGAAGCTAGTGTGGTGTTGCTATATGCAAGTACTTCTTTTCATTCTAGATGCATGCAGGTTTGTGCTGTTATGTCAATCTTCACCTAATAAGACTATAGCAGATTAGTTAGTGGTTACTCCAATGAAGAGATAATCATGCTATTAGCTCAAGTATTAAACCTACATGTAGGTTTATCAACTAAAAACTTGGCTCACTAAATAGTAGGTAACACCTGTGTATAGCTACGCCACAGGATGGCAATAGGTTTTGGTTATTCTCTAGAGATTTCAAGGCCACCATGAAAGATTTCTCCAATTTGATCTCTTACTATAGCATTCTTTTGTGCAAAATTCTAAGAGGAAGTTGCACAAGAAACACATTTATAACTTAGAGGCTAGTCTCCCACAAAACATACATTTATAGCACGCAAAAGCAAATTGAAATTCTTATCTCCCACATAACATACATTTATACTCTTCGCATTTTACAACAGATATTGTTTTGTTTATCTATTGCTAATTCATCTATGTAACTGACTCACTGTTGCCTGCTCTTATACATTTGTCTTTTCCTTGAAACTATCATTAGTTGCTTGACATTACATACTTATACTCACTATTGCCTTCTCTTATACCAGTAATTGCCTTACATTACATACTTATACTCACTGTTGACTCACTATTGCCTTCTCTTATACCAGGTGAGATGCACCATTTGCAATGGGGAAGTCGATCTAAGCGGCAGGAAGGAAGCTAGTGTAGTGTTATTGTTGTGCCTAATTTATTTTCCTAATTTGTCTCATACCCAGTTATCATGCATCAACTACAGAAATGGAATTGTTATTATAGCATTCATGTTGTAGCAGGTCTTTAGACTCCATATTGTTCAAGAAAATCGGATGAGAGAGAGAGCGAGAGAGAGAGAGAGAGAGATATTTGAATTGCAGAAAGCAAGCACCACGTCTAGTACATAAGCACTCTTACACATAATAAAAAGTAGGGTAATGGCAGTTCATTTAGCACCAGTGCGAATGTTGCAGCAAGTCTCCAGACTCCAGACTATTCAAGAAAATCAGTATTTGAGAGAGAGAGAGAGAGATCGCTATGCGAATTGCAGAAAACAACCCTAGATTAATTAATGGTGGAAACTAACTACAGAACGTAAAGGATTTTGGGATTCGAGGGAGCACCTTGTGGGAGAAGGAACAGTACCAGCTAGTAGATTGGATTTGGTTTAGTGAGATAACAAATTTTGGAAGAGTTTGTTGAGAGTCGAAGAGTTGGTTAGTGGGTGGTGTGACACTACTATCACTACAACCACTAGTTTAAATTTAATAGATACTAATAGAAAAAGGAGAGGAAGGAGAGGGGAGGGGGAGGGTTGAAAAGAGCATCGAGAATGTACTTCAACAATGTGAAGCAGTAGGGATGTTTCCTTGAAATAACTAAAGGGAAGTACTGGGAATACATGATGCAAGAGGCAGCTCATTTTGCAGTGCTGCGTGTTTGGTCACGATGATGTATGTCGATGAATTATGTCCGTGGGTTAGCGGTTAATCATCAAATAATCATCATCAGTCGAAACAAGCTGCCATGACTTTAATTAAGAGATCTGAAGGCTCTGGACTACGGGGGTGTTTGGTTGGGCTTTTCAGCAGCTTTTCACAGGAAAAAGCTGCAGCCCAACCAAACGGCCAGCTTTTCAGCAGTTTTTGCCAACGGTAGCTGTGGGCTTTTGCAGTGCAAATTTAGCTGTTTGGAAAAGCTGTCTTCTGCCAGCTTTTTGCAATATGCTGAAGTTTCAATGCTCATTTTCCAAAATACTGTAGATGGTTTGGATCAACCAAAAGCCATATGATCACTTTCTCACAGCCACAGCAGCTTTTCCAAACAGCCAGCCAACAGCAGTTTTGTCAACAGCCACATCCCAACCAAACAGACCCTACATCTGTTTGTCGATCTCTCGTTTTAAGCGTTTGGCTATCAGCAACATGACCCGCAATTAATATACATCAATCTAATCGATGAGTAATACGATCCCTTCCAGTTTCAGGGTAACGTTAATTGAAGAGGATCAGCGTATGATCGCCTACTGCTGATCGTGACTGAGTTGATGATTGAGTGACTAACACGAATAAATAATAAGCATGAACCTACAGCTTATATACGATGCCGTCTGCTTATAAGATTATTGCTATTTTTTATTGAGCCACCCTGTCCTACTTATATATATATATATACACATATATACTTATTTATTTATTTAAAGACGTTTTCCTCCTTGTCTAATAGATTCGTTTATACCTCAACCGTTTATTTTTCTCCCAAATCATAGTCGAATTTTTCAAACCATTGAATCTAAATCCAATAGTCTATTCCTCTTCTTCTGTCTCCTACACCACCCCACCTCTCCAATCCAACCTCGGCTCCGTCGACACCACCGTCACTACTGCAGATTGACCATCTGCCGAACCCCCTCCACTAACGGGCACACGATGGACCGTCGTTGGAGGGGCTCTCCGCTGACGGACAACAAAATGACCGTCAGCGGAGACGGTAGCCAGGTAGGACATGAGGACCTCCACTGACGGGCCACCAAGCCGCCCGTCAATGGAGATGCACCAAGGGTGCCATAGATGACGTGTTCATCTCCACTGACGGGCGGTACTTAAGTGCCCGTCAGCGAAGAGGAAGTCTCCACTGACGGGCCGCTACGCAGACCGTCAGTGGAGATGAACAAAGGGTGCCAAGATGACGTGTTGTTTTCACTGACGGGCACTACTTAAGTGCCCGTTAACGGAGAGGCGATCTCCACTGACGGGCATATCTATCGGGCCCGTCACTGGTATTTCAGCCCAAAAACACTGCATCAACAAACATCAATAACTTTTGATTTATAAGTCCAAATAAAGTGATTCTTTTTGCAAAATTTGTAAAATGAATAGATCTAGATAGCAGATCAAGTTTCATAATTTCCTGAGTTTCCTGGAATTTCTAGTATTTATTTTATTTTTTATTTCTTTTCTTGGGAGATGCTTGAGTTACAAAGCAATGTATAGTTCAACTTTTGTGAAACTGTCTGATATTTTAAACACAGCCTCATGAGGTCATCTCATGACCCCATGACAATTTTCATATTTTTAGACCACATTTAGAGTTTATATAAAATGAAAAATCATTAAGATGCAAGTAAAGGTTTGAATTTTCCCAAGAAAATATTTGAATTTTTTTATATATATTCTGGATAGGAGCTAAAAAGATACATAGGTACTTATATATGAATTTTGTTTCCATTTAGAGGCCTTCTTTAAGATACTTGTTGTTCAAATTTAAAATATATCCAGTAAATAGCTAGATATTCATTTAATGCCTAAAAAATAGCAAATGATTTCAGAAAAATGCCTAATTTTGACATTACTAATATAATGTAGTATGTTCCATGTATAAAAATTTTGGACCATTTTAGATAAATATTTCGGGAAGGTACTACACATGGTACCTCAAATTGGTATTTCAAAAAACAGAAAATATAAATTATTACATAACAAGATGGAACATGAACAAATATTAGTGTATAATAGTGTAATATCAAGTTGTAGTCCAAATCTCAAGTTCAAATGATGAAGAAACTGTGATGTGTACTTCAATCTTCATACTTTCCCTTTGAATGCTATGATGCTTCCTCGGAGATGCTTGAGTTACAAAGCAATGTATAGTCCAACTTTTGTGAATTTTTCTAAAATTTTAAACACAGCCTCATGAGGTCATATAATGACCCCATGCCAATTTTTATTTTTTTAGACAAAATTTAGATTTTATAAAAAATAAAAAACCAATATGATGCAACTAGTGACGGGCCCTTAGAAAATACCCGTCAGTGGAAGGGGGAACCAGTGACGGGCGCTCACCAAGGGCCCGTCAGTGGAGCTTTTACACTATATAAGCAGGCACTTGGTGAAATTTTCACAAGTCCCCGCGCGTTCGTTTTTCGAACCAGCCGCGAACTTTGCCCTAGCCCCGCCGCCAGGCTGCCGCGCCGCTACCTGAGCTCCCGTCCTCTCCCTCCGGCCTGCTGCGAGCCAACGAGGAAGATGATGATGGCCACAGGCGGCGAGTCCACGTCGCCTGCGCGGGCGCTGAGGAGACTGGCGGGGGCTGTCCTCGCCGCCGCGCGTCTCCGCGGCTCGTTCAACGCCTCCAAATGGTTCGTTCTTGCGTTTTGCATCGTTGTTAGCTTTTGGATTTTGCGTGGCGGATGGATCTAACGTTTAGCGGGGTTTGTGTTTCGCAGCGTGCGTGGTGGCAGCAAGACGGAGGCGAGGATGGCGACGGTGCGGATGAAGCTGCTGCGGAACCGACGCGAGGCGCAGGTGCAGAAGATGCGCGGGGACGTCGCCGCTTTGCTCCGCGACGGTCGGGAGGACACCGCCCGCATCAGGGTACATACGTTAT
Organism: Stipa capillata; assembly: GCA_019208055.1. Taxonomy (NCBI): domain Eukaryota; kingdom Viridiplantae; phylum Streptophyta; class Magnoliopsida; order Poales; family Poaceae; genus Stipa; species Stipa capillata. The sequence continues at coordinate 87,724 of JAGXJF010002949.1, read as the reverse complement.
TAGTTCATTCGATAAATCGGGGTTGCTGGCTGTTTCGATTAGCGATTGGAGCCTTGAGAATCTGCTCTCGTGTTTTCCATGGCTAATCTCGGAGCTTTAATTTCCAATACAAAGCAAGATTTATATAGTTACTTTCATGTGTTGTGCCTTATTACCGTGCAGTATGTCTCCTAAGAATCTTCCTTTCTATTACACATACAAACACAAATCAGCTGGATGATTCCTGCTTTGTGCAGAGACGCTCTGTTTTTTTTTAAAACCTCATAAATGTACTAGTGACGGGCCCTTAAAAAATGCCCGTCAGTGGAAGGGGGAACCAGTGACGGGCGCTCACCGGGGGCCCGTCAGTGGTGATACCCTTCCTCTGACGGGCAAATTGGGCCCGTCACTAGTCACAGCCACTACTGACGAGCGTCCTGCCCGTCAATGGAGGGCACCCCTCCACTGGCATTCTCAGGCTGACGGGCCCCCGGCCCGTCAGTAGAGGGGGTTAACAGCCCGTCAGTAAAGGCCCATTCTGTAGTAGTGCGTCTCCATGTCGTAGCCGCCTCCGACTTATCATATCCGGTGGCCGTCACCATTGGATCAAGTCTTCCCTATAAACCTCCCCTGTTTCGGTGAACTCTCAACTCTAACCACCTCTAATCCTAATCTTTAAGCACTCCGACAAGGTCTCTTTCATTGGCTCCATGATCGTCACTGCTCCCGTGTTGCCAGCGGCTCCATTTCACAACCATAACCATTCCAGCATGAATTTTTTCTTCAGCTCCGCTGCCGTCACTGCTCTCTTATTGTCAGTAGATCTATGTCATGACATAACCACTCTGATAAGCTCGTAAGGTTGAAGAACGTGATCAACCGCGACTAGCGAAAAGAAAATCGCCTACCCGTTATATAATTGCATTGCTTGACAGCTGATACGGTGATACCATCTTAATTAGCACAGCTAGTGTATATATATAACTCTAGATACGATTGTGTAGCTTTCATGGTTGAGAAAAGTCCATCACGGGTTTGTCCAAACGTTATCGTCAGGGATCTGGTCAGACTGCGAAGTCCTTGTCTTTGACTAATTTAGTCCTACGTGTTCCGTGTTCTCTGTCTTCACTTGCTAATTTTTCAGGCAACTGAAAGGCCGCGAGGTTACAGATAACTCACGTAATATGCGTCACATTATCAAAATTTAATTAGTAAGCCACAAAGTTTCTGATGTCTAGCTGCTAAAGCCAACTAATTAAAATCCACTTGCTGGCCTTTGACAGATTAAGGCTAAAACAGATTCATAATCAGTGCAAGCCTTACAGTAAGTACGTAGCTCGTTGAAACACCATGTGGACGAGGACCAGCCAATGCACCAAATCAGACGCGACACAGTTTCTTCCTTGTAAAAGCAGAGTTTTATTTTTTTGACGCAGCATCAAGGTCATGCACATAATATAAAGAGTTTTCTCCCGGTTTTTACATAGATCATGCACACAACGGTTCAGAGAAAAGGAACAAAATATCCAGCCTAACACCAGGTTTACAGACAAAAAAACTCAAAAGAAGACTGAAAGGTCGAAGCCTAATCGAAGTCTCGTCACAGCGCACATAAACCATGGCTAAACCACTCACCCATGTTAGCGAAGAGTTCCTGTAGCACGGTCTCCAGTGAGTGGCACGCTAAGAGAACAGCCTCCCGACCATCCGTGTCCTGTAACGTCGATCAAGATCGTGGTCAATGCTTACACCTATATATTACCTACAACAAATTATAAAAATTATACTTATAAACAATAAGATCATTTTTACACAGCCAAGTAGACCAATACAAAGCAAAGACACCTATTAGAATTTGGACGCGTAGGCTCTTTCCTAGCCCATAGAGCCAAGACCCAAACAGGTTTACTACAATAGTGAGGAGGTGTAATCTAGACCCCCTTCGTGTGACAAGCCATGTGAAACGTGCAATCGGGCAGTTGAAGAAGAAGTGTTGAATTGTTTCATCATTATTACAAAAGCAACATTTTAGATTGCCCATCCAATTCCTTCTACGAAGGTTATTTTTTATGAGAATGACTCACCTATGTAGATATCAAAGAAAAACTTTAATCTTAAGAGTGAGACATTTTGTTTCAAAAATTTTCTATTTTGTACCAAAACATCTTCATGCAGAAGCCTAGAATACAAGGATTTATAAAAAAATTCACCACTTTGGTGTAGACTCCCTGTGAACTTATCTAGTAAGTTGAGCCTCAGCGACTCACGTAACTAGAGCATATAGATCAGCAGATATTGCCCTATAATAGCTCATTGGAATGATATATTCAGCAGGTTCATACTCAATACTTGTGCCAACATCGCTTGTTTCTTTCGGGTAATATTAAAAAGCATCAGATATTGTGTAGAGAGAGGGTTATTGCCTAACCAAGTACGCATCCAAAATCATATCTGAGATGCATCCTGAAGCAGAAAAGATCCATGTTGGAATAGTTTTGATTTTACTTTAACAACACTGGCTCAAAAGTGGGAATCCCTTGGTTTTCCATTGATTTGTGTCAGAGTCTTCTCTTTTAGGTATTTATTTTGGAATAGGGTCTGCCAAACACCTTCCTCATTGAGCAACCTAACAAGCCATTTACAGAGTAAGCTCTCATTTTTGACAGTTAGGTCTTAGATGCCCAAACCCTCTTGGTCCCAAGGTCTACACAAGATATTCCATTTGGCAAGTCGATACTTTTTCTTGTACCTATCATTTTGCCAACTAATTCTAGAGCAATAGTAGTAGAGCCTTTTGAGGACTCTATGTGGTATCTAAAAAAAAGATAACATGAATATAGGTAGACTACTAAGCATCGAATTGATGAGGACTAGGCGGTCACCAATTGAAAGGTGTTTGCCCCTCTAGCTACTCAGTAGCTTTTCAAAGAGGTTCTCAACTCCTTTCCACTCTGTATTCCAGAGTTTGTGATAATGGATAGGAATGCCCAACTATTGAAAGGGAAGACAGCTCAACTCGCATCCGAGTAATATTTTATAGTCAGCTTCAAAATGTTTTGCCTACCGAGACAGAAAATTTTGCTCTTGTGGAAGTTTATTTTTAAACTAGACAGCTGCTCAAAAGCACATAAAAGGAGTTCGAGATTTGCACCATGTTCCATAAATAGAATGGTGACGTTAACATATTGGAGGATAGAGAGGTCGCCATCCACTAAATGGGGAACGACCCCGTGGATTTGGCCACATGACTTGGCATGTTGGATGAGAGTTGATAGCATGTTGGCAACAATATTAAATTGAATAGGCGATGACGGTCCGCTTGTCTAAGCTTCTTTAACATCTGAAAATAAGGACCTACAGAATCATTTATTTTAATGTTGACACTCCCACCAGAGACGAAGGTCTTAACCCACTCATATCAGAGCAGGGATAAGCCCTTCATCAGTAGAGTTTATTGTTGTAAAGGCCATTTAACTTTGTCATATGCATTCTCAAAGTCAATTTTGAAAGTCACGCCACTTAGCCTCTTCTTATGCATCTCATGAATTGTTTCATGAAGTATGACTATTCCATCCCATCCATTATATGACCCCCAGGCATGAAAGCCATCTGCGTCGGGTTTATAACTTTTTAGCCACTATGGTTATTCTATTTATCCCTACTTTAGAAAATAAATTGAAACTAACATTGAGGAGGCAGACGTGCCTATATTGTCTTATGCACTTAGCCTCTTTGATTTTTGGTAAGAGAGTGATAACCACAAAATTTAGAGAATACAAACGTAAATTGCTGGCATGCAGGTCACTGAACATGGCCATTAAGTCATTTTTGATTAAGTCCCAGAAAACCTGGTAGAATTCAGTTGAAAAGCCATCAGGACCTGAAGCCTTATTATGTTCTATTTAAAAAAATAGCATCCCGTATTACTTTTTTTTTAATGTTGCCGTGAGAATAGCATTTTCTTCCGCTTACACCTCTGAATATCCTCTTGCTAGCTCTCATCTAGAGAAAAGTTGCTCACCTCGGGAGAGTCAAATAGGCCTTTATAGTAATTGGTTATATACACTTTTAAGTTGTCATCCCCGATGATCTCACCGTCTTTCTGGTCTAACCCGAAGATCAGTTGTTTTTAATATTTTCTATTGGCTATTAGATGAAAGTATTTAGTATGTTATCCCCTTTGAACAGTTACTTAAACTTTACTCATTGATACCATTTCAATTTTTTTTTCCGTGGCAGCTGAACGAACCGATCATTGGCCTCCTGTTTCAGATGAATATCACTCGCAGAGTCCAACAGATCCAGCTTGTTTATCAAATGCATCAATGATGGTCTACAATTCCTTTTTCTCTTTTTTATACGCACTACTGGTGTTTTTGGCCCATCCACGTAGGTGTTGACGCAGTCGTCATATTTTTTCTTGCCATCTGGAGAGCGGTGTGTATCAGACGCAACACAGTAGTATACGAGCAGTAACTCCCACTTCCATGATTTCATAAAAAGAACCTGAGATATTTTGGAGGCAGCTTTGGACTCAGACGTACTGGTTGTCTGCTTATGCAGAGTTCCGGACTAACAAGCTGCAGGAACCAATACAAATGTACGCATAGATAGGCGCATGGCTCAACCCAACTAGTAGTACTGCTCAAGTGTACACATTTTCGTGCTATACTAGTGCACATGATTCAGTATTAGCCGCCGTAGATACTACGGCCCTCTTCCAAATAGTTTAAATTTGTGTATAGATCAGTTTAAATTTAACTGTCTATAGAAGCTCAAATCTAGGAAAGTTTTGGAAAGCTCGTGTCCTGTTTCAAATGATTTATGAAATATAAGTTTATTACTGTGGTGATATAAAATCTATATTACTCCTGAACTTACTGTTGATCTACTTAACTGATAAATCGAACAAGGAAATAAATTGCTAGCATTTCAAAATTCTATATCACGTAAAAAAATTTATTACGTACATGCATCATTAGTTATGTGAAGAATGATTGCATACATACTACGAGCATGAGATTAAACATACTAAATTACGACAATTTTAAAGCACCATGTCAAATAACGGTAATGTTTAGAAGTTTTTTAATCGACAAAAGGTGTTACAAGGGATCAATAGCACCACAATATATAGCGATGGACTGTCAACCTAATAACTCGCACTAATTTCATCACGTATTTGCCCCATAGTACCATCATTTACATGTGCATTATTGCCTACACCCATTGAAGGTATCACGTGTTCTTGAAAATACTCTCCTCTCTCAAACCTATCGAAATGGTCATTAGGTAGAGCACTATCATGGACGTAATTATGTGAACACATGTCCGCAGAAATTATCATCTTTTGATTCTCCATTAGGTAGCTCGGTATGCCAAGGAGAATATGTCATTTCATCTTGAGAAAATCGAATGATCTTTCAACAATGTTGCATAGAGCCGAGCCGAGCTCTCCCTACTTCGGCCCATTGCACGCCCGCTGCCGCCCCCAGCCGCTCATTGCCGATCTCCGTTCCCATCCCCCACGCGGTGTCACCCGTCTTAATGCCCTCCCATCGGCATGTCACTCGCGCTCCGCTCCCGCCGCCGCCAGATCTCTACCTCGTTGGAGCTCCAGGCTCACCAAATCCGAGCATCGCCAGCCTCTAATGTCGTCTTGCTACCTCCTGACACTTTACCCGCCAGAGCTTGCCCCATCCACTGGAGGCCATCTCGGGGTCGTGTGTCGCTGCCCTCGTCCTTTGTCCGCCTCACCTCGCCCCATCCACCAGAGGTCGTCCCGCATCGGAGCTCGCACCATCCACTGTCATGTCACCATTAGTCGGCCGTCGTTCTGCACCCGAGCTCGCCAATCCTCCAAATCGCCCCAACGCAAGCAAGGTAATATTTTAACCTTTTTTACTGCAACAACACCACCACTTTAAAAAAAGCATCACCGTAACCATCTACAGAATTGTATGCTCAAACTTTTGTTTAGTCAAAACCAAGATGTAGCAATAGATCCCTTACAAAAGAACCATAATAGTAGCCAACAATAATATCGTGGAACAACAGAAGTTATTTGGATGTGAACTCTTAAGCATGGTATCTGCAGTCCTAACTTTGGTGGTATTACATCGCAAACTTTGTGTTAAATTGGTGTTAATTAGGTAGCGAGCAATTGAGAGATAATAGTGACATAATATTTTTGACATACCATATGTTCGTAGATGGATAAAGGAAAAGGCGGAAAAGCAACTTGGGATACCATTGCTCATAAAAAATTTCTTGGCATATGTGTGGAGGAAGTGGCGAGCCATGAACAGATCAACCAATTGTTTGAACAATGTTGGGTATAGAAATTTGATAACCAAGTTCAATGAGCATACAAAGAGAAATTATGAGCGCAAACAATTCAAAAAATGGTTAGAGACACTCAAAAAGGACTATAATATATGGAAATCATCGAACAAACATGCCTCTAGCCTAGGAAAAGATCCTCTCATAGGCACCATTGCGACTAGCAATGATTGGTGGTATTTAGAGATATAGGTATGCTCGCTTTCATATCATTTCCATTAGTTATTTGCTTCTCGAAATGATGATTTGACACTCATGTGATCTTCTAATAATTGTTTTGCAGAAATGTCTAGAAGCGATCAAGTTTCGGATTGCTCCACTTGATAATGAGGATAAAATAAGAATATTTTTTTATGCTCACAGTATTACAAATGAACATGCAAGGGAACCAAGTGTGACATCTCAAGTTGGACCCTCCCATGTCAATGTTCAAGAAGATGATGTTGACAGGGTATGAAGGGTTAGGGTGCCCTGATGGTACACTTGGTGACAAGAGGGGAAAGAAGAGATATTTGGCTTATTCACCTAATCCTATGTCACCAAAGAGGACAAATGGCAGTACTTCAAGGATTAATCATATTTTAGACTTGTACGAATAGGAGCATTAGCAAAAATTATATGACATCTACATCTCAAGTGTCTTATGATCTTGTGATACAAGAGATTGGAGAGATGTTGGTCTTGATAGCTGAGGATGGGGCATCACGAGCATCTCCCATCGACGCGGGCACACCCCCATTGTCATTCTTTGCGGTGACTCCCCAGGCTATGGTGGTAGGATCTGGCATCGGCACACCGTCCCGTGGATGGTCCCAGCGTGTTGGAGATCAGCCTCATCCGCCGTGACCTCTACCGCACCCACCACAGGCACCCCCTCGACCTTGGTCCTGCCGCGGGGTCCACTGTGTTGATCACCACCACCACGGTTCCCATCATGGTTCCCGCCTCCTCCACCATAGCTGAAGTTGTTCCCCCGCCGCTATTCGTACCTCCATGAGCACCATTGTGCTTGCCACCTCCATTGTGGTCGTTGTTGTTCCCACCACTATAGCTGCCACCTCCACTGTTATGGCCCCCCACCTCCATCTGGTTGTTATGCCTGACATTTTATCGCCACCTCCACCATTGTAGCCGCCATCCCCGTCCCTACCATTGTTCCTACCACTAGGAGCACGGTTGCCGTGACGATCCATGAAAGGGGAGGAGCAAACGACTTCCACAAAGTTGTGATGGTTGAGGCCCTTGGCAAGTCGACCTAACGCCATAGATGAGCGAATATGCACTATAATGAAAGCCCTCTATGTTTTAGGGTTTGTAGGGGTTCCAACAGGCTTGGAGGAGATATGCTCGGGGGAGGGCAGGCTTGCGGTAGGAGGTGTCTTGCCAATTGGGCCCATCGATTGGGCCAGACCTTGATGTCGTGAAGTGGACCCTGAATGAGCCTATGCCGAACGATAGGGAACGACGCTGGCCGCTGCAAAGGTCACGCGCCGCGTCATCGCCAGCGACACCCTCGCTAACGGCAGGGGGTTGTGCCATGGCCACACGGCCAAGTTGGGTAGACCCATTAGACTAGCACGGAACGCAATCCTTGCCTCGTCTCCAACAGACGCTGATTTAGGCCTAACTTGCCACGCAGTCACCGTCGTCCAGCCTTCCAATCCGCCATTAAGACCTACATGCAAGGACGGACGACTCAACTTGGAGGTTAGCTGGGGATGCTCCGGTGAATGACACTGGAGTCAGACACAGGAACATCATGATCAGCGGTGCTCTCCGGTTCAGCACTCATTCAAGATAGTGTGTGGTGTGTCTTCAAAATTATTTTGAAATTCCTTTGAATTAAAGATGACCCGAAATGAATTGACTCTGCAGGTTCAATTCACCTAAAAATTCACCCAACCAAAAGACTGAGCTGGTGAAGAAACATGGGCAAGATACTAATACTTCAACAACCCTAAATGTTGAGAACGGACAAGCAACTTCACATCAGGGTGCGCACGTATCATGACGAGTGGGTACGTCTAGTATCCACCGTCCGATTAGGGGGACAAGCGAAGAGACGGACGTGTATACGTGGTAGCGTGCTCACATGGCCTTTCATCCGCACTTCCTGCCAGTGACATGCCAAATACTAAAACGAACGAGAATTTTTTATAAATATTATTTTTTAAATCAAAAATTCGAGATCTATATGTCCTATTTCAGAAATTTCAAAAATATAACCCTGTCGGCCAACGGTTGGCCGACAAGGGAGATATCAGCCCACCGCCGACCGACAAGGGCGTTATCAGCCCACCGCCGACCGATAACGAGTTATCGTTTGTCCAGTGGACGATTTCGCGCCGAAAGAGCTGGCGGGCCCACTGTTCCCCCGTTATCTGCCGACGGTCGACTAATAACCAACTTATCTGCCGACGGTCGACTAATAACCACCTTATCTGCCGACGGTTGACTAATAACGGTCAGATTCCCTGCGGCTTCCCTCCAGCGCCCACTTTTGCACGCGGGCGCGCACCTGAGCTCCTTTGTGTCCTGTCCAGTCCGCTCCAGCGCGCGTGAACTCCTTTACGTCGTGTCCAGTCCACTGCAGCGCCTTTTTTGGGCTCTGGTCACTCGTGAATGCATCCAGTGCATCCCTGAGACGCATCGCTCTCTATTTAATCACCCGTCACCTGTCTCTGCCTCACACCGATTCATGAAAAATTAATAAATCGATAAAGAGGAGAGGGATTAGGGTTTGGAAGTGAGATCTCGAGAGCGGAGCGCGTGTGAGGTAATTAGTTGCGTTGTTCTTTTGTTTCGTTTCCTGAAAATAGTAACTATGCCGTATTGCATTATCGTAGGAATGGCTTCATCTGGTGCTGACGAGATGCCAAAGCAGAAGATGGTTGCCGATGTGCCCGCAGGTGTCGAAGTTCCCCTTTGCTGGTGCCAAGATCCGTGCAGACTGATGAAGTCGGATGAGTTCTCGTACACGTACGGAAGAAGGTTCTTCATGTGTGCTAACTACGACGAAGAGCCACCGAAGTTTGGCATGTCCAGACGGAGTGAACTGGTAAAACTCGCACATACCCGCATTTCTAACATGATGCAATACTATGGTAACAGTCGTTTGCTTGCAGTCTCGACCTACTATATGTGACTACATACAGTGGCTGGACGTTACCCAATCGAAAGAGGATGAGGAAGAACTCATGTGGAAGGTTAACTGTGCTCGAGGTCGGATTCAGGAACGCATGCACGAGGCAGAGGAGGAGGAGAAGAGAAAGCGTTGGCAGGAGATGCAACGCAAAGAGAAGGAGGAGGCAGAACGTCGAGCTGCGGAGGCACGTGAGGCCGAAAGGGCGAGGAAGCGCGAGATGGCGCGTCGCGCGAAGGAAGAAGGGGAGGAAGCTCACGCTCGTCGTATGAGGAAGGGCAAATATCCTAAAGGCCCTGAGTAGTTATTTCAATGTTCTATTAGGTTGTTCGGCTGTATGCGAATGTTATCGTACCGTGTTGTCACGCCATGCATAGTGTTGACGATGTTTCGAACTCTAGATTTCGAAGAAATAAATAAAGTGTTCCATGCAATTCAGTACAACTAAAGATAGTCAAAATACAAAAGGAAATGGTGCGAGTGTATGGCTTAAAAAAAACTAGTCCTGCTCGTCTCCCTGGTCCGGTCCTCCTAGGTCTCGCTGTGGTGCGGCGGGTGCGGCGGCTCTACGAGTACGAGGACGTGGCCTCTTGCGAGGGCCGGACAGTGTCAAGGGCTGTACCGGCCGTGGCTGACGGTGACCCCTGCCGTAAATCGGCTCAGCCGACTGACGAGGTGGCGACTGCGTGACCTGCGTGGGTGGTGGTGGTGGAGTCTGAAATCCCGGGAAGTGAGGAACAACCCCTGAAGCGTCCGCTTGGCTCCACATGTCGCCGTAGTCAACAGTATCTGGCGAACCCGCAAACGCCATAACAGGAAACGTGTCACCTACAGTGAACAATCATATTTAGCAATATAATCCAAGAAAATAGTAAGACCATATTAGTAATACGTTACCTGTAGTGTAGACCATCGTAGACTGCGGATTGTGCCAGTACGAGGCACCCGCCTGCGTCGGGAGAGGTGGTGTAGGCTGGGGTGACGACTGTGGCTGGTGATGCCACAACGAGCCTCCCGCCTGCGTCGGGAGAGGTGGTGTAGGCTGGGGTGACGACTGTGGCTGGTGATGCCACAACGAGCCTCCCGCCTGCGTCGGGACAGGTGGTGTAGGCTGGGGTGACGACTGTGGCTGGTGATGCCACAACGAGCCTCCCGCCTGCGTCGGGAGAGGTGGTGTAGGCTGGGGTGACGGCTGTGGCTGGTGATGCCACGACGACCCTCCCGCCTGCGTCGGGAGAGGAGGACGTGGCTGGACTTGCGGCTGCGGCCGCCACGACGACGAGGACTGCCGTGGGGGACGGTGTGCATGACGACTAGACCGTGCAATCTCGACGTCTGAAGCGCGCCCACAAGTCAAAGTCTCGTAGATCTTCCGTAGCTTGCCGTTGAGACGCTGCCACGCGGATCGATGATCAGACGGACTAATCTCAATCCCCATGTCAAGCCGGTTAAGGAGTGCGGCAACCTCCTCCTGAGCCTCCAGCGTCATCTGCGCCTGCAAATGCGAAACGAATATTATTACTTGCTCAGTACTTCTACAAATGCAAAACAAAAAAAATCGTGACACGTACGGCGTGGTGCCTGACGCCAACAACAGAAGCAGCCGGGTAGTGATCTGACGTCTGGCCCTGCTGCATCTCAGCTGGGTCAGCACGCGGTATGTAGTACAACCTCGTGCCGGAGCGGTACCATCGGAGGTACGCATCGTACTCGACTGGGTTGAAGGGCGTGTCCTCTTGCCAGAGATCTGCGCTTGCCGTCGTCCACCGTTCGACAAACGGCGCAAGGTTTCGTGCCCAAGTTGTTGCCGTCTTGCTTCCACCCTGTCGGTTGTACCTACATTTCATGATTATTCATACGAAGTGAGCAAAACAATTACAATACTATTATCAAACCATAAAACCTTAGATGCTCTTACCTGTGGATGTGAGGCTGAAGCGTGGGCGGTGCTGGGGGAGGACACAACTGGCGTTTGCCAAATTGCCGCATCACACGGTGCACAGCGGTTACCTCCACAGTGACGTCGAAGACTACGGTAGCCTTCGTCATCCAGTAGTCGAGGTCTCTGGTACACAAGGATGAAATCCCGCCAGGCGCTCGTCGCGTCATCGCGTCTTCACTGTACGGCTCCCAGATGACCTGACTAGGGTGCAACGTATCGAACTGCGACGTGAAGGCTGGGTAGCAGTTCCTGACTTGTGCGCTAGCATATCGGACCTGTCAAGAATGAAAGTAATTAATACAAAGGAAAAATGAAGTACTTCTGATCGAAACCATATTAAGTATAAGACTCACCCGTCTCCGTGTCCAGAGTGTCCCGAAAGTAGGCATGTCGATGAGGTCCCCGTGGTACTCCCTATCGTCGTACGGTACGTCGAACTGCACGTCTGGCCGTCCGATCGGGAACCGCTCGTACGACCAAAGCTGCAATAAAAGTGGGCAACCCAGTACCGCCGACTTCTCGGCGCGCCTGCTGCAAGCATTGCACATGGCTCTCAAAGTGGCGGCGAGGACAGCCGAACCCCAACTCCTCTGAACTATGTCCTCGCGACAACGTGCATCCGCGATCTCTCGCGCTATTCCGATGTAGCGAGCGTCCACAGTGTTCACGTGATTGGACGTGAACATCACCTTGTCGAAGAGCCACAAGACATACGCCTCTAGACAACGGTCAACCTGCTGCTCCGTAAGCGCAACACCAGGGTAACCTAGCGCGCCAATCTACATGAAAAATTTAACATAAGAACCGAAAAAAAATTTTAATAGTAAGTTCGCAATGCATAACAAAGGCAAGCGGAGTTACCTGAAAGCTGCGCAACCACCGCCACATAGGGCCGTTTCCATCTCGGACGAACTCCCCGACCCCATGAGCAACACCTGCGAAACGGGCCACTATGGCGTCGTGCCAACCTACTGGAGGCTCCAACGGTCCAACTGCGGCTCCAGCCAACGGTAGGCCCAGCAAGAACGAGACGTCCTGCAGGGTAGGCGCCATCTCTCCCCAAGGAAAGTGTAGTGTGTGGGTCTCTGGCCTCCAACGGTCCACTAAGCAGGTGATCAGTGACCGGTCGTAACAAAAACGGCGAGACCGCTCATTGTACTGCTCTATCGGCTCCTCGTCATCGTCATGTTGCGGCACAAGCCTCCACTCTGCCGCAGTAGCCTCAACCATCCGTGCCAGCGGTAGGAGACCCGCCCAAGCCAACCAGTGAAACAAGTACAGAACAACAAAATAAGCGTCAAGTTATGTACTAAAAATTATTTCAAACAACGTACGTAACTACGCGACCCACCTGTCAACCCAATCTGGGTGTATCATCCAATCCTCCTGAGGCGTGCGAGTGACGAGCACGGGGAGGTTTTGGCCCTCCTCCAGTAGCCTCCCGCGGTGTCGTATGTCAACCGTAGGGTCGAGATGACGATACGTCGCCATACCTGTGGTAATAATGGATTCGTAGAAATATAAACGTACCAGAAATGTACAAATATAAACTTACACGAATTTCAAACTTACAAACTTAAGGATTCTTACACGAATTATGAGTTTACAAACGTAAGGATTCTTACGTGAATTACAAACTTACAGGAATACAGACTTACAGGAATAGAAACACAATTTTAATTCAACACATAGGGAATAAATATGTTATTGTACGGAACAAACTTAGTTGAAAGTATATAGCATTTCAACGTTGTCCTGCCGCGCTTCCAGGCACCGATGTGCTAGCGCCACCTGAAGTATCCCCTTGGCCTTGTTTCTTTAAGTCAGGACAGTTTTTCATTCTGTGCCCATACCTTGAGCAATGCATGCACTGCCTAGTTGGACCACCAGCCTCCGATTGGTCCATGTCGTTACGAATACGACGAACCTGCCGTCGACCTCGTGAAACCCGGAGTAGTCCAAAATCTGGGATGTATTCCCTTTGAGCCTCGTCTACCTTGTTGAAGTTGCCAACCGCACGGAATCCACTTATCTCGCCGCTCCAAGTATGGAGCACGGACTGCTTCAGATAGTAAGGTGACACGAACGAGATTGAGTCCATTCCAATTTGGCCACATGCAGCGAGCACATGAGAGCAAGGCACGTGTAGCAGCTTCGGTTTGTTGCATGTGCACTTGCAAGTGGGCGCGTCTTCCATTCCAATTGTAACCTCATGCGTCTTCGTCTCGTTCGCAGACCCGAAACCAGATTTATCCCTTAGACGTACCTCGTACCTCCTTTCTAGATTCCCAATGCTGTAGACTGTGTGCCCTGATCCCTTTTGAATCTTATTCTCCATGTACTCCATGATCTTCGCACAGTAAGGGGTCGCAGGAAAATTATTCATATGCAGTGCAGCATTTCTGTACCTCTCTTGAAAGTACCTCACGGTGCCATGCATGGCACCCTCGACGATAGCAGTTAGAGGTAAACCCCGCTGCCCTCTAAGCACAAAGTTGTATACCTCCGCAAGGTTGGTGGTCATGATGCCGTACCTAGCGCCATGAGTGTCATGAAGCAGAGACCACTTCTCAGGCGGCTCTTTCTCTATCCACTGAGAGAAACTCTTTATTTGTTTCGCCTTCCTCCTCCTCGTACCAGGGGGGTCAATTGCAGGAATAGCAGAAAGCTCCCGTGGCTCTTCTTCCGGGGTAAGTACCACATTTTTTTTCTTGCGATCAATGATCTCGCTCTTAGTAAAATCATCGAGCTTCCGCCACAAAGTTTTATACTTCCTCTCCTGGTTCTGTTTGCACAGCCTCTTAAACAGATTCATCAGGCGCTTGTTCCTAAACTGGCTAAAAAAATTAGCCCCCAGATGGCGCATGCACCAACGGTTTTGCAGGTCCGGCCAAGGGTGATCCTCATCAGGAGTTGGCTCCTGGAGTGTCTTCACTGCTTTCAGTATACCAGGGTGCCTGTCGTGAATAACACATACATTCTCCCGATTCTTTACTACTCCATGCTTGAGCTGCCTGAAGAACCATAACCAGCTTGAGAAGTTCTCACCCTCCACGAACGCCATCGCCAATGGCAGGATCTGATTGTTGCCGTCCACACCAATCGCCGTCAGTATCTGCCCCTTGTACTTGCCTGTCAGAAATGTCCCATCCACGCACAGCACTGGACGACAATGCCTGAAAGCTTCAATGCATGCACCGAAAGAGAAAAAAGCTCGGTTCAGCACTTTATAGCCTGGAAAATGCGGGTTCACCGAGTGCTGAATATCAACATGTGTCCCTGGGTTCCGGAGGAGGAGTGTGTAAAGCAGCCGGGGCAGGTTATCGTACGAGTCGTAGAAAGTGCCGAAGCGCATCTCCATGGCCTTCTGCTTAGCCCTCCAAGCCTGGCCATATGGGATTTCGTACTTGTACCTGTTCTTTATTGCAACTTGTATGTGCTTTGCTTCCATGTCTTTCTTCTCCACTATCTCGCTGTACATCAGTTCTGCGATCAGAGTGGATGTCAGATTCGGGTGACGCGCTAGCACATTGCTTCTGACGCAAGTGTGCGGCACGACGTTGGTCACGACCCAATTCACTTCATACTTGGGCACATGGGCGTGCACCTTGCTTTCGCAGCCATGAGCAGTACATGTTAAAGTTAAATTATTGGGAGAAGATATGTCGGTCCTGAAAATCCTCTGCGTGGACATGGCCCATTGCGTGACTGCGTGCTTCAATTCTTTCTTGGTGGCATACATCGAACCAATTTGGATCTGGTTCTTGTTATATTCCCAACAAGAATCATGGCCATCATTCACACTCATGGCACCAAGAAATTCCTGGTTCCATGCAATTGGAATCGGGGATGCATGAATGTTATCTTCTTCACCGCTATCTTCATCCACATCTTCAGCCATTCCATCTTCATCTTCCTGTTCCATTACCTCCTGCATGCACTCGAAATCCTCTTCTTCATCCGCCTGCCCCGTGGGAACTCTTTCTGCTGGCTGACTGCTCTGCCCAGCTTGCCCAGCTTGCCAACCGGGATCAACTACCTCGTCCACCTGTGGTTCTGGATTGTTCTGCTCCGCTTCGTACCCACCGCCTTCTGACCCGCCACCCTTCATGATGGCTTGCACTAGTGCGACCGGAGGACTTTTTCTAGCATTGCAAACCCGTAGCCACGATCTCCAGTCTCTAGTACTCTCGATCGACAACAAGTCCCATTTAATATCATGGCAAGACTTGGTAAACACTGCTTGAATGGTCACTGCATACAGTGCGGGATCCATGGAGAAGGTACGTGTAAGCCAATGATTGGCTTCCTTGAAGTTCAACCTTTCCGGATCGGAAATAGGCACATCAACATGGCTGAATTCACTAAGATCAACCCCGCTCCGATTTGATCGAACAACCCCAGGACCATAGTACACCGTCATATTTACTAACTCCGACATACCTGCCGTAAGATAAATTGACATCTTCATCACGTACTCAGTAAAACATGTAGTTCTATTACGCCACGCGACCGCTAAATTCTTTCGTGCTAAATGTAGGTCGAGTACACGCGTACAGCGTATACAAGGGTGATCCGGAACACACCAGGGTTATCGACCGATAAATCGGGATAGAACTTTTAGCACGATCGAACGTAACGGTCAACACGAATACGAAATAATTAACCTAACTACGTACTAATATTCTACGTCTCTAATAGTAGAACTAATTAGTTCGACCTAATTTAATAACAATTTTCCCCCATCGTGTAATCAATTATAGACCTAACTATATTTACATACATAACCTATAATGATATACAACCTAAATAATATAAATACTTCGTACTAAACAACCTAAATAATATTTCTATAATCAATACGTAATCTATATTTGCATAATATAAGTAATCTATACATAATTTATATTTGCATATTTCGTGCTAAACAACCTAAATAATATAAGTAATTACGAACTAATACATACTAAACTAAAAAATACAAACAATACCTAACTAACAAAATTTTAAAAAAATTACCGAAGATGCGGAGTTCGGCCTCCCCGAACTCACCTCCTCCTTCCTCCTTCTCCTCCTTCCTTCCTCCCCTCTCCTCCTTCCTCCTCCTTCCCCTCCTCCTTCCTCCTCCTTCCTCTCCTCCTTCCTCCTTCCCCTCCTCCTTCTTCCTTCCCCTCCTCCTTCCTCCTCCTTCTTCCTCTTCTCTCTTCTTTCTCTCCTTTCCCTCCTCTGTTCTTTCTCCTGCGCACGCGCTCGGGTGAAGAAGAAACGGCCGCACCGACGCGACGCAAAAAGGAAAGGAATCACGGGCGCGGTGGAAAGGCGCTGTCGTCCGGCCGTGGGACGATAACGCGTTATCGTTCGACCGTGGGACGATAACGCGTTGTCGTCCCACCGTTGGACGACAGCGGTCACGTCACGCGTCAAGTCCCACTGTTGCGCGCGCTTTCGGCGGGATTTCGGTTCTCCGGAAAACGAGAACGCGTTATCGTTCCACCGTTGAACGATAACTGCGAAATCGTCCAGCCGTCGAACGACATGCTACTAGTTTTGCAATTTATAAAATGAGACCTACATATCTCAAATTTTTAGTTTTAAAAATAATATTTATAAAAATTCTCAAAACGAACGGTCTCACCGAATCCTTGTCCTCTTCTACAGGCACGGCATATTACTGCCACGCCCGCATGGGCATCAACGCGTTTCACGGCTAGTTTTTTTATAACTACTTGTTGAACTTTTACCAATGATAGTTTTCGAAATGTCTAGTTAGGTAGTATTAGTACTTTCGGGCACGATCGAGCTAGTTGGGTTCACTGTAGTTTGGTGTAACCCGATTCTAGAAGCAAGGTCTGATACTGATAACTGCAGTTCTGGGTTTTGGCGGGTCACTTTCAAAGAAGTGCTACGTCGACTCCAGGATATACTTAAGACTAACATTCCTAAGTAGGAAGAAGGTATACTTAGATTAACAGGATGGTCACTGTTCCGTTCGGGACAAAACAAGCAGGGTAACTTCCTAAAATTTCCAGCTTATTTGGTCGCGTTGTTCATGCATAGAAGTTACAACTTCAGTTAAAGGTTTAAAGCCACTCAAGACATAAAGGGACAGTTCTTTTCGGCTTCTCCAGTGGTTTCTCTCAGAAGCTGCCCCCTCCTAACTTCTCTCAGAAGCCGTCCCCTCAAATACGTCGGGGCTTCTAAACTAGTCAACCTTGGAGAAGCCCCGACGAATTTAAGGGGATGGTTTTTGAGAGAAACTAGAAGGAAGTAGCTTCTGAGAGAAGCCGTTGGAGAAGCCGAAAAAACCGCAGCCAAACTCTGCAAGTAGAGTGCGAGTTTTGAAATTTTCCTGGAGCCCATCCCGAGCTCGCTACGAGCAAAATGTTTTCCCTCAGAGTGGGACACGTAGTTTCCTTCCTCACGAGCTTTCTACGTGCACATGGTCGGCCTAAATCCGCGACTCCCATTCATCACCAAGATTCCATCACTCTGTCGTTCTAAACCATCAACCACATTCCCCGATTACTCGGCAAGGAAAGAAGGAAACCTACGTGACATGCGAGCTCGCAGGTAACGGCGTTTTGCGGCCGCGATCTGACGGCGCCGTATCTGTATGGACGTTGATGGGACGGAACCCTGTGCGAGTACGGCTGCTGTAGCTGATGCTATCTCGTAGAGCGCACATGTAAGGCTGTGGTTGAACCGAACTCTGGTATCATGGCAGGGGCCTTAGCATAGAGAATTTTGCTATTTTGGACTCAAACCCAATTTTAGCTTCTACGCAGTGCAATTGACAAAATTGACAGCGCGCGATCACCTATTGCACATTGGGACCACGACAACCTCATTCGCGGTTTGAGAGAGTGATAGGAGATCGCACCGTGACAACTCGCATATCGGCCTGTTCTTATCGCTCTTCGAGACAGCGATATCTGATTTCTGTGGCAGTAGCACATGATTTTAGCTTTTCGTTGGATACGTATGTCACTGGTGTTGTAAAAATTAGAGTACAACGTATTTCGTCCTCTATAGTTCAGCACATACTCAAAGACGCTTCCCTAAACTTGAGTATATGTGCATGAGATCAGCTAGGTTGGATTGGATTTGGACTTCCACTAGCCATGTTTGCTACTGCGCTTCTGGTCCGCGATAGCACGGCTGACTGGCGCTCTCTCAAAGCATGCGGAGAGGGTGCTAGTTTTGTCAATTCCATTAGCATTGAGGACCCGGAAGTGCTAAAAGCACTCGGATTTGGGCTAGAACCGTAAAATTTTCCTTAGCATTGACAGACCTCGCTAGCATTTTTTTTTCTTTTGTTGACTGCTACCTCACTAGCTTGGACCTGTCACGTGGCTGAAAGACGCTCACAGTCGCGCATGTGACTGGGTGAGTGAACTCTTTTGTTTGCTGTGTCCGAATCTTAGGCCTCGATTAAAATAAAGAAGCGGATAAATATCGAGAATCTCAATCTTATAATAAAAATCTATATGCCTCTCCGGAACATAGGAATGGTTCCTAGAATTCCAATAAAAAAATTCTCTTTGCTACACATTTTAAAAAAATTAAACATTTGGCTCAATCTTACAAAAAAAAATTCTTTAAGAACTCTAAAACAATCTCTCTTTTTCTCTCTCTCTCCGAACTCTCTTCTTTTGACGAGGATATCCCTATTAATGATACCATCTCAGCCCTACCACAACCGAACAATAACTAGGGCTTGTGCTAGATAACTCAATTATCAGGTACTTTCGTTTCTAGATACTTTATTTAATATTAATGACAATATGATGCTGCTCAATAAAGATGTTTTTTGCTAATTAGGAATGAAGGTCCAAGCATGGATATGAGAGACAAGCAATGGAGCATGAAGACAAGGAGAAGAGATGATAACAACAAAAACATGGAGAATACAAGTGTTGAGTTGATTGGAGATAGGAGAACACTCAAACCACCGTGACAATGACTTGGTGAAAATACTTGGCCTCCCACCACTTGGGTTTCAGCCAAGGCTGGTCCCACCCCAAAGGGGTAGCGGCCAAGTCAAGCCAACATGGTGTTGCGTCACCTTTTCTAGCCATGGGCCATATATCTTTTAATTTCAGCAACTTAGAGATATTAGAGTCGTAAGGGAGAATGAGTCATCTTCTCCATCCTCTCCTATATAAACACCTCAAGCCCCTAGGTTTAGATGGGTTTCATTGTATTAATTAGCTACCATTACAATTTTGCATCGAGAAGTTGTGTAGGACTACCGCCTTGTTTCAAATTGCTAGTGAAATCCCAACTCGTTCTTCTCGATCCCGTGCTCAATTTAATACTCACAATTTCATATTACAAAATCACAATTCTTGCTGGTTCTTCGGTTGCTTGCAGGAACTCGAACCTCATTGTTCAAGTTGATCATGCCTACGGCAAGATCAATAACCATTGAAGATTGTTTTAGCGATTGCTAAGGCTATCGTCTAGTACGGTATAATCGAATCGTCAAGGTCAAGCTCCACCTAATTGATAGCTATAACCTTCTCATCAAAATATCGGCCCATCGTCACATCACCTTTTCTCCTAAATTCATGTGCTTTTCCTGTCATGTGTTCCCAATAACCCCTCTTATGTATTCTTCCATTTTCAATCCCTATAAAATCTGTGAGGCATGTTATTTCAATTTCTGTATTTTTTTATTCCCACCTTTTCATATCTAGTATTCCAAATGGTCCTTAACAACAACACATACGTATATTTGATGATATGCAGCCTTCATTGGTTCCATCAGAAGGATCAGATTTTATTTGGTCCTAAGATTTAAGGATCCGTTTGCTTGTGAGTCAAATTTGTCTCCGGTTTGCTGTAACTCTTCTGGACATATTTGATTAAGCTAGGCAAGTGTTTGCTTTTACGATGCGGCTTAGCGTGGTAACTTTTTTATTGGGTCCTACGCTTTGTAGATGACCACTTAGGCATGTTTGGTTCTCGTATTATTCTTTGTTAAAAAGGTTAAGCTAGTAACTCTTAGCTTGTGAACCAAACAGACTCTTAGCTTCTGAACCAAACATACCCTAAAGCTTCATTTTTCGATGTAGAACTCAACACGACATGCCAACAGAGAAATGCCAAAATGATCTTCAAAAGGCACAACTCTAACTTTTCAAAAAACCCCCAAAAATATTCATAGATATGATTGTGGAATAATATATGCACATATAAACCTTTTGAAAATAATACTAAGTAATGTAAGTATATAGTTGCCATATTGAGCATATTTTTCAAAAATGTCAGGAACCCGAAATTACAACCCACTTATGTGTGATATATTAAAATGTATGTGTTCATCACTGTTGGACAATCCGATACTGAGCTAACATCTCACATGTATGCACCTTAGGCATATATGTCACCACTGACCAAGCTAGGCAAAGACAGATAGATCACACCAAGAGCTGAATGCAATTCCAAAATCCTGTAAAGACTTAGCATCATTCTCAAGTCTGATAAGCACGATGATCTCGGGGGAGTCTGGCAATTATACTGTCACCCTAACCTAGCACTAAGGTTAGTGGGTCACTCGAAAGCTCAGTACATTACTCACACCCTGCCTAGTCGTCCAATGCATCACAGCTAGCGGGTTACTCAACCGGAAACCATCACACGAATTGAAACGAGAGAATAACTCTAACTATTTACGACTGTGCTATACACTTCAATATCATACACACATGGTATATGGGATGCCAGATTAATAACTTCCATATCACAATAAAAATCTAAAAAAATAGATACAAGATTACTTAGTTCACATCCCATACACAGGCACTTAAATAGAATGTCATTCACATCGAAACTAAAGGTTCAATCAGTAGCGGAAACATAAACAAAACACCGAGATGGCAGCCTATGCTATCTCCAGAAGCCATAAATAACTCACATATGACTAAAAGTGGCGAGCTAAACAACTAGACATCAGCACTAACATCAACGGCATCATAGAAATCTCATATGTTAGGATCACCTGCAACATTTTAGAAATCGAATTCTTATAAGTACTTTTGTACTTGAAAGATGCTTTATAAGCTCATCCCAATTAACTTAAGCATCACAATGAACAAGTATTAAAATACTACACAAGTATTTCATCATCAACATATTAAAGCATGTCATGAATATGAACGATAAATCATTATCAACATGTATTCATCATGACCAACAATTCTCAGATTTAGCACATAAATCTTACATAAGTAAGCAATGGAAATCAACCAAGATTTCATCCATTTTCATTATATTAAGTCAACCAAGATTTGATTCAATTATCTGGCTAGTTAACTAAGCCTTAGCCAATGTTCTAAGCAAGTCAACCAAGACTTGACCAATCTCAATCGGGAAGTGCTCCAAAATGTCATAAGTTCATAGCTGGCCGAATATGTTCCCGACATTCTCGCATAACACTTTTATCGTGGGTGATAGGTAGAGTCTCACGACACCGGCATCGACTGGACGGCTGGGGTGCATACGTTCACCTTGCTCATCGATCCATCTATGGAAGCAATACCTTAGCTTTCATAGCTCACTTATTAGGTCTCATAGTTCATTAGTCCATTTAATTGGTCATGAAACAAAATCACAATCCTAGAATGCTAGTGATTACATCCATCACAATCGCAACACTTAACAATGCAACCAAGCATAGCATCTCATTCACAACCATAGCATAAATTAGGAATCTTAGCGAGCTTTCAGAGCTTCTCTGATAGCTGGATGAAGACACATAATAATTCCAAGTTTAACCACGAGGAAATCTGAAAAGCCGAACACCAATAAGAAGCCAATAGCCTCCAAAAGAGCAAATCGAATCTAAGGAGCTATCTTATCCAATGTAAAAAGATAAGAATGCACACATGTATGAACTAAGTCACTTATGAGGCTAGCGTAAACAAATTACTATTCATCTAGGGTTAACCACATTTTGGTTCAGTTTAATTGTGATGTAACCTTAATCATGGGTGAACCTATAATATGGATGCATGCACAATTTCAGATTTGCAACTAAAGGAGATATAATAACATTATAATTTAAGGATGAAGGCTCAGTTAATTAATACATGATGGTAAATTTCCGATGGTTGTAGTAGTAGCGTACGTGAGATGCATTGTTTTATATTCTAACAATGTGCACTATCATTAGGATGGAGTTTAAGATCCAATTTTTTTGCATGAATGTACATTAAAATACCATAGTTAACACATGGCTCAGTTTCCCGAGGCTACACAACATGTATGCAACAAATTTCATAAAAGACTCATGGTTTAATTCCCACATTTTAACATGGCCATTTGCATTAATTAAAGTTTTATATTTTCACTAAAAGTAAATTTGGACAACAGTGATATTTAGGTTTGCTTTCCCAAATCGCTCGTAAGAATTGGGCAAACGACCATCCAAAATGAAGGTATCAACAAGGGTATGATTCTTATTTTGGTATCAACATATGACAAGTGACGACAGTCACCAAATCGTGTCCGGAAGTTTTCAGCCTTAACTACAAGACCTACAACAAACAAACACCTAAAATTACCCTAATCCTTGCCATCTAGCATATGCACATCACATAGAGTCACACTACAAGCGTCAGGTTTTACCCTTGACGCGAGAACATGAGGAAAATCATCGACGGGGATGGTGGGGTTGTAGATCAAGACTTGGCACTGGGTTCATCTTCTTCCTCCATCTTCTTCTTCTTCCAACCAACATCTTCTTCCTAGCCTTCTTCTTCTTTCTTCATAGCTAGCATCTCCATCTCCACTCTCCTCCTATTCCCTCACATGGCCGATGGCAAGGAGAAAACGGAGGAGGTGGCTCTGACATTTGGCTTGAGCATGGAGGGCTACGAGGGGGATAGCGGCACCGTCGGCATCAGCAATGGTAGTCAACCACGAGGCCGGTGGCAGTAACAATTTTGCCTGCAGGGCAGAGGAAAGACAGATGGTGGAGTAGGGTGTCGAAGGCACCACAGCGGCGAGAGCTTGCCGGTTGCTAACGATGCTAGTGGCGGAGCTTGCCAATGGCCCTCACCGAAGGTGGCAACAGTAGCTCCATCAAGAGTAGCCACTGTGAGGGATGGCCTGCCCGCTACTGCTGTTGGCCTGCTGGAGTTCGCCGGCTCGGTGGCCAGCGGCAGCAGCAGCCGCGACCAAGCGGCACAAAGGGGAGGCGACGCACGGGGGAGGCAGGAGGCCGACAGGGTTGAGGCTAGGATGGCGGCACGACTGGCACTCGCGTGGGGCATTGCCGTGATCAGTGTCGGCGTCCTCCATCATTGGTAGCTGTGGACAGGGAAAGGGGGCGCCAGGGAGCGGAGGCAAGCGGCGAGGGTGGCTAGCTCGCCTGCGGCGAGGCCCACCGGTGGCGGCCCCCCATGGGAGGGCACGTGGCAGCTGGGCCTGTGGGCCTTAGGTAAGGTGGACGAGATAGTGGCGGCCAGGGTTGGCTGCCGCCACCCTAGACTTATTTTTTTATTTTTTTATTATAATATTTTTATTATTATTAATGTTTCTTGAGTTATCTTAGCCATTAGAAGCGATGGAATCCTAAATCAACCATCTAGACTCTGAGTCACTCAAGTAAATAGTACATCTCGACTATCTCGGTGATACGGACGCAACTATGGAGCCCGAGGATGCTTAGATTTTAAATTTAATTTTCTTTCCTTCATAAATTTATATTTGAGTTGCTATTGGTTTTTGGATTCAAAACTAGGTATTTAGATATGAGAGAATTCAACGGGGCTATTCATAATACATATAGGAGCCATGATTCCAGGTCAACTAATTTGTATTTGACTGTCGAATAGATTCAAAATCTAAATTTACCCCAAATTTGGGTTTGAACTGTAGGCAGGTGAATGGTGACTTCATAAATCATGGAAGTCCATATATAAGCACAACTTAACCTATAGGGTCCACATATAAAATTTCGTGACAAACCCATTAAAGAATCACCACCAAAATATTATCCTACAGTTCTGCAATTTAGTGAATTTTGATTCTTGACACTTAATTTAGATGCCAAATCTTTATAATGTTCTTTGAAAACATTTAACAAGTTTCATTTGGTTTTACTATCAAGTTATTTAAAGTGCATATAGGGTTAAGTGACAACTTAAGTAGTGCTAGATGCTGATGTTACAGAAATCAAAGGTGTACATGGTTTTAATCTTAAGCAAATTTTAGTGCAATGCACGATATGACGCAACCCAGATTAAAAATTTTTATTTTAGCCCACATTTTATTGCTTTAATTCATCAATGGATTTTGGGCGGTTAAAAAAAACATTCCAAGTCCATAACAATTTCGTGGGTCTATGGATTTTCTAAATTTCATGAATGCTTGGATGTCTTTTCATTTTTTTTAAAGACTCTCCAGAGCTAAAAAAATCCATTCTCCATAGGAGGAATGCTACAAAAATACATAATTTTCAATCAATTTATAGGTCCAAGTTGGTTAACAATAGTTGGTGTAGATCAAACTCTAGATCTTGATTGCACATATATAGTTGTTATATTAAATAATCTTTTGTCACTTTTTCTTGTTGCAACACATAAATGGATATATTGTTAAGAAAAATTTCAAGTCCGTATATTATCCCATAATTTACATGGGTCTATGAGTTTTCTAAATTTCTTGATTGTTTGGAGTTGTTTCCGGTATGTCGTAGATACAAGTCTAGACAGTAAACTTGTGGCACCCCCGAACGGCTATAGCGACCGTCGATGGTACACGAGGAGTACGAGCGAGTATGACCCTCCGAACGTCCGTCAAGCTGAGGCATGCAATGTGTACGACAGGATGAAATACGAGCCGTGTATGAGGAGACGGAACTCCTTTCGTGTCCGATGAGGTAAAAGTCACTCTTCTATTGAAGTATTGAGCTAGGGTTACAAGATTTTTCCTCCCCCTCCTCTCTACCCTAGGGGGGTATTTATAGGGTTGGAGGATGGAAAGGGTGAGATTATAATTTTGCCATCGCACGAGAGGGACTTTTACAAGGGCATGGTCGTCATTTTCCATGCATAAAAGATATTTTGGGAGAATATTTCAGGCATCTTCGGGGAATATTCTCTGGCATCTTTGGTGGAATTCCTAAGCACGTCAACGCAGTCCCTGACAATGCCGACGCAGACCTTGCTGACGACGGGCATCGGGACGGTCATCGGTGACGTCGGTGTAGTCCCTCGTTTTGGCGTCGTCGACGTAGACTTCGACGATGACGGACGTCGAGGTTGCCCTTGGCGGTATCGACGACGTGACTTCGACGATGACGGACGTCAAGGTTGCCATTGGCGATGTCGGCGTAGTCCGCGATGATGGCGAAGACGGGGGCTGCCCTTGACGGTGTCAGTGTGGTCCTTGACGGCGTATGCGGAAGACTTTGAAAACGGGCTAGTGCGGGGACCCCTACCCCAACACGGTACATATTAAAAAAACCCTCTCACATCAAAAAATACATTCTCTATATGAGCAGTGATATAAGAATACCTAGTTTATCGCAAATTTGTAGGTCCTTGTGTGGTTAAAAATAATTGGTGTGAATCGAGCTCTAGATTTAGATTGTACATATATAGTTGCTATATTAATTTTTTTGCATTTTGTCACATTTTTCTGTTGCGGCACATAAATAAACATATTTTTCAAAAAATAATTAGTTCAAATCCATCTATTATCCAACAATTTATATGGGTCTATGAATTTTCTGGATTTCTTGTATGCCTAGAGGTGTTTTTGGGTCAAAAAAAAACTCTCAGCAGTAGTAAAAAAATCCATTTTCTCCATATGGGCAATGCTATAGGAAGACCTAATTTGTCATAAATTTATAGATCCCAATGTGGTTGACCGTTGTGTAAATCGAATTATGGATCTTGACTAGGATTATAATTATTTCGTTTGTCTAACTAGTTTATTGCTTAGCTAATTAACTTTTTTCTATTTTTATTATAATTGATAATAAAATAAATTCAGCACACCATAGTTCATCAACCTCACACAGTCACACTGAACCTAAATCGTCTAAAATACTACATGTTGGATTATCTTCCACGACTCGGATTATCTTCGACGACTCTTAGTTTTGTTTCCAAAAAACTGGGGTCCAAACATATTTTTTTGGCTCTCCCAGTCCAACCCCGCCACTTGCTGACCGCGAACACCGGGCTTATAAATGGACAGCTGCAGCAGCTCACGCAGGCGGCCTGGACTAGCATTGCTCGTCACACACATCTCTCCCTCACTCCCTCCCTCCCTTACACACAGAGCTTCAAGAGCTCGGAGAGGCCATCCATGGCGATGGCGGACACGCAGCTGGAGGCCGGCGGCGGCGACGAGTACACGCAGGACGGTACGGTGGACCTCCGCGGCAACCCGATCCTCCGGTCCAAGCGAGGAGGCTGGAGAGCATGCTCCTTCGTTGTAGGTAAGTAAGCACATCTAAATTAAGCACGTACGCATGGTAATCAACTAGCGAATTAAACCTTTGCTTTTGTAAGTTCTCTTAAATGTGCTTTGTTAACTCGATCCAGCCTCGTAACCCATGGGTTCTCCATGGACGACTCACTCATGATTTCTCTTTTCTTTGAAAACTAAAAGAAAAACATGAGTCGTTCATGGAAGACTCATGTTTGATTACTTCAGGTTATTAGGGGCAGAGGCTCGTGTTAATAATTATTTAAGTACCGGGAGCTTGTAGTTTTTCTCTGCTGGCCACGTGCATACCTGCATATGCGAGGAAATCAGGAATTGGTTTGGTAGGATCGGTTTGGTGGTAGTTGAAGTGCTGAACTAAAACTATGGGAATCCATCCCGCTCTGGATCTTCGCCGTAACAAACGGAGTGTCCGGCGACAATCTTCGCTCCAGATGCAATTTTTTGTTGCCTCTTTCACTTATTTTCTCGTGCTCTCAAGCTATCTCACATGGTAGCACGCGGTTGATTCTCCATGCTCTTTTTTCTCTCTTTCACATCGCCGAAAAATGATAAGTGCGTACTACGAAGCAACGCCCGACAGAGAATTCTCAACCATCCCTCGGTTTTAAGTGGCGGTGTCCCACGTACTCTGTTGACATACCGTGTGCAGTAAGGACTACTGTGTGAGCGTGGCCAGATTTGTCAACGCTGATAAGCAAGACAGATTCAATCACATTGACTTTACAGGAGGTAGATAGATACATGCATGATTATGTAAATCGGTGGTTGTTATAAATTGAAGGAGCCAATGAAAGAGCACTGTGCGTAAAGTACTATACTAGTAATCCTAGTATGGTCTATGGATACATCTTTGGTTTATTGGAAGAAAAAAGGTGTAAAGAAGAGCTGTTGTTGCAGTTGTGATTTAAGGTTGGAACAAAAGAGCAGTGTCATGTTAGTACACTAGTAGTATCCCTTTACTTAATGATTTGTGTAACCCTTCGCAAAAAAACAAAAACATATGATTAAACAACAATGCAACAACACCCAGGACAAGCAATTGTTGCCTTGTTGGGCATGGCTGGCTTGTCTACTGGGAGTGGAACATAGGGGTTGGGATCAACCTTGTACTTATCGACGGTCACGGACCCACTTGTGATTATTCTCTGTGAAGGACGCATGATCCAAGCCCATTTGTACTTGTATTCCGTAGTTCATGACAAGAAAGATTAGCCCGTAGTATATACTTCCAGTAGTTGTCTGTTTCCAATTATACCAGCCAAATTAGCTGCTTACAGGGGAGCTAGTCTCTCTCAGTAGTTAAGGTTCGAGAACAGTTTTTAAAAAGTTATTCCTGAAGCTGGTTCACACGATCAACCTGTTTCAGATTTTTGTTTTACACAAAGAAGATCGCTCTGGTGGTAGCGTGATGGTTATGGTTTGGTAAGAAATGCCGACCTCATGGGTCTAAGATTCATGAGAGCTGGAAGATCTGCAAGGTTGGTCCCGAGCTACGAGAACGAGTAGAGATGTTATGCAAGCCATCTCTTTCTTGTGCAAAGATAATACTTTTTGCAGCTATCTAGCTGGGTCCCACCTGAATTCTGGTTCTCTCAAGGTTACTAAATAGCGAATACTCATGTGCATGCATGGTCGAGCTAAAATTGTAAATTCTGTTACTTTTCGAGAGAGGAAAAGAAATGAAAAGAAAAATGTAAATCCTGTGTGTGCTTGCTTGATTTGGCCTGGGCTTACATGCAGTGTACGAGGTGTTCGAGCGGATGGCCTACTACGGCATCTCGTCGAACCTGGTGCTGTACCTGACGACGGAGCTGCACCAGGGCACGGTGCTGTCGGCCAACAACGTCACCAACTGGGTCGGCACCATCTGGATGACCCCCATCGTCGGCGCCTACATCGCCGACGCTCACCTCGGCCGCTACCGCACCTTCATGGTCGCCTCCGTCATCTACCTCCTCGTAAGTCCACTTCGCCGGCTCCGGCGTTCTCGCGATACCACTCTATCATTTTCTTCTGTGATAGTGGGATAGTGTATGGTGCGTGCGGCTGCGCGCCCTTATTCGCTCGTTCTTTGTTGTGCAAGTCGTAGATGACAAAGCGTCGATACGTAGAAAGTGGAAAAGGGCGTGTTGGGAAAGCGTCAGATTCAGAGTATCCTCTTGTCCGGACTCCGGAGCAAATCCTATTGATTCTGGGAATAAACTAGCTGAGTAGAGTAAGGGCCGCAAAAGTTAATGGAAAAGCAATTTTATTTTTTATTTTATAATTTTTTTAATAATAAAAGAGATAATTCATCTAGTTTCTACATCGTGAGATGCACACAACCAATAATTATTACAAAATTCTTATAAGAGGTTGACCAAAAAGCGCAAAAAATGGCATACGCTATATAGATATGAAAGTAAGAAATCATATAGCTTAATGACTCTAGGAATAAACTAGCTGAGGGCCGCACCTATCATTAGGAAAAGCCAATCAAAAAGCAATTTTATTGTATTGTATGATGTGATGTATTTTCTTGCAATACCAACAAGAATTTTGTCCGACTAAAAGAACTAAGTTTTAACTATCCATCATTTGGCGGACTCACACTTTCTAACGTTGTGAGTTGTGATGTAGAATTGTAGAGGCACGACACTGTAGCAGGTATTGTAGGCTTGTCGCACATTCACTGTGGCGAATTTTGGTATTGCTAGCGGTTTACTGTAGCAAGTGATCTCGAGCGTTGGTTCTCTGGTTGGATGGATGGGATTAGCGGAAAGGTAGAATACTGTGCTTTTTGCCTCCCAGTCCTTCATCACTTCAGAAACTGTGAAGTATCGGCAAAACAATGTTTTTTTCTTTAGGAGGCAAAATAGGTATTTCTGACAAACTAGATGGGCCGTAGCACAAAGCCCATAAATCAAGAAAATTTTTGGGGGATTGAACTTGAAGCCCAGAACTATCAATTGTCAATTCAGTCTTAACTTCATCCACGTCCGCTATTAATTGCGCAGGGAATGAGCCTGCTGACCATGGCCGTGTCGCTGCCGTCGCTGAAGCCGCCGCGGTGCGCCACCGGCAAGGCGGACCCGGGCTGCGAGCACAGCGCGTCGAGCCTGCAGCTGGGTGTGTTCTTCCTGTCGCTGTACATCCTCGCCGTTGGCACAGGCGGCACCAAGCCCAACATCTCCACCATCGGCGCCGACCAATTCGACGAGCACGACCCGCGGGAGCGCCGGCACAAGCTCTCCTTCTTCAACTGGTGGATGTTCAGCATCTTCTTCGGCACCCTCTTCGCCAACACGATCCTCGTCTACATCCAGGACAGGATCGGTTGGACCGTCGGCTACGCGCTCCCCACCGTCGGCCTCGCCGTCTCCATCGCCATCTTCACCGCCGGCACGCCCTTCTACCGCCACAAGCCCACCTCCGAGAGCTCCTTCGCCAAGATGGCCGGGGTCATCGTCGCTGCCGTCCGCAAGTCCGGCGTCGCCGCGCCCCTGGACCCGCGCGACCTGCACGAGCTCGATCCCGAGCACTATGCCAAGAAGAAGACGACCCCGCTGCCGTACACGCCGAACCTGAGGTGATCTCTCTAGACTCCACATTTCCTGATCTCGCTTACGTCAATTGACACGTACGTATGTGGTCTCATGAATTGTACTTATTCGCCATTGTTGGGTGCAGCGTGCTGAGCAAAGCGGCGGTGAGGACCGGGGGTAGCACGTCGCGGTGGTCGCTGAGCACGGTGACGCAGGTGGAGGAGACGAAGCAGATGCTCAAGATGCTGCCGGTGCTGGCCATCACGTTCGTGCCGAGCGCGATGCTGGCGCAGATCAACACGCTGTTCGTGAAGCAAGGCACGACGCTGGACCGGCACGTCGGGTCGTACGGCTTCGAGATCCCGCCGGCGAGCCTGCAGGGGTTCGTGACCATCTCCATGCTGGTCGCTGTCGTGCTCTACGACTGCCTCTTCGTGCCCTTCATGCAGCGGCTGACCAAGAACCCGCGGGGCATCTCACTGCTGCAGCGCATGGGCGTCGGGCTCGTCTTCCACATCGTGATCATGGTGATCGCGTCGGTGACCGAGCGGCACCGGCTGGCCGTGGCGATGGAGCACGGGGTCTACGACAGCAAGGGCACGACGATCCCGCTCTCCATCTTCGTGTTGCTCCCGCAGTTCGTGCTCATGGGCGTGGCCGACGCGTTCCTGGAGGTGGCCAAGATTGAGTTCTTCTACGATCAGGCGCCCGAGGGGATGAAGAGCCTCGGCACGTCCTACTCCATGACCAGCCTCGGCGTCGGCAACTTCCTCAGCAGCCTGCTGCTGTCGACGGTGTCGCACGTCACGCGGCGGCACAGCCGGGGCGGGTGGATCCAAAACAACCTTAACGCCTCGCGGCTCGACCACTACTACGCCTTCTTCGCCGTGCTCAACTGCGCCAACCTCCTCGTCTTCTTCCTCGTGTGCCGGATGTACGTGTATAACGACGAGATCGCCCTCGTCGTTGACGGTGGCGGAGAGAAGCAGCGGGAAGTGGGGATGCAGCCATCTGCTGCGGGCGCAACCGATACTATGCTTTGAAACACCCCTTGTTGCGTGGAGCACTCCTAAATCAGATCATATGTCGTGAAATACAACAGGAGCGTGTAAGTCATCGAGAACAAATCACATGGAATTTCAAAAAAAGAAGAACGACATATCTCATGAATCTCGTAAAAAAAACCAAAAAAGCAAAATACATACATGATCCACTCAGTTTAGTCCATGTATTTCTAAACTACACATATAACTCTCTAAACTTGTTAAGAAAATCTATTTTAGTCTAAAATCGGCGTCATCCTAGTCAACATGCATGTCACCACTCTTTCCCTCCCCCCCTCTCCACAGCTCCTCTTGGCCTCCCACGCCCCTCTCTCTTCCCGGCCAGATCCAACCTCTGACATCCCACCACTGGCACTACGACCCCAATGAGGACCACGACTCTCGGCTGCGGGGGTCAACCACTTGGGCCGTCTCCTTGACTCACTCATCTTCATCATCTTCAAACGCATTGGGTGCTCAATCGATGCTCCCCCATGTCACGCCGCTTCCACTTGCTTGTTCCCCTTGTAGACTCTGTCCTCACCCGCGTCAAATCTCGTCTGGCAGCATCACCCTAGGCGGAGGTGCACCGGGTGTCGTAGGTGGTGGTCAATGGAGGAGGCTATGCGCAGAGGTTAAGTTTGGTGGTGTTCGGCCAAAATTGAGTGAAATGCTATCAACTGGGTGGATGCGGGTATAAATTGGTGGGGCGGTCGTCTTCCTCACATCGTCACAACTTGGGTGACGTACCTCCTGGCTGCATAACACTATCACCACCCACATCGTCGGCAGGCAGGGGTACATCGTGCTAATGTGGGCACAAGGATGCTGGCGATGGCGGCGAGCTGCTGTTGGCACATATGGAGGAGAGGGTATTTCGGGGATGGGAGGAGAGGCTGGTGGCGTGGATGGCGGTGCGGATGTCGAGGCGCCATGTCGCCATGTGGGGTCGCGACTACCACTCCAAGCGGAAAGGCTTCTGCGCCTTTGACACGCCGGGTAGGCTCTCCAAGCCCACGATGGACAAGGAGAGCTTCTCCATCTCAAGATATGGATGTGGGTCAGACATCCGAGGAAGGACGGCGTCAGAGGCGGCCCATTCGGCACGACCTCGAGATCACCACGGTTGCCTGCACGTGGCAACAAGCTCAGCTCGAGGGTTGACAAGGTGCCATCAATCACGAGACGGTCTCTGCTGTGGATCAAAGGCCGCCTGTGAAAAGCTCACGGTTCTTGGGCCTTGGAATCTGCCCCTAGCTAGGATCATCAATTGGTTCACGATTGCTTTGTTAGATCTTGTGTATGCTCATCATGGACACAGTGACATGAGATAAGAAATTGAGAAGAAAGGAGAGAACAGAGAGAACGGACAAGAGAAAAGAGCAGTGAAAAAATACATGTGAAGCATATTTTAGACCAAAGTGGACCCTCTAAACAAGTTAAACATATATTTTGAGAGTGTAATAAGCAAACCATGTAAGTTGAAGAACCGCGAATGTAATTTACTTGACCGAAAATAACAATACAACAATAAAACAATCACTACAAGCATCAAATTCTTAAGCACGAACCTTAAATAATGGAAGGTATTGTCTTTGCTAGACAAGTTGAAGGTATGGTCGTAACTATCTCGAATCTTTTATCATAAGTATTTTTTTCCTTATAAAAATCTAGTGCTAAATAGTGACCTAGCCACTAATCCTCTCGATCACCATAATTGCTTCTATATTGCTTTCAGTGATATTAGTTACCGCTTGAATTTGGTACTTATGGTCACACCTCGTGGCTAAGAGCATCCCCCCATGTGGCATATTTTTAGTAATAACTAACGTGGATTGTTGAAGATGCTCTAGTTACTCTCGTGTTCTTTATTTATTGTTTCCACATTGCTTTCAATAATAAGAGGTAGTAAAAGTGTACGAGTCCTTTAGTCACACCCTTAATAGGATTCCTGTCATAAACGGAATTTATGTCATAATAGGTATAAGTCACAATTCTAAACCATGGCCAATGGCCAATGCCGGTTAGTCGATCCAGGATCACCATATTGCGTGTACACTATACCCCATGATCAATCGATGCCTTTAGGGGAACACAAATTTTATGGGCAGTAATACAATTGTTAGTGCTGTCTCCTCCTTTGAAAAAGTAACATAGAGAATAAGAAAAGATAGGCAACTTATAAGTGATAAATCTTATGGTACTATTTAATATTCACAACTCAAAATTTTAAATTTAACTCATTGTTGATGCTCATGGCCTTTTATGCTTTTTAAGGATAATAGCCGCTGATATCATGCTATTTGAATTTGTAATAGGGTAGTTTGATGCTATGCCGGTTGGTATAATGCTATACGAGCTTGATGCTTGGAGGTGGTCGACGCAAGTGGTGAAACTACAAATGAGCTATAGGGTCAACCCACCCTACAAGCTACAACTTTTTCAAAAATCACTTTCTTTCTTTAATTTTTTTTCATATTAGTCCACAGAAGTAAAAATGAGTGACACCACGGGTCTTAGCTCTTGTCACCATCACTGGTTGATGCCTGGTTTAAACCAGTTTGGATGAACCTATAAACAACCCTAATTACTAGAAGCAATGTCTCCTCCAAAAAATTGACTTAGAATAAAAAATTAGGCATCTTACAAGTATTTTCTACCGGAGGACCCAAATTGTTAAATTATTTAACTAAAATACAATGCTAAATTTGCATAGAAAAGAAGTCCTAGAAATTAGAAAGGGCAGGTTCACTTCAAATTTCGGCCCATAGAAGAACTCCAAAAGCCCCAAGGATAGAAGAAACCCTACGCCCCCCGATTCCCCAAGGACCCCACCCCGCACGCGCCCTAAAATATCCCCAAAACTCCCCTGCGCCCCCTTCCAAATCTGCGCCCCGAAGCCGGAATCCCCAATTCCCCTCTCTCCCCCACCCCCCCCTATCTCCCCCCTTCCCGCACCCGAGAGCGCGTGCGAATCCGAGAGGAAGCGGAGCGAGGCGGCGGCGGAGATGGAGTCGGACCAGGGCAAGCTCTTCATCGGCGGCATCTCGTGGGAGACGACGGAGGAGAAGCTGCACGAGCACTTCTCCGCCTACGGCGAGGTCTCCCAGGCCGCCGTCATGCGCGACAAGCTCACTGGCCGCCCCAGGGGTTTCGGCTTCGTGGTCTACGCCGACCCCGCCTCCGTGGACGCCGCCCTCCTCGAGCCCCACACCCTCGACGGCCGCACGGTACCAAACCCTCCCTCCCTCCCTTGGTCTCGACCCCCAACCCCAAACCCTAGCGGGATATTCGCGTGGAATATTCGCTTCGGTCCCATTCTGATCTGCCCCGCTGCTTCGATGCGAGGCTGGGGGTATGGTGTGTGCTTGTGCCCGACGAGGATTATCTCTCAAGTGTGCGCGTATCTGTTGTGCTGTTGTTGTCTCAGGTCGATGTGAAGCGGGCGCTCTCGCGGGAGGAGCAGCAGGCCTCGAAGGCGGTGAACCCTAGCGCGGGAAGGAACGCCGGGGGTGGAGGAGGCGGTGGTGGCGGCGATGCCAGTGGTGCTCGGACGAAGAAGATCTTCGTGGGCGGGCTGCCCTCCAGCCTGACGGACGAGGAGTTCCGGCAGTACTTCCAGACCTTCGGGTCTGTCACTGACGTCGTGGTGATGTATGACCAGACCACGCAGCGTCCCCGGGGGTTTGGGTTCATCACCTTTGACTCGGAGGATGCGGTTGACCGTGTGCTGCACAAGACTTTCCATGATCTGGGCGGGAAGATGGTAGAGGTGAAGCGTGCGCTGCCTCGGGAGGCGAATCCTGGCTCTGGCGGCGGCGGGCGTTCCATGGGAGGTGGGGGTTTTCATAGTAACAGTGGCCCTAACTCCAACGCTGGCAGCTACGATGGCAGAGGTGATGCTAGCAGATATGGGCCGGCGCAGCAGGGCAGTGGAGGCTATCCGGGTTATGGTGCTGGAGGTTATGGTGGTGCTGCAACTGGATATGGATATGGACATGCTAACCCTGGAAGTACATATGGGAACTATGGGGCTGCAAGCTATGGAGGTGTTCCTGCAGGGTATGGTGCGGCTTACGGCAATCCAAGTGCAGCTGCTTCTGGTTACCAGGGTGGCCCTCCAGGTACTAATAGAGGACCCTGGGGCAGTCAGGCTCCATCTGGTTATGGCACTGGGAGTTATGCTGGCAATGCAGGATATGGTGCATGGAATGGTAATTCTGCTGGTGGCAATGCACCCACTAGTCAGGCACCTGGTGCAGCTGCAGGTTATGGGAACCAAGGTTATGGTTATGGTGGATATGGAGGAGATGCGTCATACGGTAATCATGGAGGATATGGTGCTTATGGAGGGCGTGGGGATGGTGCTGGCAATCCTGCTGCTGGTGGAGCATCTGGGTATGGTGCTGGATATGGAAGTGGGAATGGCAACTCCGGATATCCAAATGCTTGGACTGATCCTTCACAAGGTGGAGGATTTGGGGGTTCAGTCAATGGAGCTTCTGAAGGCCAATCAAATTATGGCAGCGGTTACGGTGGTATGCAACCTAGGGTTGCTCAGTAAGAGAGGACACTGAACCAGCACATCTGGGCAGCCTATGTATTATTCGGTAGTCTGGCGCCTCTGATTGCTCTCGGCCTCCTGAAGATCGCCCGTTGCTGGTTAAATCAGTATTTCTCCTGGTTGGAATGCTTGATCCTTTTGTGGCTTACTGCTAGAACTTCTAGTCAATAAGTAGCTATTATGTGGAGTAGCTGTATCTTCATAATGCTTTATTTTTAAGTTTAGCTTATCCTTTGGTGTGCTTTGTCGTCAGTGAGTTTCAGGTTGCTTCATCTCTAGTTTAAAGCTAGAGTAGCTTCACTGCTTATGGACCAAATTATCTAGTTGTATCTCTATATTCTACAGAATCATATATTTGTGTTTGACAGTAGTATTTATGCTGGGTATTGCTCTCTCTCTATCTCTTATGCTAAATCAGAAATGTTTATCTTTGGTGGTTGTGTTAATCTGTGGTGCCGTGCTTGCTCATCTGCTCTAGTTCACCTTGGAGTTAAGGTGTTATGCCATATTATTATTTAACATTGATGGTTTGCAACAGATGCCAATCCTGAAACTTCTATGCAGTGATAGAGGTTTGATACTGTAGCTGATTCTATCAGTCTATGTTCAAGTGTAGAGCACTTCTTTATGTAACTGGAATGTTACATTGTTCGTGCATATGATGGAGCTATGAGTATATTTCTGATATTTGGGATGTAGATGGATAAACAGGCATAGTAGAGGGAAATGATTAGGTCTTGCCTCCTTGGACCTTTTGGCATTAAATTTTGATATTACCTGAGCGGCAATAAAAGAGCTTATTAGCAGCAAGATGGTAGCGTCAATTTCTAAGGTAGTGTAGATGCGGAGAAATCTGTGATGCTACTTGATGAATGATTACAGGTAGAAACCATAGAGTAGAATAGTGAGGCATTTGGCAAGTAAAATAATTGTCCTTCCTCCTCCTTTTCCTTTCTGTACAGGTTGCATGGGATGCTATTCCTTTTTAAAGCATGTCCAAGCAGGGTGAAAATGGCATGGAAATCTGCTGATTTTGCTTGTGAACTGATGAGAAGTTACAGATTCGAAGTATTGGCACAGAATGCAGGCTACTAACATTTTAAGTGCTTCATTTTCTCGAGGATCTTGTGCTGTGCTACAATATGGTGGTATGTGGAAACAAAGATTCACTATCTTTAAATTTTGTTCGGAAAATCCGTTTCAACATGTTTTTTGTCCTAGCTAGAGATCATACCTTGCTTTGTTCCTTGTAGATTTAGTAAAGGTATACTCTGGTAAAAAAAAAGGTCACAAACACACCATAGGATGCGCACAAGTCAAGCCTTATCAGTTTTACCAGCAATATCTCTCGAAATGCCTAGATCGACCTCATAATAAATAATGAACAGGTAGGGTTTTCATACTATTACTTCCACAATCTTACATTCTAGTTTTTTATACTAATACTTCCACAATCTTACATTCTTATATTTATTTACCTTCTCCATATATATAAGATATAGTAAAACTAGTTGTGAAAGTTGCACCACAAAAAAGTAGCAAAAAACACCATCATTTCATTCTGTGACCAGAGATGGCAATTATTTTGGCATAATCAGCTTTGCTGGCTTATTATCGGGCACAAGAGTCGCTGTTACATGAACGGTTTAGCATTATTCATTCTCTTTGTTTATTTTCTAGGTCTAAACATGACTTTAAGTTGTACACACTAAATCATGCTGTCTATAAGTTGAAGTGTTCAATAGATTCAGTGCTCTGAAGCGTTCAGACTGCTTATGTGCCCACATAAATATCAGCAGCAATTTGCTGCTTCACTATGCCTTGTTCAGCGGCTGATGTGGGGATAATGGAGATGAATAGAAACCAAAAAATTAGTTTTATGATTTATATACTTCTAGCGATATTGTATCCTTGTTAATCAGTTAATCTGTTGTTTAAAATTTAATACATTAACTTATATAGTGCCTCTATTTATAGAAATTCACTCATACGTGCTCCATTGCCCCCAATTCCCTTATTTGGTGCATTCGTTCATGTGTAGGGTAAATTTCTAGTGCCTAGAAGCTTCCTTTTAGCTTGCAGGCTCATGCAATTTTTATTGGGTTTCATCTCTAGCTTACTCCAACTTACTTGGGACAAAAGGCTTAGTTGTTGTTGTTGTAGAAGCTTCCTTTTGTTGTCGTGATGCATGTAATACCTACATTGTGTGGTAAGGCATATTATAATCAAAAAATTTAGTTACATGCCTTGATATGGAAGCTTGGTTTCTCATGGAGCTACCATGCATTCCATTCAGTTGTAGTGGTCAATCTGGGGTTTAAGTCTAGGGTTAGCTTGTGGACGTTTATGACCAAATACAATATCAGCACAGCCTGGTTTAGGCACTTGAAGTTAAATTTGAATGGGCCGATCCAGCCTGTCCTTGCCAAGTATTACCTGCTAAT
Source organism: Stipa capillata (assembly GCA_019208055.1). NCBI lineage: Eukaryota > Viridiplantae > Streptophyta > Magnoliopsida > Poales > Poaceae > Stipa > Stipa capillata. The sequence continues at coordinate 49,276 of JAGXJF010002949.1, read as the reverse complement.
GGATTCTATGTGTAGGGCTTGGGGAGAACTGAAGTTATTTTAGAGGGAGGGGATCGTGGAAGTTTGTCTTCTCGAAAAAATCATAAGATGTTAGTTGTTTGGAAAGCTTTTTTGTTTTGCAAAAAGAGCCTAGTGGGTGGTGATATCTTCACATTCTCTCTTTCAGCCTTTTGTAGTGGAGACTATGGATGTCCAAAATGACGATTAAAAAGGAATGGAAGTGGTATATGAATATCAGGATTTTATGATGTGTTGACTGATGATCTGATGAATTTTGTACTAGATGACCTGGGTATATGAACTGGATTTGTAATATGGGCATGTTTGATCTTTGATTATGTGCCATGTTTTGTGTTGCATGGAGTAAACAATGTGGTCTTCTGCATGTTTGCTTCAAAACCAGGCATTCAAGCTGATAATCCTGGGAAGCATATTAGATATGTCACCTTTTATCATGGAAATTTTTCATAATTTTGCATTTACTGACTGTTATTTTTCCTTTCCAGTACTGTTAAAAAGAATAAAACAGAATACAACCTTAGCCAGATACACAATTTGAAACTTGACAGAAGATACTACATATAGTGGATATTGGATTTATTACTACAGCAGTAGCAAGGAATGCAGGCCGTATGGCAAATAAACTAGCCCAAACTAATGTGATCTGTTCTTCCCTGAGTGTTTGAAAATTACTTATCACTTTGGAGATCTCTTGGTCTTTGGGTCGTTATGGTTTTAACTTTTTCAAATATCTTGTGTTGCACATGTTATCCTCCAGGACTTGCTGCACAACATGATGGCTCAGTACATCTCAAATCTAGAGGTGATTCTGGCTGCCATGCTATAGTAGTTTGACCAGAGTGACTTCTGCTCATATGTCCAATGTTCATTTCTGCATATCTTACTTACTGAAGTTCCGTGAAGTCTGGGGTTCTCCCTGTATATTGAAGGATCGCTCGAAGTTGTCTACCGGTGCAGTGATCCAAGGTACAACAAGCTGGAGATGCTTGGTGGAATTACCCAACGGAGTTCATTACATGAGAAATGATATATTCCACTGATGTCAAATTGCCATCTGACAGACGATTTCTTGACAAGTTCAGTAACATGAGACCTTGGAGCTTTGTCAGTCCTGAGATCTCATTGGAAAGTGAATTGCATGATAAATCAATTCTCCATGAATTGCCGATCCCTATTCTCCCAGATAAGCATTACTTCCTGGTAGGTGAAATCTGTGACTTCTCAAGAGTTATTGGTATTGGGCCTGTAAGGTTGTAATGTTCCAGGATATGTCATTTAGAAAGCTATGCCATTTTGCAAGGTATTACTACCATGAAGCATATTTAAATGAATTCTCGATGTGTTGGACACTTGTTGCACTAGTTTAGTCTTGGTGCTTCGGTGGTCGATCGAAATGCTCAAATTATTTGGGAGTAGCAGCGGAAAAATGTTACGTAACAAACCACTTTGGGGCTGGAAGCCGGAATCTGGTTGGTTCAGGTTTTTCATCTGGAAACCGCCCGGATATTGGTCCTGTTTGAAAGTTAAGTTTTGGGTTTTACATCCACATTCCTATGGAAGATGTAGGGGCTGAACCGGACTGGGGTTTCAAAACCTGGAACCGAGTCTGTTACAACTTACGAGGTTGAATGTTCTGTGTCTACTTGCATTCCAAAAATTTATGGGCACCAGCGGTACGATTCTAAATCGGACGCCCCTAACTAGCGACGTCGCTAGCTAGCCCTATCATAACAACGTTCCGACAGGAGACAACGCTCTCTTCACTGTGCATAGTTTGCATGCAAGTTAGTCCGAAAAAGCTTCTCTTCTAATTTTAAAATTTTAAAATGCTTTAATTCTCTTAACTGTTTATTGATTTGTGATTCGTTTATAGATTTTACTTGAGTATATTTTAATTAAAAAATTTGCGTCAGAAATTATCGGTTAGTAACATGTGGATCACTAGGATATTAGCGATGGATTATCATATAATAATCTATAGATTATCAGACAAGCAACATTGCTATTATCATGTAATAATTTATAGATTACCAGACATGCAATATTGCTGGAAAATAGTGGCTTGTCGCCATATATCTAAGCCCGGACGGGGATATTGAGCCCATTCGGAAAACCATGGAAAAATCAATGACTCCTCTTTGAGGTTCGTAAAATGGTGTCCATATGCAGCTATCTAATTAATTTTGCTGTATTTATTATAGTACTTTTTCTTTAGTTACCAGGATATTGATGTATAGTGTCTACTAGCATATTATTGTTGCAATGTGAACTACAACCTAATAGCTCGTTGATAGCTCGAAAGTTAATATATTACCATGTGATAACTTGTAGATTACCACGTGACTAGCTATCCTACACGTGTAATGCACACTTTTCGTAACATATAACACCTCAACTAAAATAGCCACTGATAAGGTGATTGAAAGATTGATACAAGGTTGACAAAACAGAACTTATGCAAAATCATCCTTACTGATGATTATTAAAAAATTTCCAAATTTTGCCAGATGATTGAAAGGGGAAGGCACAAGGAGAGAGATAGAGGAGACGGAGACAGTGCTTGAAAGATTTTAATTTTTATAGATAAAACCAAATGTGCAGAAGACAACTAAAATATAATTAGCAATTACGAGGAAAATTTCATCCTTTTTATGGCCGTTGGCTAGATTTGATAGATGATTAAGTTGATTAGTACCCTAAAATAACTCAATACTTTTATTAGTACTAGTAAGCGTACACGTGTGCAACACACATTTCAAGTGATACAAATTGCAACCATAAAACATTATGAGTCATAATGGTCATAAAAAAAATAACACACAGTGGTAACTAAAAACAAATAGTTACCAAAATTATACCAAAGTAATAACTTGAGTAAAAGTATATCATAAATAAAAAAATGAGGAACTTTCGCACTCGCAGCAGGCCTGAAAGCAGCATACACAAAAGAAGAAGTGTAAGAATGGAAATTATAAATAGATAGCAGAGTGGATGCAGTAACAGAACAAAGGATCTGCAGCAAGCACCCGAAACAATTCCCAAAAGGCTTGTTCTTGAACCCAAAAAAGGAGATGAAATATCTGAAAATACAATAGTTAGGTGAGGACTGAGGAGCCAAGCAAAATATAGTTGTTCTAATTTTCTTGGTTTTGCATAAGCTGTCCTCCACCTCATCCCACTGAAATGATCAGAAGAAATTTTAGCACAAACATAGTAATACATAATCCTTTTAGTGAGGTCTCAAGCATGTTCTGGACCTTTCGGTTGTTTCTTCAACAACTGAAAAATCTTACTACACGAGTACGGGAAGCAAGAGGTAAAACTTGCATCTAGAATTTGTTTCAAAAGATTTGCTTTTGAAAACCTAAGCATTGTCATTCAACCAAAATAACAAAATTATGGTCGTGCGACAAGTCATAGTAATTTAAGGAGACAGATCATCTCGAACTAAAGCTCATCAATTTAAGGCTGAAAGAGGTGGTGTAAAGTCAATAGTTTGTACCTTCTTCAACTGCATATCTGAATGGAAGTCCTTAGTTTCTTGCTGTCAATTTCCTCAACAACATGAGGAGCAACATCTGGACTCTCAAAGTTGATAAAGTTAAAGCATCTTGATTTACCATCCGTGCCAATCATGATAATTGCACTTGTAGATTCTTCAAACAAAGCCCGTGGTTATGCTTAAAGATAAAGGTAGGTCTAAGCTATAGTCTTGGAAATTTTGTAATTCGCTAAACCAGCCTGAACCCATGGTGCAGCTAGATACCATGGGCTATGATTAGCAATTCATAAATAAATTCGTGTACACTAAAAACTACCATATAAGTCATGTAAGTAGGTTTGTTAAGAAAAATCTCTAAGAGAGCAATGGAAGTACTTGTACTGACAGATAAATGCTCTACCATGAAATAATTTCAGTGCTTGAGAGACCCCATTAGTTATTTTGAAAAAGAAGGCATGCAACCATCAAAATTTACAATAGAAAATAAATGAATAAAAATAATTATATTAAAAATAGCTATCAGAGATTCAGACAAGTAAATACCTAGCAAGCATAGGTGAAAGAGGTGTGCCAGAGAGTAGGAGTCCCCATCGGTGATCAACACGCTGCTATTGTTCCCGGCCTGTGCACTTGTTCTTTGCATAAACTGCAACTGACGCTGTAAACAAGTATAGAAGGATGGGCATTCTCTATAGGCAGAAGAAGGATGATATCTTGATCAAAGCTGTTACTACTCTAACATGATTCTCCAAAGTCCTTCCAGTCCAGTGTATGCCCTTCCAGCAGGTGTATCATGCAAACTAAGGGCAATGTTCCTTGCAAATAATTAAAAAGAATTTTCTTTTTGCAAACAAAGTAAATAACCAACAGATATAGTTAGTGGCTATAATTAAATAATATATGGCAAAAGAACATGGAAGGAGAAAGGACTAATACTAACAAGAATTTTGTTTGCCTTCCCTCAAACAGAATTCTTGAGTATGAAAAAGTATATCTGAGAGAACCTTCTTGTCACAAGACTCACAAGTGACAACTACAGAAAGTTGAATAATCTGACCCCTTAACATAAGACAAGCATTTTATATTAAAATCAGTTCGATAAGGTATCAAGGACAATTCAAGGAATAGAGCGCGCAAGTAGAGACAAACAAAACTATCTTAACCGTTAAGGCAAAGGATGATTTAATATAATAATAATAAGCACAAAACACTTCTTCAGGAACCGAAGTAAGGAACTGTAGTCAGTATTCTTCTGAACAACTCATAAACCAAAATCATGGATGTCTGACTCGGCATAAACACTTGATGCATCACTAAGCACACCTACTACCAAAAAAAGTAATAGAGTAATTTTCGGTAAATACTCAGCATTAGTCACTTCTTTTTTGACCGATTTAAGGAAAATAGAAGTTTAAGAACCTTGCCTTCAATTTTTCTAGAGCCACTTTTTCTTTCCCATCAGAAACTTGCTTGATTTCCCTCTAACTACCACTTCCAATACTGTGTATCAGCTACAAATAAACTTCCATATTAGATTTCCTTTGAGAAGAACATTCATGTGTAGAACACTAGAAATATCATGTTCAGAGTGACCAACTGAACATTATTCCTCCCTACATGCATGGATCAAAACAAATTGCAATATATGGTAATGTATGGTACTATGTAAGTTGCACTTCATGAAAATTTAGAAGGGAAATGTTGTTGCCTACCAAGCTAAGAAATTATACCTCTGGAACTAAAGCGAGTTAACAAAAGGTGAATGTAACTTGAATAAAACATTACATTGTATATAAATATGTAGAACAAACATCTCCACTTAGCAAGAAAAGCAACTTCACAACACATGATTTGTCAAGTTGAGCAGATACTATGCAAAATTGATCATTAATTTTGCATCTCAGATTTTTGCAGTCCACTTATGCTTTCATCGATCAATTTACACAATCTCATTGCACGGGAGATCAAGAACTGGAGGATTTTAGGGGATTGGAGCAGGAGTCCTTGTCGGTGATCAACATGCTGCGATTGTTCCTGGCCTATGCACCTGCTCTTTGCATTTCTCTGTCACACCCGAAATTGTTTGGTAGATAGTTTTATAGCTTTAATGGGCAGACTCGAAGATGTATTGCAAAAGGGATATGTTTACAGAATCACAACATTTACAATTAACATTTACCATCTCTTGTACTACTTTACCTATGAGCACGTGAAGGGCGGACGTCCAACAACGCCGACGAACAGTTGCGTCATCCCCATCGCTCCACCTCCGAACAAATTCCCAATAAATCATAAGTATTTTCTGATCATAGCCATACCAAAATTTGCTAAATTCTTCTTATACCCTACTTTCTTCTTGGTCTAGCTCTTATTAATTTATGCTTGTAATATAGCCATTTTCTTACCACAACAAGTTAGCCACTGATCTATGATATACTAATGTCAGTTGTATGATGTAGAACTGTGCATACCTTGGCCTCCCAGAACAAGACGTTGGTGTGGCAGAGGGCGGTGTAGAGGATCTTGACACGCACCTCCATGGCCTGCAGCGGCGCCACCTCCACCTCCTCGATCGACAGCGGCTGCATACCTTGGCCTCCCAGAACAAGACATTGGTGTGGCAGATGGCGGTGTAGAGGATCTTGACACGCACCTCCATGGCCTGTAGCGGCACCACCTCCACCTCCTTGATCGACAGCGGCTTCCCGGCCTCCCATGCCACCGCTGCTACAGCCATGGACCCAAGAGCCAAACCGTAGCCCTTAATTACTCCCCATCAATTCTAGAATTTCTTTACAGATTGATCAAACTGATCTGATGACTGATGAACTATTTCAAGGATGGACCTTTGCACTTGATCACCTTCCCGGCGGTCGCCATCTCTAAGAGCTCAAAGAGAATATCTCTGTTGCTGTTTCTTCTTCGCACTGGCAAGTTCACCGATTAGATGTTGGTGAGGAACAAAGGTGAGGCGAGACCTGCATATATACTGGTGCTCGACGAGGGAGAGTAGCTTCTTAGCTTGGAGCGGCGACGATGTTCTTGTAGCACCACCGAAGAGTGCCCCACGCCCCAGCGCCCTTAATGCTGGCGCACTTGGCCCTCGCCACCCCGCACTGTGGCTCCTTGGACAAGTCGAACGCCTCGCCCTTTATCCGTAGCTCCTGCACGCACCGTGCCAATGCCTTGGCGTTGCAAGCACTCCCGCTGCAGCCGCCGCTCGGCGCGCCAGTAGGCGCACACCCAGAGCTGCACGACTGCGGCGAGCGCGAGGGAGGCGGCTAGCAACAGGGACATGGCACCCACCACCTCTTGCATGTGCGCGTTGGCAGCATGGCCGCACCGGCGCTGGCGGCCACGGAGGTGGTGAAGAGGAGCGCGAGGGAGAGACCGTGGAGGGCGAGGAATACCGCGCAGAGGTAGAAGGCGTCCCGCCGCGGCTGAGGCGGGACTCCTCCCGCTGCCACAGCTTGAGCAGCCCTTGCTGCTGGCGATTGCCCCCAGCGGGTGGTGCCCCGTCTCTGCCTCCGTCGTCACCTCCTTGTCAAGGAACATGCCACCGGTGGGGCCGGTTCCGTCGCCAGTGACTGGGATCTCCACGACGTGCGCGTCGTTCTTCTAGCGCATTGTCGAATCAAGCATAACCTTAGCGCATGCACGGGGCTAAGGGCAAGAGGCAGGATGAGAAGAGGAAGGGGCGGCGGTAGACCATCGAAGCAATAAGAGCTGTTGGATGTAGCTGATCCGATGGTGCTAAGTGACCAAGAGAGTAATTTTAAATGGTAGATCATCAAAATAATATTAACTATTGGATGCAAATGATCGGATGGTGCAAACTGATCTGCGTACGATTTGTGGGGTAGAGTTAGAAAAGAAAAACTCTCATTTTTATAAGGTGTGTGTGTGTATATATATATATATAACTTTTAAGGCTAAAAAGGTCATTAAAATATATCCAAGTGGAATCTAGTTTGAAGCTATCATGGAGACAAAGTCGATAGTAAAAATAGATAATAAATTAGATATACGATTTATGAGTTAAAACATTTTAAACTTCAAGAAGTTTATGGGGACGACATCATGATTTTTGTTTCCAGCTTCTTGAAAGTGGAATGGCACTGCAGGTTTCTGCAGTTCGATTTGGTACTTGCATATTTCATCTAGCGAGTTGGAAAAGTGCTCGTTGAGATTAAATGTCGGACGAGTCAAAATTAGAGTTTTCATTCTAAATTCAATGGGCCAAACTAAAATGACTAAAAAAAAATATAAGAGAGCGTCTACTTATAGATCGATCGAGAAATTATGATTTTTGAGTTGACAATTTTAGATATTAATTTTTATCTAACAGTTAATTGGTCAGTTGCATACTTTTAGATTTAAAGTTATACAATTTATTTTTGTGTAACTATAGACTTAATAATAACGTATAATTTGTGTGATTAAGAAATAACTCAAGTGAACGAGAAATAGCAAATCTGGAAAAATAAATAAGACAGCTTACCTGTAGCAAAGACAGAGAAAGCAAAGCATCCGGGCGAAGTAGCAAACCGCAAACCTGCAACTATGGGAAACTAGCTGCTGGTTCCCCTGGAACTCCGGCACGCGCCATGCAGGCTGGGCTCCCCATTCCAATTCTTCCCTAGTCCTCGCGTGTCTTTGGCCTCCATCGCGCGTCCAGGAGGGCGACGTCGCTAGCCAGCCAGCCAGCGCTCTGAGCTCGCTCGTCCTGCTCAGCTGGCCGGAACGTACGGGGGAGACCACCATGGGGCGCCACCAGCGCTCGCGCTCCACCTCCGCGTGCTCCTCGGCGATGCGGTCGTCGGACAACACCGAGCTCGACTTCGCCGCGGCGGACCTGGACTGCTTCTTCGGCAGCATCGACGCTCTCGGCCCCGTGGAGCTCCGCGAGACCGCGTACGTACGAGATCTTCTTCATGTCCTGCCGCTCGTCCGGCGGCCCCGCGGCGTCGGTCGCCGGGCCGCGGGGCGGCGGCGCGTTGGAGGGGAAGGTGTCGTCGCGGGTTCGAACGCCTCATCGTCTCGATGTGACTGTAAGCTCAAATGAACAGAATCAAATACGAGCACAGTTTTTTTCCGAGTCTGCCACTCGCCACGGCCACGAGTCGCCGTCTCTCGTGCCGGCCGCCGCATGGGCATTGTGGCCCCGTGGCCAGCAGAGCGCGCCCACCGCCGGCCTCGCGCGTCGGAATCCTTCCTGTCAGCTGCGCTCTCGCGGCCTTGGCCTCCCCGTCGGGCCGATCCTGCCCTCGGCCACGCCACCAACCGCTGCCTTTCACCGTGATATATGTTTTTGTTTTGGCATTTCCATTTAGTCGTTTCTATTCAAGTCACTTGTTATGTTCTTTTAATTTTGATTTGAATAAGTGTGCGCAGCCGCGGATGACTACATGCTCTTATGCTCACTCAAACAGTCGGCGCACCAAATCTAGGAACGCTATGACGATGTAAACTGTGTAGGTTTGAGTTGTAAAAAGAGAATTTCATGATAAAATTCGATGGCAGGAATGTGGAATCACTTATCACTTACCATACAGTTACTTCTATGCACTACATACCAAATTTTCCAAAAACTTCATCAGTTTTGGCGGATATATTGTCAAACAAAGTGTATAAGTTTCAGATTTAAGTTTCAGAAGAGCTTCCCGAGAAGTTACTTCAGTTTCCTTCCAGGAGTGCATGAGTTGGTCAAACTGTGTTTGCATTCATCAAGGAAATATTGGATCAGTTCCACCTAGCAAATTCTGTATCTACCTTTTCCTTTATGGATTGTGATCAAGTTGATCCGTATCACAACTCTATTATGAGAACGCACGACATGATCCATGCTTGTTTATTCGTTAACTTCTTAATTTACATTACTGATGCAACACATAGTGATACAGAATTAACATATTAGTGGTCTCTGATCATAGGAGATGAATAATGTAGTAAATATCTAACCATGGTAGATCAAACTATTTCTCCTGTCCAATATAATATCTTATGTATCTCCCATAGCATGTTTTATGTCATTGCTGTTTAAAAATTGTTCCACTGGCTTGCAACCAGCGCATCAAACTTGTTGAACGGGGCAAAACCCATGCAGAACTGCAGCAGACCATACTTTCTCCATGTCTAGCACTGTGTCTCCGCACTCGTGTTCATTCCATCCCTCCAACGCATGAATAATTCCAGCGATGCGCCATGCGCTCATGACACTCCTTGGCAGCCAATTCTGGAAACAATTCAAATCGGTCAACTTAGTTAGATGATGTACTGAAGCTCTTGCACAGCTGCATTACACGACGACCTTATTACCTCGCACGAATGCACGTTCTGCAGTGTTTTGGGTACAATCATTGCAGGAGTCGTCGAGTAGGTGCAGCAGTCCTTGCGTACCATTCTTGGTGGGAACTGTGAGTATGGGATAAACCGTGTTCCTTTCTCTGCCTTAAACTGTTCAGAAGCATCCAGACCTTCTCCAATTACCCACACCTGTAAAATTTGAAGCCAAGTAGTGACGATGTTTGTTACTTAGGCACACTATGCTGTCTTATATAGTGCCACCTATTCATTTCTTAAGAGAATGGACATAATGCAGAAGAGGCCCTTTTTCTTGCACCCTCCTTACCTTTGCAATGCCAGTTTTTGATAATAAAAGATTGTTGGCTGTATTTTCTGGTATGTAGGGCTTAAGGAAATGATAATCTTGCTTGTTTGTCACTATGACCTGCCCAAGATGAATTGCTCGTTACATTTTAGTACAGAAAATCGTTTTTACATGCGATTAAAGTGGAGCAGATGAGGTTGTTTAGTTCGTACCTTGACATTATTCTTGCACAATTCAGAAGCAATGGCACGAGCCACCTTCGTAATATTTCCTGCAAGGATAACTTGATCTGTACCCCGGGGAATACTATTGACAACCACTGCAGCAGCTAAGCTGCTCCCATCCACAAGTCTTACCCCCAACTTCGGGTATTTCTGCAGATAAAGTCCTCCATTCCCATTGAGGCTATGTGCCTGATGTTTAAGATAATGTTGTCAATTACAACTTTTGTTATGCGAGAGATCATATATTAAGAAAATCCACATTTCCGATATGAGATTCAATTTTACTTGAACATTTGGATTAACTGTCTATGACCGCCTTACCAGCAAACTTTCAATTTTTCTACTTTTCTACATGAAATCCTTTTCCTTCTACAGAAGTTAAACTAGATTACTGTTTTTCCTTAATTCAACTCGACCGACACTATATGTGGACATAGCTACCATTTGAAGTACAAGCATCCGTTTCAACTTGGATATTTTCTATAACGAGAAATAATGCTGCAATATCACGAGGCGATACGTAGAAGCGTAGATCTAAACCGAGACAGCATAGAATTGACAATAAGAGATACGACGTTTTTAACATGGTTTGGCCACGAGGCCTACATCCACGGGGCTTAAGTACGGACACTCCTCCCCATCTATTAACTCTCTTTCAAGTTACATAGTGTTGGTTTAGTTACATTTGTGGTGCCTCCTCCTTATATAGGAGGCCTATGATACATGAATCCGATTCTAACTCTACCCGTATCCTTCTAGGACTCCTCGTAGTACCTTTATACAATACTACGTCTTCTCTAATCCAACTCGTAACCTACTCGTACACATATTCGACACAAACTCAACAAATTCTAGCTTGATAAATATGTTCTCCCCCACCCTGAAGCTATCTTGTGTGAACCTTCGTGCACCTTGGACTTTGAGATTCACCTTTAAAGCTCAATGACCTGAACTGCCGATGAGACTCCATTGGTACTCCTTGACTCCACCATGACTCCACACTATTGCAAATTGACCCTCTGCTGAACCACTACCACTGACGGGCACACACCGGACTATCGTTGGAGGGGATCCCCGCTGACGGACTCTTATCCGCCCGTCAGCGGAGAAGACAGCCAGGCTGGACGTGAAGACCACCACTGACGGGCCACTAAGCAGCCCGTCAGTGGAGATGCACCAAGGGTGTCATAGATGACGCGTTCTTTTCACTGATGGGCGATACTTAAGTGCCCGTCAGCGGAGAAAAAGTCTCCACTGACGGGCTACTAAGCCGCCCGTCTGTGGAGATGCACCAAGGATGCCACAGATGACGTGTCTTTCCACTGACGGGCGGTACGTAAGCGTCCGTCAGCGGAGAGGAAGTCTTCACTGATGGGCTCCTTGCCCGTCCGTCAGCGACGTTAGGCCCAGGGCTGACTGGACCGGTGTATAGAAGCACTGGCGGGCCCTTTTTATGGGTCCGTCAGTGGTAATCTCGCTGTATAAAACCAGAGGCGGCGCTCAATGCTGGCCAGTGCTCGCGCACCCACTGGCCAGCAGCGAGCGCCGCCGCAGCCCCATATGCCACCGCCGCCGCCGCCGCCCCACCCACAAACACTCCTCCCCTCTCCCCAACACTCCTCCTCTCACTCCTTTCTTCCTCCTCAAGCTCAAGATCTCTCTAGATCTAGATCTCTTTTCCTTCCCAAACCTTCCCCTTTCTTCACCCATTTATAGATCTCTCTCTCTCTCTTCAACCCAACAAGATCTCTCATCTCTCCCTCCTCCTCTCACTCTCTCCATAGATCTCTCTTTCCTCGCCGAAAAGATTGCTAGCGCTCGGTAATAATGCTCGCTAGTGTTCTTTTCATCTTGTATATGTATTTGATGTGATTTCCGGTCATCGAGCCGAGGCCTAGTGTTTTGTTCTTTTTCGTCGAACCGATTAGTTTCGTGTCATAGGGATCGATCAATGGATCGCAGTTGGATGTACGACAACCGGGCGACAGAGAGTTGGGCTATGGCTTTGAATGAGTTTCTTGATGTCGCCGAGCGAGATATGAGGAGAAAAGGTGGCACGAAGATTTGTTGCCCGTGTCGCGATTGCAAAAATTTGGTAATGTTCGATACGAGAGGGAGGGTGACGGTACACCTGGCGCTTAAGGGTTTCATGTCAGGTTATACACATTGGATATGTCACGGTGAGGAGGAGAAAGATCAAGTGTTACAGCAAGATGCCGAACATGGAGAGGACGAAGAAGACGAGAGGAGTTTCAAACCTAACGCCGAAGAAGAAACGGGGAACAATTTGGCCGATATGGTGCAGGACATTCACATGGTGGAGCAGGTGGTGATAGATCCTGAGGATGAAAGAGAGGCTGCTAAGTTCACGAGACTAGTTGAAGACTCGCAAACCCCGTTGTATACCAGTTCCGATCTAGAGCACACGCATCTGTCGGTCACGCTGGAACTTCTAAGGATCAAGGCAGCCCAAAAATGGTACACCATTACAATTCCCTTCCAAAATTCAGCCAAAAAATAGCGTGACATGTGGGTACTATACCTGTGCCCATATGGACTGCTGGATCCGGTCAAAGAATAAGCATTGGAAAGATATGAAAGAACTGAAGGCTTAGTGTGAGCTGGAAAGTCACTTGTACGACTAGCGTCAGGACTTTGCCCGCATCCAAAGAATCTTCGCCAAAGTTATCAACCTTGAAGTCATAAATCCAATGGGTGAATTCTACGCCGGCCCCCAATTTCTGAAGCCAAACTTAAGCGGGCATCGATAGATTCGTTGTTTCTGAAATTGACGAATAGTTGCTACTATGTTCTTTCTACACTTAACAACTTTATTATGTTGCTCGTCAAACATACTTGTGTTCTTTCATACCTGTGATTAATGGTTATGTGTAGTGTCATGTCATTATGAATGTGTTATGTCAACTTTTATGTGATACGTACGAATGTGTTATGTGATTATGAGCTTTGACTATGTGCTGAAAATATTTGTGAAATTTGTGAATATATTTGTGAAATTGATGCTGAATAAAACTGCACAATGGCCACACTACTGACGGGCCTTTATAAAATGCCCGTCAGTGAAGTTGCCACATCACTGACGGGCGCTCAACAGGAGCCCGTCAGTGGTGATACTTCGCCGGCCAACCCTGGAGGGGTTTTCGCTGACGGGCAGGTTGGGCCCGTCAGTAGTCATGTACACTACTGACGATCGGCGAGCCCGTCAGTGGAGGGCACTCCTCCACTAACATTCCCAGGCTGACGGGCTCGCAGCCCATCAGTAGAGGGTGTTTTTCGCCTGTCAGTGGAGGCCCATTTTGCAGTAGTCATTTTGAAGAAACTTTACAGTCATATCTTGAGTCATCTCACTGAGTCAAATTCACAATTGCCTCATCCTTTCTTTAGACAGTCTCTCCAAACCATCTCTGCCTGCCGTGTGCCTTCAACCGCACGCCTTGCCACAATTCCTGTGTCGAGCCTCCGCAGCCCTAGTTGAAGATCTTCTAGGTAGTCAACCCACACTTCTTCCAACCCTGCTGCCTTTTTTCTTCATCAATTTATCCACAATTGATGCTGAGTCCCATGCCTCACCTCCGAACCACTGAGTACTCTTCTCCTCCGGATCACGTGTTCTCCAGGTTGCCTGTAGGCTTCAACTCATGAGATCTCGTCCCTTAAAGCCTCCCCTCAACCCCTGTTTATATAGCAGTCCTTCGAGCCTCAAATCCAAGTTGGTCTCCTACTCAGAGTCCATTTCCTCCCAAAATTTGAAATCCAATTCAAATTTAAGCAAAGACACGAATTCCTTCTCGAAATCTGGCTAAAAAATCTCCAAAAAGGTGTCCTGGTCTTCCCCAAGCCTCCTGGGCTGCCCCCACGGCTCTTGGGCCCTTCCTGGGCCCCTCCTGGGCCTCCTCGAGCCCCCCAGCCCCGCCTAGGCCTCCTGGCCTCCTCTTGGCCCCCTGGGTCCCGCCTGGGCCAGACCGGCCCCTCCTGGGCCTGTCCCAAGCCCTCCCAGGCTGGCTGTAGCCTCCCCCAGCCTCCTCCCGCGCCTGGGCCCGCCTAAGGCCAGCTAGGCCATGGCCTCGCCCACCTGGGCCGGCTACCTGCATCTGGGCCGCGCTAAGCCACACGCCCGTGCCTGGGCCGCGACAGCGCCCTGCCTGGGCCGCCGTGCTTGGGCTGGTGCGCCAGGCCGCCCCCATGTGTCCTGTGCGCCACGGCCGGCGCAGCAGTGGCCGTTGCAGCGCGCCGCGGCTCTTTTTTTTCTTCTTCGCTCCACCTCGCGCCAATTTTCCACAAAAAGTTGTAAAAAATACCCGCGCCTTTTGGAAGCAAATTTCCACGACGTGCTTTAGGCTCCACCTCGCCTTGTACACACGCCGCCATCCTCCGTCTCGCACCTGCCGGATTCCTTTGCCCTGTCGAATTCCTCTGCCATCAACCTTGTGCTCTGATACCACTTGTTGCAATATCACGAGGCGACACGCGGAAGTGTAGACCTAAACCGAGACACCGCAGAATTGGCAATGAGAAACACGACATTTTTAACGTGGTTCGGCCATGAGGCCTACATCCACGGGGCTTGACTACGGACGCTCCTCCCCATCTATTAACTCTCCTTCAAGTTACATAGTGTTAGCTTAATTACATTGTGTGGTGCCTCCCTCCTTATATAGGAGGCCTATGATACATAAGTCTGATTCTAATTCTATCCGTATCCTACTAGGACTTCCCGTAGTACCTTAATACAATACTACGCCTTCTCTAATCCAACTCGTAACCTACTCGTACACATATTCGACACAAACTCAACAAATGGCATACCTGATTGAGGAGTCCAAGGCTAACAACTTTAACTCCTTTTTTGTCAGCTTCAGATATGGCCTTTTCAATCAGGTCATTGATCGCTTCCTTCTCCCAGTTCAATCCATACTGCAGAAAGGAAAATGTTAGTAATTTTCTTAGCGTGTGTGTGTATATATATACCAGCTCTTGTGAATAGAATTCGGACATGATTCTTACATGGAACCTATATCTTGGTATGGCCCCATGACTGCATTCGGAGTTTCTTCATGACACTCCTTTCGACAGTGAATGAAGTACCACACACCCATGTCAGCACCATGGAAAGCCATGACACAGGCCACAAGATCTGCATGTACCACTTGGAGGCATACGGCTTTGAGGCGTACTCGGCGAACCCGAGCCTCATATGGTAGATGGACTGCAGGCTGGTAAGATGTGTGAGGTGAACCACATCTACTTCGTTCTCTTTGTCTTTGAGTGAGTTCTCATACAGCGTGTCCGATGACTTGTCCATGGTGTTGTATATATAGTCATAGAATGGCATGAAAAGAGAGTAGTTTGTCCTGAACTTTGTGTGGTGAAGTGAATGGAATCTAAGAAGCAAAAATTCAGATTACACTCTGAGAACATCAGACAGAACCATGAAAAAAAGAGCTTAATTTGAAAGAGTAAAAATCTAGAATAACTGAACCTTGTCTAGCTTGGTTAGAGTAGGATGTTACTAAAAGGAGAGGCGAGTTCTTTGAAGAAATAGATGGAACACTTACGATGGTGTATACATGAGATACTTGAGAGGGGGGATCCATTTGAAGAGCCAATTGGGCACCAACTCGAAGTTGCAGTGGCCCATGTTGTTCATGAAGTCAATATAGATCACGTAGATCTCGAACGCGACGATGGAAGCAGTTCCAGTCAAGGCGCAGGCAATCATTGGGATTGAAAACAGCAGTTCATAGGCCACGAGCTCAGCAAATGGATGGATAACGGCTGCATGGACATAACAAGATGAGGACTCATTAGATGTATTTGTTCATAAAGAAAGACCATCAGATGCACCTAACGTGGTTGCTGTTCATGTGACTGTCTACAGCTTTCAAGCTTCCCCGACAAAAACAAAAAAATATAGAAAGAATGCAATCCAACGGTGGAGTAGCATGTAGTGCATTAATTCAGTTGATCTATATCTCCAACAGTGTGACTTAATCGTCAGGTGCATTGCGTAGCCTCCCTTTTCCGTGCCGGAGAAAAATCTTTCTGTTTTGTTCGGAGTGTGGATGCATATTATGAGTTTTGACCATGTTCGGAAGAGCATATGTATTGTCTGTATCTTTGGGAAGTACCTTTTACAGTGCATCAATACCAAAAATCAGGTAACAAGTTACATATACAGATTTGCTCTGCTCTATTATGAGTTGTTAATACCTGTGGCCCAGTAAGGCAGTAACCATGATGCCTTTTCTATCATAACAGTCATATTACTTCACCTGAACTACTGTAACAGTTCTGAAGTGACAGCGTTTGCATCATAATTTCTCGTCCTTGGTCATCCTAGTTCGGTACTGTTGGGTCACTCTCAAATTTCAAGCTAAAGTGAAAGCCTAACCTAATTAATATGCACCTCAAAGACAGGCCACAACTGTCGCTCCTGCGTTACTTTAAGAGGAGTTCGACTGATGATTGCCAACATTTAAGAGGATAACAGCACATGTGCACACATAACATCGGTTCACGTTCCGAGGAACCATGTGATAGCTCAGCGGTTAATTAAGCCTGATAATTAATTAAGCGAGGCAATGAAGGCGACTTACATGTGATGGGCTCGGTGACGATGGAGGCGTGGTGGTGGGAGTGATAGCGGGTGTAGAGGAAGTGGTGGTGCAGCGCGCGGTGGAGCCAGTAGTAGAGGAACTCGACGGGGCCGGCGTGCAGCAGCGCCATTAGCACCGCCCCGTCCGTCCTCCACAGCGGCAGGTGCTGCCCGCCCGGCAGGTACACCGCGCCGAGGAGCAGCAGGATGGCGCTCAGGATGATCTGGTCGTCCCTGCCATGAACGGACACACACAAACACATGAAACTTCATATGCCATGCCATGTTATTATGTTGGGGCATGCAGTGTTGAAGTACGAGTATATAACATACATTTTCCCAATAGTTTAAGCCTTGGTGAACTAGTTAGTTGGTGCATATATCTAAATATAGTTAGAGCCAATACGTCGTAAGTACAACTCACAGCTTAATTAAACTTCAAGTGAGGGGAGTGTCGAAGAATGGATATATTTTGAACACTAGAGCATGTACATACCAGTTCCTCTCGCGGTCGACCTGCTCGAACTCGATGCCGCGGTCGACGATCTGGCGCTTGCCGCGCGCATTCTGGAGGCGGGAGACGGTGATCCAGACCTGGTTGTGCACCATCCGGAGCAGCATCGACGGCAGGATGGCAAGGTAGCCCAGGTCGGCCTCCCTCCAGCCCTTGGTCGCCACAAGGTAGCAGCCGTGCACCATCCATGGCGCCAGCACGACATACTGCGTATTATGCATGCACAGGTTTCACATGCATGCAAAAATGTTTGCAGCATGGAAAGGTTATAAAACTAGAAAGCTTCCATGCATGCTTAGAGCATCGGAAGGTTACAAGAGTTACACTGGAGTGTAGGAGGGGGGTGCATGGTGATGAAAGCCGAAGGTACCTTGAAGCTGCCGAGCCTCTGCCATGGCCACTCCGTGAGGATGCCGGGGTTCGTAGCCATTGCGGCAAGCTAGTATTGGCGCCCTGGGAACAGATGCGTGAGCGCTGGCTCTTGTTACCTGCTAGCTAGCTCTGGCAACGAGCCGACCCCTGTACCCGCTCTATTTATATACTCGTTATGTGCGTATGTGTATGTACGTGTGTCGCACGCAAACCGTCGGATCAGTTCATTTTAGCATTGGCTAGCACACACTAAAAAGTGATTATTAATTTGATACATGCTCTCCTTGTCTTGTACGTATAATACTACTAGTTTATCTTTTTATTCTATTTTCAGGCTAGGGTCATTTATCAATTGAGAAGACATCTGAGTATAGTAGTAGTATAAAAGTGAATATTGAGAGACTCCCATTTTCCTGCAGGCTTTTGGATCTTTGATATTTCTTTCAGGGAAGGCACAACAATTACTAATACATGAAGATAGAGAATTCAAATTTTGTATCAAATTATTCAGCTAATACTGGTTGAAGAAAATAAATTCAACTTTGTAAGAGGAATCGAGAAAATCGTTGTCAACAAATGATAGAATACGCTTGGGAAATGTCGAGAATCAATGATTCATACTCTATCTGAAAATTGAATATATCACGTACTTTTTTCTGTTAAAAAATTCAATGGTAATTTTCCCAATATCTTGCTTGAAACAAAATACTTGTGTCCCCTTGCCAATTTGGAACCAGTGCCCTACCCTGGTAGGTATAACACTGATCGCACTGTAGCAGTGCTACTGTTCACTGTGGATTAACATGTCTAGTGCAAGTGATTAACTCAAGTATGTTCTCCCTCCTTTTAACATGGCTCAAATCTCGAAAAAGCATCCAACGAGCAAGCGTGTGGGAGCTACGGCTACATGGAGCTGTAAACCATTCCTCATCTGGATCATAAAGAAACTATACCACCGCTTTAATGCTTATTGTCTTATGGTAAGCCCACAAAAATCTTAGTAAAATTATACACAACTTCTCTGTTGAAATATATTCCCCGCTTTTCCCCAACAACTCGATCTTTTGGGTAAACTAGTTGATGCGTACGATTTAATATGGTATCAGAGCCTAAGGCCTAGAGGAGTTTGGACGTGAGGAAAAGTGTTAAGTATAAATATATTGTCCACAATTCTTCAATAGCTCGAGTTTTTTGGCGAACTGGATGATGCATGAAATTCAATATAGTATCAGAGCCAAGAGACTTTGAGTTCAAGACTCAAGACCCGGCCAACATGGTATTAATAGAAATATTTATAGTCTACATCGATCACACATCTAAGATCTGGAGGAACCTAGACATGAGGAGAAGTATTGAAATATATTATCTACTTTTTCTCTAAAAACTTAAGCTGTCTCACATGGTATATCTTAGCACATGAGTTCACAAGAATGTATTTAACTACTTGCATGTGCGGTATTTAACACTTAAGGTAAATAGCGAAAGCTACCACACAAGTAGTGAAATACATTTTTCCCTAGAGGGAGTATGTAAGTACCTTAAGTGTAGTACTTGACAAGTAGATGTAAGACTTCAGTAATGTATCATAAATCATAAACAGGACATATTAAATACGGCTTATATCAACAGTAGATAAGCATACCGGACAGTCAGATGTCATTCATGCTTCAGACTGTTGACCAGTCCCTATATATGGTACTATTTGAAGCCTTGAAGGAGGGACATAAAACACCAGCTAGGATGACTTGTGCATCTAGAAATTTGCAGTTGGAGCATCGGTGCCTCAAGTTTTGGGCAGAAATCAGGTGGCAAATTTCGCATCTATAAATATGTCTGACTCAATAGTATGGAAAATATCTGCGCGTGAAAGCGAAGTACCAAGCTTCCCGTTTGCTCCACGTCCCTTTGCTCGGCCGCCAGGGTGTGGTGTGGAAACGGCGATGAGTCCTAGGCGTGGGAGCGGATCGGCCCCCTCCTCTACCAGCCGATCCTACTTCTTTCTCACCGTCGCGCTGATCGTCCTCTTCACCCATAGCGCCTCCATTTTGTGCTCTCCGTCCCATCCTCCTTCACTGGTAGTCAGTGGCGGAGCTAGGAATAATTAGCAGCCTGGGCGGACCGCAAGGTAAGTAAAAAGACCGACAATTATAATCAGATATTTGGATAAATATTATGCAACTATAAGCACTAATTTTGAGAACTGTAAATTCACAATAGTTTAAAAGTCAAACAACCGATAGTTCCGATACGATACCGTTTCTACACATAATTTTAATAACAGAAATAAATACGACAACTAATAGCTTACTTGACAATTAGAGTCATGAACAAAAGTCTAGACATTCAAATGCTCACTTGAAACACTCAAAAGAGACCCTGCAAGAATAAAAACAATAAGAATTAGTAATACATAGAGTTGTAAAAACTATCGCCGTATGGCCCATATCGGTGTTCTGTTGTGTATGTGTGTGCAGTGTGCGGGCAACGATTGAACACCTTCTAGTTCTATCCATTGATTCGATGGATTCGATTCGTGCGTGGTGGCATGGTGCGACACAGGGGCGCGGCCGCGTGGCCGCGGGCCAATCGCTTAAGCCCAAGAGAGCAGCAGCTGAGCTGCCTGGGCAGTGGGCTGGTTGGCCTGCTGGTTGGTTAGTGGGCTACTGGAGTACTGGGCTGGCGTATAAGAAGTAGAGAAAATGGAGCCCGGGCAGCTGCCCAGGCTTGCCGGGCTGAAGCTCCGCCAATGCTGGTAGTGCCCTTGTCGTCCTCTATCTCCCTCGGCTACTAAAGTCGGATCCGTCGCAATCTCTGCCTCCCACAATGGTTATGGACTATTCTTATAGCTTATAGATATTTATATCCACAAGCACAAACAAAAATAAATATAGAATTTCACCTTGAAAGTATACTAAGTTTATCAATCCATGATAAACAAATATATTTGAGCAGAGATATCAGATTATAATATTCGTATATGTGTATCCAACCTTCCATCCTTAAGGGGGAACGCTTCTAGATAATAAGATAATATAATAGCGGAATGATCACTAGATAAGGAGGGTTACCGACCAAAACAAGTAATGACTAATAGGTAGCTAGCTAACAAGAGTCTATAGCAGGTAGGTAAGATTCCAGCAGGGAAGGATCGAGTAGAGTGGTATGCCTATGTATCGGATTCTATTCCGATTTATATAACCTAGTCCCGAGCTTTATCTAAACTTAGGGTTTGCCTCCCAGTAACAGTGTGAGCACATCATGGTTTCACCTAAGGGAATTACTCCCAGTGTCATTGTCTATCACCAAATCGAAATCTCACACAAGCACTTAGACCTTCCACGGACTTACGAACCTAAGCACCACGCTTAAGTAAGAACCCATTACCAACTACGATCGTCAACTCTAGTCGATACCGTGTACGGCTGGAACACATAAACATAAGTAACTCAAAAAAATAATAAATATGAAATTTAAAGAAATGATATTAATATTACCAACATAAAGAAGAAATAGACTTTTATTCCATAGAGTGGACGAACATTCTCAAAGACATCTGGAGAAGTACCAACAAGCCACTCTCCTCAGAGATACCGAAGAGGATTTCCTCGAACTTTGGCTCGCAAGCCGATTCTTCCTCCTATACTATATTTGAGGCTCCAGTGTCGCCTACACTACTCTATTAGACCTACCAGTGAGGTGACATTTTGAAGATGAAAGAATGATGATGCTTGGTGATGATTAGTGAAGGAGTGGAGGTTAGGCTAGCCAACCCCCTCAACATGGTAGCTCCATCGGCAGGGCCGGCCGACGAAGGCTAGGTCAGTGGGGTCGGCCGACCTAGTCTGGGGCCTGAGGTTGGCTGATCCCTAATCAATGGTGGAGCTTGGTCTGTAGGTGGCACAAAGGACAGATGCGTGACCAACTCTTCCACGGAGCTTCTTGGCGCACATGAAGACCCCCCAGCAACCAGGTAAGTCACTCGAGTGAATTTAGTGGGTTAGCTGACCTATGGGGCTAGGCCGACTTGGCCTGAGGGGTTGGCCCGACCAACCTACCCAAAAAGGTGACCGGCACCTCCCCATTTTCCAGCGTCCAGTGATGGGTCGGTGAAGCTCCGCGGATGATGTTCGGCGGTGATCGGTGGTCTGAAAAAGGTCCTCCTGATGATGATTATCTTCTTTATTACATTTTTGGTGTTTTCGGGAGAAATTCTTTATTTCCTACAAAACAAGTTGACACACCAAAACTTGTGAAAGTAGATTAGTATAGACACTAATTTGTATAAAAAGACTACAATAGCTTACCTTTTACGAGAATCTCAGGGGTTACATATAAAAAATATCATGCACCAACAAACCCCCACACTCAGACTTTTACTTGTCCTAAGCAAAGCCGAGTTAGAAAACCTCGAGTGGAATCAAAAGTTGCTTTAATGAGAGATCTCGCCTGTAAGGATCCAAATAATAGTCAAGCACAACGTACAAATATAGAGTTAGAATATCCTCGCTACAATATATGCCTAGTTCTTCAAAAATTCTTGCTCGAATGATTACCCATTGCAAATATATGTGCGAAGGGTTTATTATGGGATTGCGGGGCATAGTTTTGAAGACCTGGACCAAGCGGTGGTGTTTGTGTTTGGATCAGTGGACTTTGTTGGGTGGAAATAAAAATGGATTTTTTGGGTAGAAAGCGAGTAAGGATTTGCATGACATTGATGTGGTTTTCCTAGTACCAGGTATGAGAAAGTTAGCAAGAGTGGCTCAAAGGTTAGTAAAACTCAATTTTTCACAAGGGTGGGATTAGAGTTTGTTTTTCTAAGGAGCGGTCAAATCCAGAGAGGTTTCGTTTGCATGGCACACAAAAACTGAATTTCTAGCCTTACTCAGGTTATTATTCAGAAGCCATATTACGGTGCTATATCCTCAGGCCACATCGGACTCGGATGAGACTTTTATCGTGTGACAGACTCAAGTTTCTCACAAATCAAATGAAAATGTAAGGAATAGCATTATGACTTGCCGGGACACTCTAATTCTACTAACTTCAAAGAGCTAAGCTGTGATCAATATTCTTACGAGGATACTACCCAGAGCAACTATTCATCATTTTTCGGAAGGGCAAGGTGGCATGTTATATACAAATTAGTGACACCGGATTTATTCAAGTGAAAATGACACTGCTCTAAATAGAAGGTACCAATTTATTTATTATATACCATATATTAATTATTATTATTATAGCTACCAAATAATTTTTTACTTCTTTTTCTTCTTTTATTGTTTAGAAACAAGAAGCAAAGATTGCAATGACGGGGTTCACTTTGGTAAGGCAGGGCAGAACAAATTTGGTAGCAACTTAGTAGGACAGGGGGCAAAACAAACTCAAGTGGCAGGCATGCAAACATGACGAAAAAGGAGCACTTAGAGGAAAAGTTGGAGAGTCACATATGTTTCTTCCCCCATGCTTAGGGTTTGTGCTCCGTTGTGAGGTGAGACGGGAAGTAGGGTGCCCTCCTGGATGGCGTTTAATAGTATTTGGGGTTCTCATCACCCCAGTACTGTTCCCTATACTCCTCCTGGGTGCCGGTGGATTCTTGAATTGCACCAAGACACTGGCCAATTATGCTGAGCTGGCTGTCTATTTCCAAACCCAGCTCATATGTTTGTCTTTCTTGGCTCTGCATCTCAGTTGTCCTAAGGTCGATCCGCTCTATTCCCTACTGCAACGAAGCGATATCTGCATATGTTATGGGCCTATTTAGGTTGGAAGAATAAGCACCTCCTACATACATGTTGTAGTTGTTTTGATCGTTGAAGTTGGGTTGAGTGACGTGATGGACTTGTTCAGTGTATTTGGGCTCATAGTTGGAACGGCAGTGCTGGGGGGCCACATGTCAACTCCACCAACTTCTCCTTCCCGTCCCACGGGCAAGCGAAAATTCTCCAGCGTAAAATACTCAGTTGTGGACTGGGCAACCAGATATAGCTCCGCCAGTCGTAATACAGTATTTGGAGTTCACTCGTGTTGCTGTCCAGGTGAATGATGTGTGCCTGGGAAAAATGATGGTAATCTAGTGACCAAAGGTCGTCTGGGAGGAAAGTGTAATTTACAGCATCTAACACACCTACACTATGTGCAATTGAAAGTGCATCTAGGAGCCCCTAAGTGGTTTTGATGATTGACGATAATCGATTAAGGGCTAATGCATTTGTTGAGGAATATGAATAGGTATTAGTCCAAATGATGAGATTCAACGGCATTGGCAACCCCTGAAAATGAAGAAAAGAAGACCGCATTGTAACTATACTCTTATGCTCATTGTTTCACATTTTATTGAGTAATAGGTGTGCCGTATTATTAAGAGGGGTATGCTGTAAATGCTAGTCTATGTTCTTGGTGCTCTTGAGATCATTAGTTTATTACCTT
Source organism: Stipa capillata (assembly GCA_019208055.1). Taxonomy (NCBI): domain Eukaryota; kingdom Viridiplantae; phylum Streptophyta; class Magnoliopsida; order Poales; family Poaceae; genus Stipa; species Stipa capillata. The sequence continues at coordinate 24,988 of JAGXJF010002949.1, read as the reverse complement.
GTAAGAGACACTTTATCTACACGAACACAAAGTCATCTCAAAACAGCTACATTGAAAGTTCCAATTGGAATACAGGAAGTTTCAGTAGTTTCGGAAGTTCAGAAGTAGCCCTGGTTTTGGAGCTTCTGAAAATGGAAGGTCCGATTTTTGGATCAGAAGTTCAGATGTGTCTAGAAATTCTAAAATGATCCCAGTTTTGAGTGTTGTGGAAAAGCTAGAACTTTTGATTGGAAAATCTGATGTTTTGATAGTTTTGAATGTTTTGATAGTTTTAGAAGTTTTGGAGTATCATCTGTTCTGAGGGTTTTGGAAAGACCAGAACTTTTGATTGGACTATTGGATGTTTCGATAGCTTCGGAGCTTCCAGAGTAACCTCCGTCTTAAAGCCTCTAGAAAGATTAGAAGTTCTGATTTGTATATCGGAAGTTCTGATGTCCCTTAGTGTTGTGCAATGGGTGGCTTGAGAAGTATCGTTACATTCGAACACATCAGAAGTTCCGATGTTGACATTGGATGTTCTGATGTGGGTTTTTTCAGTGCATAATGGCTAGTTTTGAGAAGGGTTATTTAGTGCTTTCCTCTCCCATCCACCACCAACCTTTGGCTCATTTGCAACCTGCACACTTTGAAGAGCTCTCTCCTCTCCTCTCTCAAGCTCAAGTTCATTCTTTGTAAGAGAAAAGAAAGAAAAGAGGGATTTGGGGAGTTTTAAGTGCTAAATGTCATATTGAAGATCTCTCGAGAACTAGATTCACCTCCAAACATCTTTGATGTGCTTTTTACTCTTAGAGGTTGAGGACTCCTAGACGGTTAGGAGTCGCTCACGAGCTCCCAACTCGTGTGGTGAGCCGTGAGGAGTTTGTGAAGGTCAGGATTCGCCTCTGCAAGGGAAGAATCACCAAGGGAAAGTCGAGAAGACGCAAGGGCGTCCTCGAGGGATAAATTCTTGAAAGAAAGACGGCTCTTGATCACGTGTGATTGAGCTTCCCGAACAGAGACGTAGCATTCCATCAAGACAAACTCCAGCAACAAACGACTTTTCATTCGGTTATTCCTTTCGCATTTGTATTCCATAAGTGTTATTACAATCATATATTTCCCACTTGCTTGTGTGATATATTTGTACTAGTCTTATTCATATTGTTCTTGCTTTAGATAATCATTAATTCTACCTAATTGCAAGAATAGTTTAAAATTGGTTAAAATTTGTTTAGTCCCCCTCCCCTCTAGGCCAACATCTTGATCCTTTAGCAATGCGGGTGATGTAGGAGGTCGACAGAATCTGTCTGTCCTTAGTTGAGCTATCTTAGTTACCAAATGTCAAACTAGTCGAGAGACTTTCTTAGCTAGGATCGTCGAGGCAGTGCATATAAACAAAAGTTGGATTTTGAATATCGGAGAACTGAGCATGTTTATTATTGGTAGAGGATAAATGTCCCCAAAAAATCAGAGTTAAAAACATGGTAGTCCTCCAAATTGGGGGCTACCCCGACATCAAAATCAAAGTTTGCACTAAATTGGGCATATGGGATTGTAAAAGAGCTCATCATTGTAAGATACCTCTCATTTTTGTAGGGTTCTTAAAAAAAGAAAAATAATGAAAAATAATCATAGAAGTGAGGTATCGTGTTCTTTATGTGCTCTTACTTTTTTTATGTGAGATGATCATTCATAGAGTAGTGCATATATTCAACATAGCATATATTCTTTATGTGGCTCATATGTTTAAATTATGTCTTTTGAGCCCATTCATTAGCTCATGATATCACATATATTTTTGGAGAGCTTCACTTTGCTCATACTCTTGACTTCATCATTTTGAACATTTATTTTGCTCATGGTTTTCACTTATAATAATTGGAGCATTTATCTTGCTCATGCACTTCATTTATATCATTTGAGAGCATTTATTTAGCTCTTTTGCTTCACTTATATCGTTACAGAGCATCTCTTTAACTGTGATTTTCACTTGTGCATTTTCTTCTCTTGCAACATCGATAACTGGGACATCACTACGGCCCGAGGATTGACTTGTATTTGCAAGTGACTTTCTATTTTCTTTAATTGAGTCCTTCCTACCCCTATTATCTTTCTGAGTGACTGAAGCATGAGACATCAAGTACTTTTGTGGATGAATTGATGAAACAAACGGTGACCAATAATAACTTGCTTATTCTTTCAAAAGCAAACAACTCCAAGGATTTCTATATTTTGGTACATAAGGTCTTGCACTTATGACTTGCTTCTAGTAGATGAGTGCTGGAATTTTCATTGTGATACTCTATTGCTCTCTAATAAACCTCAAACATTTTATTTCCCTCTAGGCATGGGTAGGAAGTGAACTAATGAGGATTTATTTTCTATTTTGAGTTGTGAGCTTAGCATTTGAGTTAATGATTATTTTTGGATAAATTTTTATGTGTTGCACATTTGTCTTGCTAAGATTTTCAGGCATTGCTTTATTGAAGAAATCAAGATATACCAATCTGGTATGACATCTACTACTTGAAGCCATTATCAAAATTAAATTCTTGACGGATTACCTACTCGAGGATGAGTAAGAATTTAACCTTGGGGGAGGGGCTTGATACGTCAAAAATATATCATGTTTTCTGAATTGAATAATGTATTTTCATAGGTTGATTTTTTGCATTATTTAATAAACTTCTAGACTCTTCCCTCTTATTTTGTGTACGTGGGAAAAACACCGTAAAAATAAGAAAACTCAGTGTTCTCAGGAATGTTCTGTAAGGAGTGTATCGCACGAAAGAATGCGGGCAACGGAGCCGCCATAGACCTAAGTGGCAAGGTGCCGTGGTAGGCTGTGCTGCCCTAGCCTGCTGTGTGGGGATCACACGGCTCGACCGCCACCGTCCTTTCGCAAGTAGATCCATTTCGTCCCCTTGAGTCCCCTAGCGAAGGCTTTTCTGATTATATAGTACACCTCACAGAAATAGAGGAGAGAGGAGGAACCAAGGAGAAATGGAGAAATGTCGACGTCGCGTTCACTCATAGTTTTCCATTTCCACTATCACCACACATAGATTAGGCTCCCTTTATACTTCATCTTCAACATTAGTAACATTTGATTGGTTTGTACATTGGTATTTCTTCAAGTTATGGAGCCAATCTACTATTTTTTGTTGATGTGTTGCACGAATTGTAAGTAGTCTCATCGAGGCTACGAGGTATGCAGTAGTAGCTACATAAAATTCTCATGATTATTGTGATGGTTATCCATCTTTGGTGTCATCTTGTTATTACCATTATCCTCCATGTTCGGCGTGATCGATTATTTCCTTATGATTAATTATTAGCATGCTATGTCTCTAATACTTGTATCTGACTGTGTGTCTTGATATGGCATACCAAGACACTTAGCAATGCATTTGTTGTAAGCATGGAGGATGGGGTAGAGCAACCAACCGTGTGTCCTCTCCTGTATTTCTCTAGCGAAATTTTTAGTATTGTTCGGGCATGAGCCTTAAGGTACGCCTCAATTGGTGGTTGGAAAAAGCGTAGATTACATCTATCTATGCTAGTAATACTAGCCTTTTAGTTATTTCTTTAGAGTCATAGTTTATAATTTATATATTGCATAATCTCTATTCTTGATTGAGAACTACTATTAGCAAACACATATACCTCATGCCTCATTTTCCATCATTAGAACCCTCTTCCTATGACATTTAGTTTTTTTTTATTTTCTATTTTTATTCAAAAATATTTTAGTTTTCTAGATCAAGTAATTGCTCTTTTTGATTATCCATTGCTTCGACGAGGTTTACAACTATTTGAGTAAGGTATTTGTGCATCTCGTCCTACACTTTTACTTAATTTTAGTGTCATTTAAAATTTGACCAGGTGACCCTTTCGACACCTCCCGGTGGGTTTGACACTCTTTCTTAACGAAAAAGCTACAATTGATCCTATGTACTTGCAAGCAATTAGCCATGAGCCTCCACGCCGTTTTGCCCTTTTTTTCCCTTCTTTGTAGCCTCGCTGTATGCACACCAATGATGCTCTATTTTGAGCTGCCATCGGCCACCAGTGTTGCACCACCTCCGGCTACCGAAGTTTCCACTAGTCAGCACTATCGAGTTCACGACGACGTCCTAAGCCAAATGATGCAGGTGATATGTCAAAAGGTATCACATTATTGTAAGTTTAATGAGGCCTTTTCGCTATATTTCAATTAAGTAATTCAATTATTTTATGGATTACTCTATGAACTACTAGACTGGCTATTTATCCCTTTATTTTGTATATGCAGGAAAAACACCACAAAAATCAGAAAACCCAGCGTATTCGGGAATGTTGTGGGCGAGAGAGACTTTGTGTAAAAGAAGGAAGGTAGCCGAGCTAGGGCTTGGTGGGACAACCTAAGGGGGCAGCACCACCTACGGCCCTAAGAGGCAGCCTGGGCCCACCATATATAGAAGCATTGGCGAGTATATCCATTTCGTCCTCGAATAGACCCCTACGGAGTTTCGCTTTCATATATAGAAGCATTCGCGTCGAAGCAGGGAGGAGAGGTGGTGAGACAGGTTCTGAGGAACCTGTCAAGAGCCCTAGTTTTTCATCTCCATTACCACCATAAATTCCATCCACAGATCATCCTTGCAACAAGCCCTCATAGCTACTTCACCCTTCTAATCCATCTACGATCATCAAGACCTTTGAGATTGGTTTGTAATTTGGTATTCGTCAATATATGGATTTGATATTTTATTTCTTCTTACTGATTTGCATGATATGTGCGTAGTCCATCAAGGCTATGAGGTGTGTAGTAGTAGCTATGCAGCAATTTCTCTATTTAGTTATGATGGCCATCTATCTTCAGCGCATGATTGACATCCATCTTCGGTGCAATCAATTTCTTATTTGGGATTGATTATGAATATTTTTCTAATGCCCCAAAAGGATCATAGTTGTTGTTGTTTGTCTTGCCTTACCCTTGCTAGACATGACGATATTGGCGGAGAGGAAATGATGCTTGGTGACCAAGTCACAGAAGGTTCATCATAAAGATCTATACAACCCTATCAACTAGGGAAGGTACAAAAGCCTAATCGGTAATTGCATAACCAATGCATAGTGATATTGCACAAGCTTGGATTAATTGTAGGTGTGTATACTATCATCCCTAATGAAAGGTTCTTCCATTAATTAGACATTATTTTATAAACTTTATGATTATCTAGAATCCCATTTCTTTTGTGAGAATTGCTACTGGTGAACCTATATACCCCATGCCTCCTTTCTAGTCACTAGAACATCGTTCCAAGAATTTAATATTTAATATTTTTCTATTTTTATTTATTCCAAAAATATTATTTATTTCCTAAATAAAGTAATCACTCATTTTAATTATTTATTGCATCCTTCAGGTTCAAAACATTTAAGAAATGTAGTTGTGCATTTCAACATTCACTTTTATTATTTTTAAGTGTGATTTCATATTTGGACCAAGTGAGATCGATCAGCACTTCCTTATCAGTGTGACACTCTTTTTCATCGAAAACGCTATAATTGATCATATGCACTTGCAAGCTATTAATAGGTCACAGACGATTTGGCTCCCTAGATTGACCGCACGACATTGCACCCCTGAATTTTTGTGCTCAACCTCGCCGATGACTAGCCACCGGCCGGCCTGATGTGTGGGCCCGATGGTTAGGTAAATAACCATTAGCATTATTGGCCAATGACATAGGGCTCCGCACAACTAAGATTTTAATTAAAAAATTGAATCTATCCAACCCACAACTTAAACGATTGTATTAATAAAACTATAAAAAATAATAAAACCTGACCAGTGGCCCCAAGTTGTCAATGAATCAATGTAATAATAGGAATAAAAATGAATAGACTATGATAGGTGAGCCATGGGCCACTTTGACCAGTCAGTCCTTTACCATTCAAAGATGACCTCCGGCCTCACATGTCAATCTCTGTGTCTAGATTAATCTGAGTATAGCAAGTTTTATTTTCTGTTTATTTAAATGAGGAAAACACAGAAAGCGCTAAAAATGGCTAAAACTTGTAAAAATCACATAAAATTCATATCAACTCCAAATGATATGAACTTTATATGTAAATTCATGGTTTAACATGTACTATTTAATGGCATAAATTCCATGCATGCCTTTGTGCTAGATAATTTCAAAATTATTGCTAGATAATTTCAAAATTATTGCTATGTTAATAAACCCTAAAATTGACATATATAACTTATAAAATTCATAACTTTAATTCTAAGATTCCAAATGGAGTGAAACAAATTGAATTAGTTTTATAATTTCATTTTCATATTCTAGGATGTATCATTCATCGTATTATGTTTTAAGTTCATGTTATTGATTTATTCCCTATTTTTGGTGTTTTTGAGCATTTCTTTGATTCTTATAGGTAGAGCTTGGCAATGAGGCATTATACGAGAATGATCCTTCATAGGTCCAGGAGTATGATAAGCAAGGCAAGCAACAAATTACTGAATTTTTATGATCAATTTTGCAATGATAATGTTTATATTTTATTTATGCAAGAGTGCATACTTATGATGGTTATTGTTGATAATCATGCTTATGGGTAAATTTTTTACTAGCATGAATAGTTATTGGTTGATGTTTATTTGGGGGTATGCTACTTAAATCAATTAATCCCTACTAAAACACTTAATAAGTGAGATGTGAGAGCCAGGAATTGATATCAACAGATGGATCGGCAGGCGGTTAGCCTAGTCAATACCGATGTCATTGGATCTTTTCCTTTATCCCCGACAGGAGAGTTAGCAATGGTATTGGACAGTCATGGTTGTCCAAACCATGGCTAACAAACCACCGGGGGACTTACCATTTGGAAATTGGGGTGGTTAGCCTCATCCCGAGTTCATGTTAAGTCGGGCATGACTTAAACATGTTAAATGGTTTGTTTTGGTGGTGGATTCCACTTATGCTCAGATCTGAAATTTGATGAAATAATCGGTAAATCAAGTGGTTTACTTTGGTTAATTTGGTTCAATGCTTTGCTTTCATGTTCATGTTATGTTATGATATATTGAGAATAAATTAATTGTATAGTAACTCACTTTTGTCTTATGCTATGCTATGTTAATTGAAATGTGCATGATTAAGTCTTGCGAGTATGAAAGTACTTATTAAAATTTTATTCCTTAATGATTTGGCAGGTGATCCTAATGTAGGTAAATACTATGATATCGATCATGCTGAGAGCGATGTCTAGTTTGTTTGGTTTGCTTAGTTGGAACTTATGTGGGTTTTATGTGGCTTTTGTGAGATGGTAGTGATTGTCATCTCGGATATTTTGTGTCGTTTCTGCTACTAAACCGTTGTATCTTTTGGATCTCTCACGATCGTCAGTCGCTTTGCTTGTTTAATCTATTTACTGCCCCTATATATGAGATGTGGATTAATTATCTATAAACATTCATTTAGAGTTTGTGTAGTGATATGCAAGTTGCTCATTGCACACCCCATATACCATGTGTGTATACTTCTAAAGTATACGAGGCAGCCATGGAGCACCAGTGTCCTTTCTGCGTTTGTTAAGTGCGATTGCTAAGGTTGAGTGACCCACTAGCGATGATGCATGAATCAACTAGGCTAGGGTGTGGGCACTCCATCTCGGGCTCCTCCTGTTATGAGGTTGAGTGACCCCCGACTCAAGGTGCGTGCGTCGCCTAGGTTAGGGTATGGGATTTGGTCCCGGGCTCCTCCAAGATGATTGTGCTTAGCGAGTCACGAAAAGGTCACTACTTCCCTACAGGGTTCGGAATATTTTTTTAGTCCTTGTTCATTGCATTGTTTCTTGGTTGCCCCGAACCGGTGGTGAGTGCATACGACTCTAGTAATCGTATGGTGTGCCGATCGGGAAAGGGTTTTCCACTCGTGAATACATACAACTCCGGTTATCGTATGGGTGGATGGGCAATATCGCAACTAATGAGGCTATGCGATGTACTTAAGATTGTATTAAATATTGGGTCCTGATGAAATCCTAGTTCATGTAATTTTTTCAATATGTCCCATTAAACTTTTTTATTTTTCAATTTTGAATTTCAAAATTTGTTGATTCTTTTAGTTATGTTTATTTGAATTTGCTCATTCCTTATATTTTGAATTTTCAAGGAAGAAAGTAGAAAATATGAAAGTATAATAAGTTGTTGCGGTTGTCTCTTAGCATAATTTTAAGTTCATTTCACTCAGACTTAGGTGAAAATGTAAGAACTTCTAGAATCTTTTACTCTTATAAAGAAATTGAGTGATGATGATAGTCCATTTACCTTACGGATGTCCAATCTTCTGGTCTATTACCAATGGTTGAGATTAAGATGAGATTATTCACAGTCCATTTAACTCTGTTTTGTAAAAACGTCTAGCTCGAACATATAATGACCATTATCTTAATTTGCTAAAGTATATTCTTGTAAACACGTATCATATGATTTTTCCCCCAATAATTCGTAGTAAAGCGTGGGCTCTTGCTTGAACCGTAGGAAAGGAAAAACCAACTTTTAACTACGTATTCTAAGATGGCGACCTCAATTGAGGGAGCATCGGTGGCTGCTTAGTGGATGGCCCGCGCTGGCAAGCCCGCCCCAAAACTCTCTGGGTCGCCCACCCCTAGGCCGCTGCCATGACGATGCGCACACGCCGTCTCTTGTCTCTCGTCCCACTCGGCCGCACGCCGCCCTCGGCTAGTGCCGGCGTGCTCAAGTAACTCCCCTTCCATCTGTACGCCCTTTGCCCAACCCCCCCCGCGCTGTGGCCGCCCGCTGTGAGATATTTTTCGCCATGTGATTTCCTCTTGCTCCTTAGTTAGGGCCTATTTGATTAGGCTGTGGCTGTTGACAAAGCTGCTGTTAGCTGGCTATCTGAAAAAGCTGTTGTGGCTGTGGGAAAATGAATATATGGCTTTTGGTTGATCTAACCATCTACAGTATTTTAGAAAATGAGCACTGAAACTTCAACACATTGCAAAAAGCTGGCAGAAGGTAGTTTTTCCAAACAGCTGAATTTACACTGCAAAGCCCACATCTACCATTAGCAAAAGCTGCTGAAAAGCTGGCCATTTGGTTGGGCTGCAGCTTTTTCCAGTGAAAAGCTGCTGAAAAGCCCAACCAAACACCCTCTTAGTCGTCCTTTTCACAGCTGACGCATTTCCTTAATTTCACTTCAATTAGAAGGAAAATGAGGGCAACGGTGGCAAACGCTTAATGACGGTATTAATGTGGAACTACTAACCACCTACTCCCTCTGTCCACAAATGTAAGGCGTGCATGGAATTTAAGGTCTAACTTTGACCAACAATTAAACCAATACTATTGATTTATATGATATGATATCGTACCATTGGATTCATATTCAAACGTATTTCAAATGATATCACTTTTATATTATATAATTTAATATTATTAGCTTAATTGTTGGTCAAAGTTGGACCTTAAATTCCGTGCACACCTTATATTTGTGGACGGAGGGAGTATATCTAGAGTTGCCTTGCAGACCAACATCCAGAGACAGTTTCTAGTTCGAACAGAACCAGAAAGTCGTCCATTTCGGCAATAAGTACTGCAGTGCTACTGTACTACAATGCTGGTACTATTGACCTTAAAGTTTCAGAAGAGCTTGCCGGGAATTTGCTGTGTTTTCTGTCGGTAGAGTATCATAAATTGGTCAATCTTTCTTAATCTTTGCATCCATCAAGGGCGACATGGGCTCGCTGCTACCGAGCAAATTATGTGTTGAGTTGTTGCATCGTACGCTAATCTCGAGTACTCTAATTGTGGATTGCAACGGAATTGAACTGTACCTGAGCTCTAAATTTGTGGAAGGACACAGTACTGCCCAACTGTCAATGCTTGTTTGTTGAATTACATTTTTGATGCAAGGACAGATAGTGATAGAATAGTCATAAACTCATTGCCAGTCTTTGATTACAGGAGATGTATAATGAGGTAGATAGCCAACCATCTCAAATCAAACCACTTAGATGCCACGTTTCTGCTAGCCACAATGTGTCTGCTGCTTCTTCTTCTTGCATAGAATGGTTCCAGCTAGCATATAGCATGTCCGCGCAACGCTTATTCCATTGACTTGCAGCCAGAGCATCAAACTTGAGCAACGGGGCGGAAACCGTGCAGAATTGCAGCAGACCATGCTCTCTCCGGGTCTAGTACTGTGTCTCCCCACTCGTGCTCGTTCCATCCTTCCAGCGCATGAACAATTCCAGCGATGCGCCATGCACTCATCACCCTCCTTGGCAACCAATTCTGAAAAGTTTGGAAATCGGTTAACTTAATAAGGTCATGCACTGAAGTTCTTGCACAGTCGTAATTCGCTGGGGCCTTATTACCTCGCATGAATGAACGTTTTGCAGTGTTTTAGGTACACTCATTGCTGGAGTCGTCAAGTAGGTGCAGCAGTCCTTTCGTACCGTTCTTGGTGGGAACTGTGAGTATGGGATAAACCGAGTTCCTTTTGGCGCCCTGAACTGTTCAGCAGCATCGAGACCTTCTCCAATTACCCAAACCTGCAAAATTCGAGGGCAACCAGTCATGTCATTTGCTGATTATACGTGAATTTCAATATATGATATCCCCTATTCATTTGCTACGAGAATGGAAGACATGCATAATTCCCTTCTTACATTTGCAATGTTGGTTTTCGATAATAAAAGATTTTCAGCCGAATCTTCTGGTATTTTGGACTTAAGGAAATGGTAATCCTGCTTGTTTGTCATTGTGACCTGCACAAGGTGAGTTGCTTGTTACGTTTAGTACAAAACATCATTTCTGCATGTGATTGAAATGAAGCAGATGTGAGTATTTAGTTCTGATTTCTGACCTTGATATTTTTCTCGCACAATGCTGCAGCCACAGCACGAGCCACCTTCGAAATGTTTCCTGCAAGAACAACTTGATCCGTGCCTTGGGGGATACTATTGACAACCACTGCTGCAGCTAAGCTGGTGCCATCCACCAGTTTTACCCCCAACGTTGGGTACTTTTGGAGATAAAGTTCACCACTTCCATTGAGGCTCTGTGCCTGTTGTGTTAAATATATTGTCTTATTATTGTCAATGTCTTATATCTGTTATGCAAGGTGGTTTTGTCCCTATATGCACGTAGTTCGGTCAATGGTAGTTACACTGAATGAGTCTTCTAAATCATAAACAATTGAACTGATGATGAAGAGGTCATCTGACTCAAGGCAATCAATTATTGTTTAGACTTGCGATCACCGCAGTCTACCGCGATGTCTGCGGATCGGTCAAATTTGGATGTGTGCCATTATGGGGCGGCCCAGCCGCATGGCATCGCAACACTACGTTGGCTCCACATCCTTCGAGCGGTGCCACGGGATCGACTTCGACGCTCTTTCTTCCGTGGTTGCTCCGCCGTTTCTTCCCTACTCGCTCCTCATGGTCTTCGCATTCCGGTGACCGCCGTTCATTCGCCGCCGTCCTCGCCGTAGAGGCTATGGGTCGTGGAATTTGGCTGCGGAGGATCCCAACCTGCCAACGCGCCGATCGGACAAGATCCACTGCCCGCAGGAACATGCTCCGGGTTCTCTTCCGTTTGGCTTCGTCAGCAATCAAGCGATGCATGGCAGTGCCGAATCCAACCAGGGGCGTACGGCGCTCCTCCTCCATACGGCATGGTTCCGGGGGCGTATGGAGGACCCAATCCTAACGCATCTTACGGGAATTATGTTGGCGGTCAGCAGCCTGGGGCGATCTATGGTGGACAGTTTCACGCGGGAACTCATGGGGTACAAGACGGTGGTGAAGGCAATGGCGCCCGCAAGAACCGTGGTCGTGGGCGCGGTCGAGGACGTGGAGCTGCCCCACAGCCTGTGGCAGTAGGGCCGCCGTCTGGTGCTGGTGCAGCACCGGTGCCACTCCCGGCGCCCATCGCCCTGCCTCCACCCGTAAACCATCCTCAGCAGCACAGGGCAGCGACTCCTCTTCATCAGAATACGGCAGTGCCTCCTCTTCAACAGCACATGACGGTTCCAATCAATTCGGGAGACCCAGTTGTTGTGGTTTCGCACGGCGATGTCGAGGCGGCCGCAAAACCCAAAAAGGCCTACTGCCACAAATGCAAGACAAAAGGACACCAGGGTCAGATTGCACAGTGATGGTCTACTGTGAGATCTGTGATACCAAGGCACACGTCACGGAACATTGCCCGCTCCTCAAGCTTGCTAAACCAACAGCGGCTCTAAGCAGTTATCGTAATGATGGACTAGGTTTCTACTTGTTGCAAGGTACTGCGGCACCAAAGGCAAAGATGGAGAACTCGTCGTTGACTGCCCTTGTTCGGTTCATGGATGGTGCTTGGACAGTCCCCATGGTGATTGCCGAACTCCAACGTCTTGTCCTTGAACCGGGGTTTCAATGGGAGGTGTCTGACCATGGCCCCAATGCCTTCCTTGTGGTGTTCCCGAATAAGGAGGAATTTGATATTTTGATTCATATTGGAGGAGTGCGGGTCAAGGACAGTGCCACCATTATGTCCTTTGATCCATGGAAGCCGCACGATGCCATCAAGCCAGCGCGCATCCTTCCTAAATTTTGGTTGCGTGTTCATGGCGTCCCATATGAGCTGCAGGCCGATCCGGTCTCCTTTGCAGCAATCGCTGATGGAGCAAAGGAGATGCAACCATGGTGAAGGCGGCCCGACAGGCGGCACTTCGCAACTTGGAAATTCCGCCAGATATACCTCCTCGAGCCGCAAACTTTATTCTATCTATTCCTGATAATCGGATAATCTCAAACCTTAATAACTTAGGCGTCTTCCTAGGCAAAGATAAGTTTGAAATATCTGTTTCGGTTAGACATTTAAAGAATCGGTTAGAAATTTAAAGAATGTTGAGTTTGATAGATTTTCAGTAGCTCCTAAATCAGTGCAACAAAAACAAATCAATGGTTTGGAATCAGAGGATGAGGATCCAGATCATCTTGATATCCATACTCTGAATAACCTCACCGGTGATGCAACCGAAGAGGTAATGGATGGGGGATTGACCACCAATGTAGTGATCTACGTGCAGTGCCCCGTAAGTCCAAGTCCAACTCAGGCAAAACCCAAGGCAAAGAGAGGTTGGCCTTGCAAGAGACTTCGCTCCACTTCCAATAGCCACTCGAGATGAAAAGAATTTTGTGGAATAGCAAAGGTCTAGAAGACTTGACTAAGTACAATTATATTAGTGATTTGGCGAAAGAACATAATTTAGATTTTCTTGCCATTTTGGAAACTAGGAAGAGTGAGTTCTCAGTTACCACTCTCAAATCTTTGTGTGGTGGCAAAGATTTTCTTGGCACTTCTAGATTCGCGGTGGACAATCCGGTGGGATCCTTTTGGGGGTCAATCTCACGGTATTTGACATCGGATCAATTGAGGAGGGATAATTCTTTGTTAAATTTCACCTCCGCAACCTCGTGGATAACTTACAATAGATATTGGTTGCTCTTTATGGAGCAGCCTAGCCACAATTCAAGGAAGCAATTTTACTAGAGTTGGTCAGGTCTTGTCGCAAGGAATCCCTCCCCCCTTCTTTGGGGAGGAGACTTTAATATAATTAGAAATTAGGACGAAAACAACAATGATAATTACGTTGACAAATGGCCCATGTTATTCAATGCTATTATTCATAGCCTAGAGTTAAAAGAAATTAATTTAGCTGGTAGGACATTTACATGGGAAAATAATCTTCCAAATCCCACTTTTCAGAAGAAAACACCCCATGGTCACTATTACAACCCTTCAACACAATTCCATGTCCGATCACATCCCACTATTATTAAACACTGCTGCAGTGTTCCATAGAGGCAACCTACCCCTGTTCAAGTTTGAGATTGGATGGCTATACTGAGATGGTTTTTATAACATGGTAGTGGATTTGTGGCGGGACGAGACGCGAGGAAGGTCAACCATTGATGGCAAGCCAAAATTCGCACACTCCGTCAATTTCTTCGAGGGTGGGCAAGAAATATAGGAGGAACTCTCAAAAAGGAAAAGAAACAGCTCTTAACCTTAATTGATGAGTTAGATAAGAAATCTGAATTGTGTCCTCTTTCCACTAGTGAAATAGAGTTCAAACACCATTCCAACGAAAGGTTAGCTCATATGCTTCGGGAAGAGCAACTCAACTGGTACCAACAATCTAAAGCCCAACAGTTGCTAGAGGGGGACAACAATACTACTTACTATCACCTGCTCGCAAATGGCAGGTATAGAAAACAACGTATTTTTCAACTCAAGCAAGATGACGGTATTATAGATGGTGATAATCGCCTTAAGCAATTTATCATAAACTACTATAAAGGTCTGTTTGGTCCACCAAAGGAGAATTATTTTACTTTAGAGGAGTCGAGGCGTGATGATATCCCTCAAGTCCCATCTGAAGAGAATGAACACCTCACGGCTAAGTTTAATGAATCCAAGGTGAAGGTGGCGGTGATGCAGATGAAACATAATTCTACACCAGGTCCGGATGGCTTCCCTACTGAATTTTATCAAGTCTTCTAGGAAGTTATCAAGGCAGACATGTTGGCAATGTTCCATGACTTGCACCATTGCAACCTCCCTCTCCATCGTCTTAATTTTGGTACGGTCACTCTAATTCCAAAATCCAAGGATGCGAACCATATTCAATATTATAGACCTATCTACCTATTAAATGTTAGCTTTAAAATCTCCACTAAAGTTGCAACGAACCGAATCACTTCAGTAGTGGAAAATGTGATAAAGCCTACTCAAACAGCCTTCATGCCGTGTCGAATCATAATGGATGGCATTATCATCCATCATGAAACAATTCATGAGCTACACTCACAGAAAAAGAGTGGAATAATTTTAAAAATTGACTTTGAAAAGGCCTATAATAAAGTGAGTTGGACTTTCCTTCAACAATCCCTAAGTATGAAAGGTTTCTCCTCCAAGTGGTGCTCCTAGATTAACACCTTTATGAGTGGTGGGAGTGTTGGGATTAGGATCAACGATGACATATGTCCAACTTTCCAGACTCACAAAGGGGTTCGTTAGGAAGACCCATTGTCCCACATCCTTTTTAACATGGTTGCCGATGTGCTAGCGTTGCTAATTGATCGGGCCAAAGAGGATGGACATATTACGGGGATTGTCCCACACCTTGTAGATGATGGCATTTCTATTTTACAATACCCTGATGACACCATTTTGTTCTTGGAACACGATCTCGAGCAGGCAAAAAATATGAAACTGCTGCTATGCCCTTTTGAACAGTTGTCTAGTTTGAAGATCAACTTTCATAAAAGCGAGCTGTTTTGTTTCGGTGAAGCGAAGGGGGCAGAAGTCCAATACTGAGCTATTCGAATGTGGGGTCGGATCCTTACCTTTTCTATAATTGGGTATTCTAATCCATTTCCGACAGCTAAGCCTATGGAGTTGAAAGTGGTGGAAGCTAGATTCCAAAATCGTCTGAGTGGCTAGGCTGGAAAGCATTTATCTGTGGGTGGCAGATTAGTGCTCATTAATTTAGTCCTCAACAGCCTTCCTTTTTTGTGCTTTCCTTCTTCGAGATCCCCCACGGGGTTCTTAAGAAGTTGGATTACTACTGTTCCCTTTTTTTGGCAAGGTGGTAATCACAAGAAAAAATATAGGTCGGCTAAGTGGAATATTTTGTGTCGGCCCAAAGATCAAGGTGGATTGGGAATTCAAAACCTTGATATCAATAATATAGCCTTACTTGCTAAGTGGCTATTTAAACTATTTAATGAGGACTGCATTTGGCAGGACCTACTTAGAAATAAATACCTAGGAAGTAAAGCTTTAACCAAAATCAAGCATGACCCTAGGGATTCCCCTTTTTAGGCTGGGCTAATGCGGGTGAAGCACTTCCTTCTTCGGTACGGAATCTTCCAACTGAAGGATGGATCACAAATCCGCTTTTGGGAAGATTCGTGGCTAGGTTAGCACCCCTTGAAACATCAATTCCTGAACCTTTATAACATTGTCAGAGATAAACAAGTCACAATGCAAGCTATCATGGATGCCCCAGAGCTCAATTTCTCCTTTAGGAAGAAAATTATAGGAGCAAACCTGGTGGCCCTACAGCGATTAGTCACTTGTCTAGCGAAGGTACATAGATCTCCAAGTCGAGACACGTTCAGGTGGAACTTAACTCAAATGGTTCCTTTACTGTCCATTCTATATACAATGAATTTATGCACCTTGATGTGCCAATAACTAATAGACAACTGTGGTAGTTACACATCCCCTTGTGGCTCAAGATCTTCTTATGGTATCTCCGAAGAGGAGTAATCCTCAAGAAAGATAATCTAATCAAGAGAAATTGGGAGGGAAGCAAATAATATTGTTTTTTTTAATAATGCCTAAGGTGGTATGGCACACTGAGCACATAGCTGCCAATCAACCTACCCCTAGTAGCATCACCGACATGTTTTGTATTTGGCTAATGGGTATAGGAAAAAGATCACACGATAACTTCCTAATGGGAGCGGCCTCTGTTTGTTGGTCTCTTTGGTTGTGTAGAAGCGACATTATCTTTGACAATAAGAAAATTTCTAATCCTATGCAGGTAAGTTATATGTGCACTAGGTAGCGGACAGGGGAATGGTGGACATAGCTTGCCAGGGATTGGAGGTTGTTGCACAGAGCGTCTTCACAAGGCTTGGCTGGAAGTTTAGTGCGCGGATTTGTGCACCTTGATGTCCTACCGCTTTGCTGTTAGACCCTCGATTTATTAAGTCTTGCTTATCACCTTGAGTTCTGCATGACTCGCTTTTTAAACTCTTTTTGCTCTTGTTTTCAAACTTTGTAACAAACTATGTTGTGTGCATTCTCAGATGCAGAGGCCGGGGGAGTTCTTTCTTCCATTATATGAAAAGACTTGTGATTCTTATAAGGTCATGCGTAGAGGTGAAAACGGAGCAGAATCAGTAGGAAATGAGTTTTACCATGTTTGTTTTTGAACCATTTACTGGAAGCAGAAACAAATTTGGAAACTCCGGATACAAAAACGAATTCGAATGGTGCCGGATACGAATTTGGAACTAATACTGAGTGGACATGGAATTAAAGCAAAGATTTGTCAGAACACAGTTTATTTTGTATTTTCTGTAGTTTATTTAAATTTTAGTGCCTCTATAAATTAAAATAATTTATTTTACTCTAAATTCTAAATTGTTTAAATCCCTCTCACCTATTTATCCCTCTCTCCTCTGATCCATCATTTCCAAAGCCCGTCCATCTCCTCCTCCCCTTCTCCTCTTCTCTTTTTTCAATAGCCTCATGGGCTAAAAGCCTGCCTCAAGCTCAGCCTCTATAATACGGAAATTCTGAATTACGTGTTTCTGGAAATTCCGGTTTCGTTTCTATTTCTGGCGGAAACAACACTTCCGTTTCCTTTTGTGTTTCCGATAGAAGTTTTCTGTTTTGTTCTCGTTCCAATACTTTCCAAAAAATTCAGTTTCCGGATCTCTCCGTTTCCGCTTTGCTCCGGAATTCCGGAAATTTTTTCCGTTTTCACCCCTAGTCATGTGCCAGATAATTCTACTAATGCAATACTATAAATTCTGAATTTATTAGTGCTATTAAAACAAGTGTCCGGTGGCCATCGTTCCACTAAATTTCTCAGTATTTTATATCTATAGAACTAAACCTTTTCCTTCAAGAGAAGTAAATCACTGATTAGTAGTGAAATTTATTTTTGAGTTTCAGTTTGACTGCATACAAATCCATTCCATCTGATGTACAGGAATGATATAGTTTTGAATTTGAATAGCTGAAGAAATGATGTACCTGATTAAGGAGTCCAAGGCTAACAACTTTTGCCCCTTTCTTGTCAGCCTCACATATCGCCTTCACAATCAGGCTATTGATTGCTTCCTTCTCCCAGTTCAATCCATACTGGAGAAACGAAAAGGTAAATCATTTGGTTATAATCAATATAAATCTACTCTCCCGCGCATTCTCCATTTCTTTTATTAACCAGGTCTTGTGAACTGAACATAATTCTTACATGGAAATTGTATCTTGGTATGGCCCATGACTGCATCCTGAGTTTCTTCATGACATTCCTCTCAACAGTGAACCAAGAACCATACACCCATGTCAGCACCATGAAGAACCACGACAGCGGCCACATGATGCGCATGTACCACTTGGAGGTGTACGGTTTGGAGGCGTACTCGGCGAACCCGGGCCTCATATGGTAGATGGACTGCAGGCCGGTAAGATGGGTGAGGTGAACCACTTCAACTGCTTCCTCCTTGTTCTTGAGTGAGTTCTCATGCAGCTTGTCTGATGACTTGTCCATTGTATTGTATATGTAATCGTAGAATGGCATGAAAAGAGAGTAATTTGTCCGGAACTGTGTGTGGTGAAGAGAATGAAACCTAAGATACCGCAAAAAAGTTCAGATTACATACAGAGAACAAGAGACAGAATCATGAGAAGAGAAAAAAACAGCTTAATTTTCGAGTGAAACATAGATTAAGTGTCTGAACATCGTTTGTGTTGGTTAGAAAAGAATGTTGTGAAAGGAGAGGTGAGTTGTATGATGGAGTGGACGGAATACTTACGATGGTGTGTACATGAGATACTTGAGAGGTGGAAACCATCTGAAGGGCCAGGTGGGCACCAACTCAAAGTTGCAGTGGCCCATGTTGTTCATGAAATCAATATAGAGCATGTAGATCGCAATTGCAATGATGGAAGCAGTTCCTGTCAAGACGCAGGCGATTGTTGGGATCGAGAAGAGCAGTACGTAGGCCACGAGCTCAGCAAACGGATGGATGACGGCTGGACAAACATTACAAGATCATGAACATTGCAATTGACAAAAAAATTGAAACAGATTTAATTAAATGACAATTGTACTTATTAACACATACTCTGATAAAATATCTGTGCAAGATTGTTGACAGGGCAAGTGATAAGCTTGCATTCTAAAAGTTGTCTTAATTATTGCTGTCTTTCTGCTTACTATGGTCAGGATAGCGTATGTACTGCCACGTGCAATGCGTAACTCCCTGTTCCCCTGTGTAGAAATATTTTATGTTTTCTTTGGAGTGTACTCATGTTACAAAAAGAATATTCTTAAATCTTAAAGATTCAGGTACCAAACACTGGAGCCAACAAAACGGGACTTTGCACACCCAAGCACATGTGCTCTCTTTATTTTGAAAAGTTCAAAACCTGGGTTTTGAAGTTTCAAAAAATTCCAAAAAAATATTGCATGTAGATATTAGAATGACCTATGTATTTGCTAAGTTTCATGAAAGAATGAGTTGATCTGTAATCTATACTAAAAAGAAAAGTATGAGAAGCAAAAAAAACATCTTTATATGCTCTAATTTTGTTATTTTTGCATAGGCCACAAAAATGCAAACTTTTACACGAAACTTTACAGCTGCATGTAATACTGAATCATTTACATGTATGATCTTTTAAAGATTTTCTGGAAGCATGAGACATGTATTTTTTGAGCAGGGCTCAGGTTTCAGCCAACAACAATATGCTGTACTGTGAGTTCTTGATTCATTTCCATTCTTCTTTTTCAGTTCTGAAACTACGTACCATGTTTTCCTTGTGGTTTAACAATCTATTGAGACGTACATGTGCTTGATTAACTGATTGTATTATGAGTTCGGCAGAAATTTGTGAACTATTTCATCATCACTCTTTTCTTGTAGAAGCTTTCGGTATCATTTCTTACATGTGTGCATGTCGATCGACACGTATCAATTAAGAACTACCGTCCTGACGCTGTGTGCTCTCACTGTATGAGGTCTGTCGTAGCAACGAGGACTAGACAGTGAACTTGTGGCACCCCCGTACGGCTCCACGGACCGACGCAGGGTAGCACGGGAAACTACGTCGTGTGAAGACACCGCTGCCGCACACGCGGGTTACCCGACGCGAAGACGCTCGAACTCGCAGCGAGGTTGCAAACCGAAGAAGTGGAGGAGCAAGCCAACTAGTGATTTTGGAATTTTCTGGATCCCCCAAATGGGAGGGGTGTCCCTCTATTTATAGGGAAAAATGAGGGGCATGAGAGATTACAGGGATGCCCTCAGGCGTTTTACAATTATGTCCCTAGATGTACTAACGCCCCGAGGGGCGCGTAGGTCTTTTCCTTCGGGAATATTCCGGGGGTCCCGCCCGTCATGCTCGAACTTGTCGCCGTCACGGCCTCGTCTTTGAGCGGTGTCGGCGTCGCGACGGAGTTGGTGCCGTCGCGGTCTTGGCGTCGCGACGAGGTTGGCCTTGAGCGGTCTTGGTGCCTCGACGAGGTTAGAGTCGTTGCGGAGCCGGCATCGAGCGGTCTTGGTGTTGTGGCGAGGTTGGTACCGCGCTGATCTCCCTTAAGTATGGAAAATGTCGGAACCGGTAGCGCGGGGACCCCTTCCCCAACAGTAGTCCCTCGCCGGTGCGGGCGGTCATTCAGTGCCCGTCCGGACCGGCGCACCGATCCTAGCGGGGTCGGCGCGCTGGCCGGACTGACAAGCTCAAGAATGTCGCGACGTTCCCGGGTTTGCGGAGTACGAATGGCCGAGAATCTCGCAGTAAATTCAAAGACTCAGAGAAAATCCTCCGGGGTTGAACCGTGGTAACTCCGTTTCTTTCCCCCTTTCTCTCTTTTTTTTCTTCTCCTTTTTTTTTCTTCTCTCTTCTTTCTTTTCTCTTTCTCTCTTTCTTTTCTCCCTCTTTTTTTTTCTTCTTTGCGCCCCAACCGGCCGGACGCCCTAATGGGCCCTGCTGGGCCAACTAGGTCACCCGGGGGGGCTATAAAGCCCCCCGCACGCCTCCTCCAGGGGCCTCCTCCTGCCGTGCGCCCCCCTGCTACCTTCCGCCGCCGCCTTGCCCCTGCGCCACCACGCCGCCGCCTTGCGCCTGCGCCGCCGGCCGCCCCCCCCTTGCTCCTCCGAGCCGCCGGCCGCCTCCCTCGCTTCTCCAAGCCGCCGGCCGCCGCCTTGCCGTGGGCCGCCGTCGCCTTGCGCCTCCAAGCCGCCGCCGTCGCCGCCTCGGGCCTCGCGCCGTCCGGGCCCCCGTCGCCGGCTGCCCCCGGCCGCTCGGGCCAACCCGCGCCGCAGCCGAGCACCGGGAGGCCCCTGTCGCCGGCCGCCGTGCGCCTTGCGCCGCCCGGGCCGCCGCGCAGCACCCGGGAGCCGCCGCCGCTTGCCGGGAGCTTCCCGGCCGGGGCCCGCCGCCGCTCGCCCCCTGGGAGCCGCCCCCGGCCGCCGCCGTCGCCCGCGCGTCTCCCGCCGCCAGCCGAGCTGCGCGCAGGGCCGGGCCGCCCCTGCTACCGCCCCGAGGGCCCGCGCCGCCGAGGGGGTCCGGGCCAGCTCCGCCGCCGTTGGCGGGCCGCCGACGCTCGAGGAGGCCGCCGCTGCCTCGGTGAGGGCCAGCCCCGCCTCTGCCGCTTCGGGGGACGCCACAAGGGCCCCCAATTTCCTCCGGGCGGCCCTCGCACGTGTCTCTCTCTTTTGCAGGTTGGGGGGCCGTAGCTGCAGTCCCACGAGTCCCCGCGAGGGCTTCTTGCCACTTCGCTTCTAGGAACTGACGCCGCTTCGCTTTGGGGGGTCGACGCCGCGCCGAAGAGCGGGTGCCACCGCCGTCGCCGAGGGCCTCACTTTGCTGCGTCTTCGCCTCGAGGGCGCCGTGCCCGACATCGCCCGAGAATCCCACGCAGAGGTCTTTTGCGCTCCAAGGGTGACCTATCCGATGCACCTATATCTTGCATTCGTCGTTTGCTCGTGGTAATTCGGGGTAATTTGGGTGACGGCTGATGAGATCGTATGTGTGAGATGAACTAAGCGTGGGATGGACTGCTATCGCCCTTGTTTTCTCTCATGCGTCGTGCGTGGGTGGCGTGTACTTGTAGAACAATGGACTGCTACTGGTTTCTCTGCATGCTGTACTTTAAATGAACTCGAAGTATTATTATCGTAAAGCATGAGATGGACTGCTACTGCATTTTCCTTATAATGTATGAGATGCACTACTGTTGTACTTGTTAGCGGATGCGGCTGCCTTCCTCGTATCGTTGCACCCTCGCTGTGCATCGCGTAAATGAACTATTAGCCTCTCGGGTAGGCGATACGAGTGACGCACGTCGTCGCACATGCGGATACTCCCCCTTCTTACTATTTTTTGCCATGTTCGTAAGAGTCGATTCGAATGATCGAGGGTCGTCAATGCCATGCTCACACACGCACGCCTTGGCCGCCGGGCGCGAGGCGTTTCGCTGGATGACTTATACTGCTGCGTTTGTTTTATTTCTCACACAGGAACATCGCAGGTTGGGCCGCTTCTACGCCGGCCCAGTTCACGACCGTTGAGAACGCTCGGTGAGAAGGTAGCGACGAGAACCCATCGCAGCGACCGCGTTGCATCGATCGTGGTCTCGTTTGCTCAAGACCCCCGTGACATTCCGGGCGACGTGGAGGGCGCACAAGCGAGGAGATAGTGACGGGACCCGTCGCAGCGACCGCGTCGCATCGACCGTGGTCCCGTTCACTCAAAACCCCCGTGACACTCCGGGGTGACGTGGAGGGCGCGCTGGCGAGGCTTCCTATTCGGGGCGCAAGGAGCGGCGCGACACGACGCGAGGACGGCGACGGTGCTCGCCGAGTCGGCCGTAGCCCCGCTCGGACGTGGGCAGTCTTCGAGGTCCCCACTGAGGGAGCAGCAGCGGAGCGGACGTGACGGGGGCGGCTTTCCCCGTCAAGGCCGTGGAGCGGCCAGGCGCGTTCAGGTCCACCGTGACGCGAGGCGGCGACAAGGCCGCGAGGTGGTTGGACAGGCGCTCTCGAGGGCTCGACACCAGACTCCCGTGCCAAGCGTACCACGCAGCTCCAGACACCCGGTCACTGCGGCAGACGCCGGGCTCCCACCGCGGCGTGACGAGGTACTCGTTGGTCATTGATTTTGTCATGCGTGCACCCTCGTCTTCAGCTTCGCTACGCACTTGGCACCGTGTCTTTGTGAGTCGTTGTCGGCGCGGTAGCGCTGTCTTCTCATTTTTACTCGTGCGTGTAGGGAGTGATGGCTAAGGACAAGTCCGTAGAGGGGATGAAGTACACTTCATGGATTGGGCGCTCCACTGCTGATCAAGAGCTGATCGACGTCCTGGTGCGGGCCGGCAAGCTTCCCGCCGCCACTCAGGAGAGGAGGTGCCCCGGTGTAGTCCCCCCAGCGAACGTGAGGCGCGACAGCGGTGATGGCAGCGGCGTCGTCGTCTTCGCCGCGCAGTTTGATGCGGGGCTCTGCCTGCCGGCATGCGGGTTCTTCCACGACTTCCTGGAGTACTACCAAGTCAGGGTTTCCGACCTTCACCCGTCGGTGTTCGTGAAGCTAGCGGTCTTCGAGTGGGCGTGAGGACCATGCAGATGAAGGCCACCCCGCGACTCTTCGCTTGGTTCTACGAGCCCGTGGTCTCTACCACTCTCCTCGAGATGAAGAGCGGTGACTTTCTCTCTCGCATCGGCGCGGTGAGCTTCAGGAAGCGCGCGCCGCGGAAGGGCCTTTCCGTTGACTACCCGGCCCAGGCGTCCAAGGGCCAATGGGGCGATTGGGAGAAGGCGTGGTTCTTCTTCCGCGACGACGAGAAGAGGTTCGCCCCTGTCACAGACTCCTTTCAGGTGAGCGGTGCAGTGCCCGTTGACTTGTCCAGCACGGAGACGACCCGAATCAAGGCGCTCGGGCGTATGTCGCGTCGGTTTGGGATGCGCGACCTCGTCGAGGAGTTCTGCCTACTGGGGATCGACCCACTCTCAACGGATTGGGATTTGGAGCTCGTTCCTTGTCCTCCGAGGGTGGGGGCGAGCGGATGTGCCTTTCAGCGTTGTCCTCTCCGAGAGGGTATGTCTTCCTTGCCTCATTTCTGATCAACTCTCCCACCCTTCCATATACTTATTGTCGTGGCTACTCATCCTCGTTCGCCTTGCGACAGGTGTCGGGCTCCGTCACGCCGAGGACGCGGCATCGGAGCTCCTGGGGCGGCTCATTGTGAGGGAGTGGACGCTGCTCCAATCACTCCCTGAAGGTCGGGAGAACAGGGGGTGCGCGTACTACAAGCTGGAGGTGCCTGCGCGTCCTAAGCCCCTGACTAGCGAGGAGATGCGTGTGGGGAGCTCCAAGCGTCCCCGGCCCAGCGACGCGGGGGAGGTCCCTTCCTCGAAGCGAGCGTTTGGCTCCCGTGTGGACAAGTCCGGCTCGTCCGCCACTTCACCGACTGTGCGAGTCGAGGCGGCGCGGCTCCTGGCGACATCGTGCGAGGTGATGCTGCTCCCGAGGACGCCACCATCCTTGTTCCTCCTCGCTTGGGCCCGGGATTGGGAAGGGTCTCTTCGGTGTCATCCCCCTGGTGGCACCGGGTGGGACGGCGAGTCCGCGCTAGACGACGACGATGATGGTGACGCGGGTGACACGGAGGAGACGCAGACCGCGCCGACGTAGGGGCGGGTGTCTTTGCTAGCGAGCTCAAGGCGGCGCTGAGGGGCCGCGACGTGCGTGTCCCGACGCCTCCCTCGGGGGTGCTCCACCTTGACTCTGACGACGACGTGATCGTCCTCTCGCCCCGGGTCGTCGACGTCGTGGCTGTCCCAGCCGAGGCGCCGGGGAGTGACGAGGAGCCGATGCCAGCGGGGGCGTCGCCAGCCCCCAACTCCGCCTCGCACTCGGTGCAGTCTCCTGTGACACTCCTGGCAGCTACTGGAGATAGCGCTCCACCAAGGGTGGCGGGCACGCTCCGCTTGGCGGGGCGCCTCACTCCCTCGCACTTCACCGACACCGCCGTGGAGGCGGAGTTCTACCAGGAGGCCGCCGAGCGGATTGCTGTTGGCCGATCTGGAGTCCGCGTTCCAGGGATGACCGTGGGTCAGGCGTGCGACAAGGCACGATCCTCCCTTTTGAAGGTAAGATAAGTTTGGTTCTTCGGTCACTTGCTTGCGC
>JAGXJF010002948.1:0-43113 GCA_019208055.1 Stipa capillata | reverse complement strand
CGCCATGCCGCCTCCCGGAAGAAGCCGCTTGCCTACTTGAGCCGTCTGCCACTGAGCCTTGGGCCTCCATGAGCTCCTGTGCCATTAGCAACCACGTGCCACCGCAACCACGCCACCTCCGACGGCACCCTCGCTACCAAGCGCCACCACCAGCCGCATCCCAACCGCCGGCCCCCTCCATGAGCTCTCCGACACCTTCAGGAGTAGGGGCCACCACCACCGCAACGAAGGCCACAGTAGCGACAACAAGGGGATGCATGTGAGGGGTGGCCCAGCGGCGCGTGCTATGATATCACCCCCGAGTCGCCCCAGCGGAGCGACAACGGCGGTCGTGAGGGTCAGTTTTTTGGACTTGTTTCTGATCATGTGAAAGTTTGATCTTGGCAAAAAAATGACTCGCTGCTTAAATGATCGTGCGAATGACATAATCATTTTTATTTTTATGGATCACAACATAGAACAAGCCAAAAATACGAAGCTCATATTTTGCGCCTTTAAGTAGTTATCAGGTCCCAAAATTAACTTTCATAAAAGCGAGTTTTTATGTTGTTGGAAGGCAAAGGAACATGAGGCTCAGTACACACAATTGTTTGGTTGTAAGCTAGGCACTTGGGGTGCGAATGCGTTATAGGAAACTTTGTAATAGCTATTGGAAATCCATAGAAGACCGCTTTGAGAAACATCTCAGTAGCCAGTAGGGAAAACTTCTATCCGCTAGTGGTAGACTAGTCCTTATTAATTCCATCTTGTCCAACTTTACCGATGTTTATTCTATCCTTTTTTGAGATACCTAAAGGTGTACGTAAGTGATCTGATCTTTATCGATTGTGTTTTTATTGACGAGGGATAGTCATAAACGAAAATATAGTGGAGCATAGCTCCTAGACCAAAATATCAAGGTGGGTTGAAAACCAGAACCTTGTGCAAAAAGCAAGTATCTACTTAGTAAATAGCTTTTCAATTTGATAAATGAGGACAAAGTTTGGCAACGTCTTGTTGAGAATAAATATCTATTACATAAAATATTATCCCAAGCGAGACATCATTCTGGTAATTCTCAGTTCTAGGCTGGGATCATGAAAGTGAAGGATTACCTTTTCCAACTAGGAAGATTTAACTTACAGAATGGTCTTCATGCTCGTTTTTGGAAGGACATCTAGTCATGTAATGAACCTCTCAATGCAAACTATGCAATTTTATATAATATTGCGAGGAAGAAAAGTGCCACTATGGGGCAGGTCATGGCTACAACTCCTCTCATTGTTTTTTCTACAAGAGCCTTGATAGGCCCCAAACTAGCTGTATCGAATGATCTTGTCTACCAGGAGTCATCGATTGTTTTATCTAATATTAATGACACCTTCTCTTGGGCTTTACATCTGATTGGCAAGTTTCCAGTCCAATGTACAAGGTCCTAATGAACTCTCATATCCAATTTGGTCACAAGTATCTTTTGAAACTCAAGCCACCCCTTAAAAATGAGATCTTTCTGCGTACTTAGGTGAAAGTGCATCCAAGTCCCCTAAGTGGGTTTTGGTGATAATGATGAACAATTAAGGGACTAATATATGTGTCAAGTGAATGGTCAGGTTTTAGTCCCACATGTGAAGTTCAACCGGCTTTGACAACCCCTAAAAGATGAAAAAAAGCAACGGCGAGGAAATTCTGAAGAATAGATCTCATTTTCTAGTTTTAGTGATTTAAAAATCACATTGAGTACAAGATATGCCAATACTAGGAAGAGGGGAGCGATGAAAGGTTAGAAATCGGGCCAAGTGCTAGAAATGCTCAATTAAATATTTGCCTCAAATATACCTCCACTAAAAACCCTAGCTCTTGCTCTGTCTGTGACTTGGAGTATTCGGACTTTGGTCCGAAGTCTCTGGAACCTTGTTTGTCATTTTCTCTGTTTGACTCCCGGAGTGTTTCCCATTTTTGCTGGATACTCCAGAAGATGAATTGCCCGGAGTAACTAAGTATTTCTTTGGTTATCTCATTCCGCTCTTTATTTCCACGAGCTTTACTTTCCTTATGTGCAGTTGTTGACTAGTATCTAGAGCTACTCATAAAGTTTTTGTATTAGACAATTGTTTGATTCTGCATAATTGCAAGAAAAAATTAAAATTGGATCAAGTATTTAATCATTGTTCACCACTCCCTCTAGGTCGACATCTTGATCCTTTAATTGTATAATTTCCTTGCTTTCTTGTCCAATTCACTTAATTTTCCTTTAGTTCTAGACAAGTTTGATGATTTTCTCTTCCCGAGAAATCTTCAAAAATCACAGGTTTTCAATGCAATAGCATCTACAACATGAGATTTGAGTTCCTGGGATCTTGAGCTCTTGTACATAGACAAGAGATCAATCCGGAAAACCAAGTCGAAACGAAGCTTTCAATTTCTTTACCTGCTAGGATTTCAAACTAATGAGAACTTGCAAAACTTTGACAAAAGCAATACTGCCAATATTGGCCTCTTTCATTAATTGCACTGGGCCTTTAGCTTTTAAGCAAAGAAAAACATGAACCGGTACCGAATGACCTCTGGGTAATTGGAATTCTTGTCCAATTTGTAGTGGAAGCTTATTATTTCATTGCTTGTGTTATGGATACGGAGAAAATTCTGGAGTATCTGGGAAGAGATCCGGATATTCTAGGTGTCTTTTAGTATAGCTCTCCATACCTAGAGTCTCATTCAAGATAGAGCAAGGGCTAGGATTTTGTGTGGAGATGGATGTAAGTTGAAGATTTAATTGAGCATTTCAAGCACTTAGCCTAATTTCCAACCTTATATCAATCCCCTCTTCATAGTACAGCATTTCCTATACTCCATTTAATTATCAAATCACTAAAACTAGGAAATGAGATCTATTCTTCATGATTTCCTCACTATTTCCCTTTTTCAAATTTTTAGAGTCGTCAAAGCTGATTAGACTTCACATATGGGACCAAAACATGAGCATTCACTTGACACATTCATTAGTCTATTAATCATCAAAACCCACTTAGGGTGCCCAGATGCACTTTCAATTTCCCATTTTTTTGGTGAGTGATGATAACACCATTAAAGTTTCGATTTTGGATGGAAAGAATTTGGTTTTGGTTTCTTGGATATATGACGAGCTCCCCCTAAATATGTGCATTTCATGATATTTCTTTGGCTGCAAAATGGACATATTTACGAGGTGAAAGTGTGAGAGTGCCCCATATATCCAAAACTCCGTGGGAGTGCAAAGTGTACAATTAAGCATATGAAGCAAATATGCTATGCATCCAAGATGATAAGACATGGAATGAAGAACAACTAAGCAATAGGTAACATAACTTCAAGCATAGAAACAAAAACATGTCTACATTATAAGTTCACATCATATCATGTCCACCATACATAAGTGTAGAACCTAAGTGAAGTTGTATTGCTTCCCTAGGTTTCAGGTGATGAATATTTTGCCATAGGGTGTGTTGTTGGAGTTGAATTTTAGGTTGCAGGAATTCAATGTTCATTTGTTGAAATTTGTATATCGGATGTTACGATATTCTGGTCAGAACTTCCAATGTATTTTGGAAGATCCGATGTCAACTGAGTTTTTGGTGCTATGGAAAAACCGGAGGTTCCGGTCCAAGAACCGGATGTTTCGATATGGAAAAGTTTTTGGCCACATGTTTTTTGATGAATTAGAGTTTTGTCAATTTGTCTCGGAGAAAATTGATGGAGTCATTTTTCTCGACTAACTTGGGTCAAGTGGAAAACTTATGCTCACAACCGGTTTGCTTGTCTACTAGTGTGCAGGGTTGATGAGTGTGATGGTGGTTCGGTCACAAGGATCGGCATGACATTTGGAGAGTGGAGATGCGATCAATGTGGTGGCGACAACATCGGGCGGCTCGAGACGATTGCTTAGTGGACGAGGCAAAGGATGGAGACAAGACGTGAAGACCAAGTTAGCGCGAGGGCACTTTGGTAAAAGTGTGAAAACCACCAAAGCAAAATCGAAGAAATCACGACAGTGACCAAGGATGCGGTTTACTGTTAGGCATATGGTGGTAGGAAGGATTGAGGGTGGATAGGAGGCTTAGACGCTTTGAGATGCATGCTAAGCAACCTATGCCCATTAAGTGGGCTTTAAGGCCCAAGTAGAGATGGTATGCCCCTTCCACTACAAATAGGAGATGGTGGGTTATTTAAACCATTACCCTTTTTGATAATCCTTTGTGATAGTTGCTCAAGAGAGCTTTGGCCTAATCATGAGAGGCTTGTAAACCCAAGAAAACTTAATAAAAAATATTTCCCCAAATCACTATGTGTTCTTGAGTTTTCCCCCTTTCTCGAGTTCCTTTGATTTTTGTTTTCTTTTCCTCTCTCTTGATTCCTCTTGGGTATTGCAAGTAAGTGATGGAAAAATCATCTACAAATTGATCTCACCCTAGCATACCCAAAGAATCTTTCATCCCCATCTTTAAATTTAAATTTGTGTTGGAGAAAAGGCCAAGTTTGGGGTTTCGATTTTAGGTCTTGAGACAATTTAAACTTGTGTTTGGGTCTTGTAATAGGTTGCTATGACAAGTGAAATGCTCTCATATTGACCTCACATTAAGATTTCTCATGAGCATCCTTTTTCCCAAAAATTGCTTCTTGTTTGCTTTTGAAATAGCTGATAGTACATCGAAGTTTTCTCTTAGCACAGACAAGCTTTTGACATGATTCTAATTGGAATAGCTTTGTAATTCTCTTGTCTAGCACTGTGCAAAATTTCATTCAATTCTGCTGGGTAGATCAAAATATGTGAACATTTTTCCAAGCGACAATTTGCTGTTTTTGCCAACTTCGGAAGTTCCAATCCACATCGGAAGTTCCAATCCAGAAGTCGAGAGTTCCGATTTTTCCAGAGAATTCAAAATTGGGGTCACTTCGGAACTTCTGGTAATGTCGGAACTTTCGATATTTTTACTCCAGAACTTCCGATCTGTCTTGTTTGGGCTCCACTGATTTTGATTGCTTTTGTCAATGATTTTCCGATGTATTCTCTGACTTGGATACATTGCATTGTGTTCTTGTTTTGAGAAGAAAAATTTTAAATCGACATTCACCCCCCCCCCAAATCGAAAGCCACTGATCTAACAATAAGAATATTGTAATACCCATTTCTACTTCGCAAATTAGGTCATGCATTCATCCAGCATTCATGCCATCATCCCCGCACCAACACTTGCATAAACTCAAATGTACTACACTTATATTTTATAGAATACGTACATATCTCATCCTCGGTGGTTAGTTTTAGCAAACACCAATCAACTTATTTGATTTATCAAACATCAACATTAGTAATAGTAGGTGGAGGAAATCAGTGACCCCCTTAGTGGATCACCATGCAATCCCCCTCTCCCAAAATTTCATCCAAAGCCATCATGTCCTGCTAACTCAATTGAAAAATTGAAGTCAAATTGCAAAAGAGCTGAATTGTAATTAAATGATTAGGCAATGTTCCTATGGGTGAAAAGTTACAAAAGTTTATAATTAGCTATGAAAGTGGAGACTCTAGCCACATATGAATTTTCAGCATTTTTGGAAATGGTTAGAACCTAGCTACAGTTCAAACCCATCTTTGGACAAGTTTGAATTTTGAATTCAAAATCTGGTCAAACAAATTCCAAATGACCTCAAAATTTTACTGTAGGTTCTTCATGCCATTTTACAAATCATGTAAAAATTTCAAATCATTCGGAGCTCATTGAGGTGCTCAAATGAAATTAACAAAGTGTCTCTGCCTGATTTGAAAAATAAAAATAAAAATAAAAAGAACTTCGGGCCGAGGCCTACTGGGCCGCACTCGGCCCGCCCAATCACCAACGCCGAGCCCGCCAGTCCAGAAGCTGCCTCCCCTCCTGCTTTTTCGCTTTCTCCTTAGGAAAGCGCCTCCGGCTCCTTTGCGCCTTCCGCCTCCTCCTGGTCGGTGGGGCCCGCTCGTCAGGGCTCGGCCACCACGTCGCTGCCGCCGGGTGGCCGAGGTTGGCGGCGCGCCACCACGGCGTCCCGATCGGCCACCCTTTTAAGCACGTCCCAACCGCCGCTCCCCCTCTCCTTTTCCTCCGCAAAACCCTAACTCCCTCCCTCCTCTTCCCTTGCCGAAGCTCCTCCCCGCCGCCGCGTTCGTCTCTGCCACCGGCCTCAACTCTGGCGAGCTCCCGCCGCCTCTCCGGTTCCCCGATAGCTCCATCTTCTTGCCCCCGAACCCTCTCTCCACCTCCCTAACATCCTCCGCTTTTCCCCCGTTTTAGATCTGTGCCCGGGGTCCTCCTCCAACACTGATTCGGTCGTCGCCGCCGTCCTCCACGCCGCGAGCTCCTTCCCGGTCGCCTCCGCTCCCACGAGCCCTCGTAGCGTCTTCGGGGTGAGCCACCGAGGCCTCCGCCGCCTCTCTCCCTCCCCGCCATGTCCTGTAGCGCCTCCGGGCCCTTCTCCGGCGATGCTCCGGCGAGGGCACCACCACTCGAGTCCCCGGCCACCTCAGCAGAGAGAGGAAGTGAGGGAGTGAGTGTGGCAGCTCCTGGTTGGCCGCTCGTGCCCCGTCAGCTGCTGACTGGATCCCCGTTGACCGGTCAGCCCTGCAGCAGGGGCCCCCATGTTAGCTGGGCCGAGGTTAGGGTTAGGGTAGATATTGGGTGCATGTAGCACTTTAGATTTTGCTCAATTCTCTGATAAATTTGTAAATGCCGTAACTTTTTACTCGTAGCTCCGATTTCAACAAACTTTATATTTCTGGAATCCTCATGAAATTATCTACAGCCTGGTTTAGACACAAATTCAAAATATGAAATTAAAATCCTGATTAATTTCGAGTGTTCATTAGTTCATTTCCCCTTGCGCGATATTTCATAACTAGTTGTCCGTAGCTCCAAATTGAATAATTCCAATTGCGTTAGACTCGTGTTTTAGAGTACTTCTTCTCTATGAACACCTTAGGGCACTGCCATTTACTGTGAGTAATAATTTTCAACCCTAACTTGCAATCGAATGTAATTTGACATGCATGCATTGTTAGGACAACAACTTAATTTCTATAAATTCAAATTGACAAGTGTTTGCCGCAGTAGGTTTCTAATATCCGTAAGTCGCATCGAAATACATATATAGCATTGTTCATCATGCATTCATGCTGGAGCTTATTGCTTTCTTTTGTCATTTCTTTTCCGGTCTTTCGTGTTGCCTACGATAGAACCCGAAGAGGAAGGACACCAAGCTTCCGATTCAGCTCAAGACCAGGACCTTTGTAACCAAGGCAAGTAGAGCTTGTTGCATATTTACATTGTGAATTACATGCCTTACTCATATATGTTTGTGGGTGGTATGTTTGCTCGAATAATGTGACCGGGATTGAGTAAAACTAGCATGTGTAGGTTGTATCATGTGTGCTGTCCAGCTATGGCTAGAAATTAATCTTGTTGCCCTAACAATTTGAACCTGCTAAAGTGAGATGCGAGAGCGGAAGGGTGGGTACCCGATGAATATGGTTGGTATTTATCTGACGGTTGAATGCGACCCAGGTGTAAGTAGAGTTTTGTCGCTATACCAACCTGAGGTTACTTCATCGTGTTACTCCCCTTGTCACGCGTGGACATCACCGGCATTGAGACTAGGATGTAGTTGAGGTAAGTCTCAGGCCCTTGGAGCCTTGCAACCTCCAAGAGATAATGCGCTCGCTACACTTAGGGTGATCGTACTGCCGGTAACGATCCGAGAGATTGATTAAAATGTTGTTGTGATGGATCAATGTTTAAATTGAGGTGTGGGCTGCCCCATTTGACTGGAAATGACAAAGTGAGTGCTATTATGTTCGTGTATTGATATGCATGAAATCTGGACTGCTAGTTAACTTCCATGCTTTTCCTTGTACCGACAATGCTATGTCTCGTATTTGCGTATCTTGTTAGCATGAGATGCATCATGTTTAATTGCTGCTATAGTATATACATGTGTAGGGCATTTAATCAGGCACGAATAAGTCTTGCGAGTACTTTGTACTCATCTAGGATATTCCTAGACTTTGCAGGCGAGCCAGTGGTTGTGGATTACTTTGAAGATGCCTAGTTGCTTTGGTTTCTTTGGTTGGCGTTCGACTCATGGGATGTCTTTTGGCTTTTGGGCAGCGATTGATGCACCGCTGTGGATTATTTATTCCGCTGTTGTATAATCCTTTCAGATTTGACTATGTTTCCGGTTATCACCGAATGATGTATTCAAATAGTTCACCAGGTGGACAGCTAGTATTATTATCATATCGTAGTGGTTCATGTGATAATATTCTTGCCGTCCAACATATGCCCCCACCTCCCGTCTGTCATGCGTGTATGTTGAAATGGGGAGTGTGGTTGGATGCATATGGAGGTACTTGCTATTTTATTTCGGTTCAAGTGAAGTGCAAAGTGAATGTACGGTCCATTGCCAAAGTGAGCCATACGCGTTGTGGCGTATGTTTTTGGAATCGTGATCCCTCAATCAGGCCGTGGTGAGTCATACGCATTGTGTCGTATGCATGTCGCACGGGGCGGGAGTGGGCCATAGTCCGTCGCAGGTAGCGGCTATGGTCACCGTCTTCACTTGTTGTGAATTCCTTGAATCAAGTTAAAATACCGGGTCCCCTACAAATACAAAAAGAGTTTACAAGATGAATAAGATCACATGAGCACCAAGTCTTGTAACTCTTGACTCTCAACTCTAGAACCCCAAAAGTGAACCCTAAACATATTCTCCTCCTTTGGCATCAAGACACCAAAAAAGGGGAAAAGAGAGACCCTACTCATTGTTGTCGTCCCCCTAAGCTGAAGGAGGTGAAGCTTCCGGAGATGGCGAGAGCAATGGAGAGTAGAACGGGTCAGAGATGAGTTCATCCTCGTCGGGAGAGATGTCTGACATGTTCAAGAAGGCTTGCATCTTCTTTATCCAGATGGTGTTCTTCTTCTGAGTCTTATAGATCTAGGACTGCTTGGTCTTGATGATCTTACACATGGAGAAGATGGACTTGAGAGCATCCGTGGTCGAGCAATAGACACTCGGAGGGGGTCCTTGGTGGCTTTGGAGGAGGAGCAGGCTCTGGCACTAGCCCTACTCTATGTGGGTGCCTTCTTTGAGCTGCACCACTCCTCTTTGATTTCCAGGGATGATGAGGACATCCCCACTACAGTTACACCCACAACCATTGATCCTCAAGAGCCAGGACCTCAAGTATTGACTAAGACTCGTGCTTACCAACTTAATTACCAGGTACTCTCATTTCTCGGTGTGCCTAATTATTTTATGAACACAGTGGTACCACCTAATGGAGATGATATTCTTTTATCAGGAACAATGGAGGTTGATGGCAACTATACCATAATCAAGAAGAGGAGCTAGCACGTAGAGGAGCCAAATACTAATTAATTAATTAATTAAAGGGTGCAAGCCCTTTGGTGGCCTCCTCCTCCTATATATTTAGCCACACCCCCTACAGTTTCAGTTGGGTAGTGATTAGATAAAATTTTAGCCTTAGCTACTTTTCACTTTTGCACGTGTGTCAACTAGATCATCTATGAAACCATTGCTGGCACCCCACATTTGTGAGATTATCAGTATCAGATTGTGATTCAATATTATTTGCAATTCAAATTGTGTTTGTTTTGTTCTTGCTCATTCTTGATTGCTTGCAGGAATAGACCTTCGTGGTTAGGTTGGTCATGCTCCCAGCACGGTCAATAACCTCTAGGAGTTGGTTTAGTGATTAACTATGAGCAAAGTCATCGTACGATTATAGCCAGATCGTAAAAGTCATCCCCACTAATCGATTATCGATCTCATCGAAAGATTGGGACGCCCCAGGTGCTATCAGGGGAGGTCCCGCCCTTTAGACATTGACGATGACATGGCACCCGGGTATCGTCAAGGCGGACGAATCCGGCCCTCTGGACATAGGGTGGGCCGAGCCGACTACTCGGAGTCTGACTTCTACACGGGGGCGCCTCATTGACTTGGAGTACAAGGCAGGGATAAGTACGTATCCGGCAATCCCGGATTCTGTTGTAACTAATTAGGAAACCAATCTATGAACCGATTTGGACTCTTGTAACCCTACCTAGGTTACCTATATAAGGCCCGGCAGGGATCCTCCGATCGATATGTTGAGATACGCTCTCGTATTCCCATACACATAAAGCCTTAGCAACCTTGAGGTCTGTTCTCAAGGGCTTGCGGCACTCGGGTATTCAAGCAATACTATCCATCAAACACAGGACGTAGGGTATTACCTCTTCTTAAGGGCCTAAACCTGTCTAAACTTTGTCTCCCATGTGCACCCATCTAGATCTATTGTGCGTATGCTGCCCCATATTCACTATTGCCAGATTATTACACCGACGTTGGCGCGCCAGGTAGGGGAGGTGCGCATAGATCCATCCATACAGATCCAGATGGGTCTCTTCGACAACAACGACGGTTTCGTTCCGGGCAGCATTATGAGATGCGCTTCTCTGGACATTGCCCCCGATCTAGGACAGCTTTTCGATTCAGAAAGCTGGACTTCATCACCGACAAGATTGGCAATCTTCACCTCTGCGACTCGGCTCCCTGCCGATCAACGGAGGCTTCATCAACATCTTCACTCGGACTCACCCCCAAGTCCGCGCCTTCGGCTCCTTTCCCCAGGGACGGGGCTACGCCGAAGTCGAATCTGCTGTTCGCGCACAGGTTCTCACCCGTCGAACAGGGATCCCGACTGGTTGCTGCGATCGATTCTCTCCTGCCTGTCCTTGAGTATGACTCGGACGACTTCGAGAGCTCGGGTAGTCACCACCCTTCCCGGGAGGTCTTCATGGCCAATCCCGACTCGCTGGTCAACGACCGTGACCAGTCAATCCCCATTGCGGAACAAACACCCGCTGAGCTTGAAGCCACTCGGCTTCGCCTTCTTGCCAAGGAAGAAGAACTGGTCGAGTAGCAGACCAGGCTCGCTCGTCAACGCAACGAGCAGCAGCGTAATGAGGACATGCGATATCGCGGACGCCAGGTCCATAACGCATTCTGCATGAGTGAAAGGGACGGCGTCCAGATATTTCCGCTCCCCAATCACAATGTCGTCGCCGCCACGGTGGTGGCACATGCCATCAATATCCCTGAAGGCACCCCAGGTCACGACGAGCTCCGACGGCTTCGAATCCTGATGGAGGAAGCAGCCCTCCAACAAGCTGCGATCTCCGAGGACCGTGCGTTTTCCTCTGCGAGCGCCAGGAGTCGGCGCTCCCCCCTCCAGGGGATGCACCCGCCGCGAAGGGTCACCATGCCAACCCCGACTGTCACCAGCCAGCCGGAGCGGTACGCAACCGACTCGGGCCGAACCGTGACGCACAGGATACCATTGCTGCAAGAAACCGTGCCCGTCATGGTGCGGACAAAAATGCTTACCAAACTGGGTTGGTCCATAGCCGACTCGGACCAGACCGCGATGCACGGAACCCCCTTGCTACCGGACGAAACATTCGTCGGGATCCAGAGAGGGACAACCGCAGTAACCGCCATGGCGGTAGCAATGAACGCAGCGCTACTAGCCATGGCCGTTCCCCGACCTCCTCTGGTATGGGGTACGCGGGCCCGAAGGCTTTCGGTCCCCGCATCCGCAGTGTCATTTTCCCATCGCGGTTCCGGATCACCGGCATCGACAAGTACACAGGCGAAACTCAGCCAGATATCTGGCTGGCAGACTACCACACAGTGTGCAGGACTAATGGAGACAACGATTATGTTGCAATTCACTACCTGCCCCTGTTTTTAGCCGACTCGGCTTGAGCCTGGCTCACCAGCCTGCCTCCGGGTTGCATCCAGTCATGGTGCGACCTCGAAACCCTTTTCATCAACAATTTCCAGGGCACCTACAACCAGCCTGGGAACGCGTAGGATCTCCATAGTTGTACTCAGGAAGCAGGCGAAACTCTCAGGGAGTACATCCAATGCTTCTCTAAGAAGAAGAACTCTCTGCCGGAGGTCCGAGAAGGTGATGTCATCACTGCCTTCTCCAAGGGTCTCCGTTGCACCGACCTCATCCCCAAGATCGCGCGCAAGAATCCCCAGACTACACGCGAACTCTTCGACATCGCCAACAACTTCGCCACCGGCGAAGAAGCCGTCCGCAGTACTACTAAGGACGACAAAGGAAAGGGCAAGGCTCCCGAGTCCCCCAGAGGGGATGCTCATCCCGAGTCGTCTAGGAAGAAACATCGGAAGCGCAAAGGCGGAGACGTCGTTGCCGCAACTGAGCGCGCCCCGCCGCGCCGTCCCCAGCGCGGCAATGCGACCTTTGAGGAGATGATGAGTCAACCTTGCCACTTCCATGGGCCAAAATACAACCACGTCATGCGCGACTGCGATCTCTTAAAAAACTTGAACAAGCCTTCCGTTCCCAACCGGAACAAAAAGGAGCCTCCTTAGGACGAAGGTGACGAGTTACCAAAGGAGACCGCGTACCTGATGATCTTCGGTGGCCCCTAGCGGCTATGAATCAAAGCGCTGCCAGAAGCTCACGGATCAGGAGGTCAATGCAGTAGAACCGGCCGTGCCCCTAGTACCTGCGATGGTCCGAGTCCGTTATTTCTTTTGGCCGCGTGGACCACCCCGACTACATACCTCACCCTGGGAGGTTCCCTCTTGGTGGTGGACCCAATCATCTATGGCGTCCGCCTCACCAAGGTCCTCATGGACGGAGGAAGTGGTCTGAACATCCTCTACATCAAGACCCTGGACGACATGAAGATCTCCCGCTCGGAGATCAAGCCCACCGGTGCACCCTTCCATGGGGTTGTGCCCGGCAAGATGGCAAGTCCACTCGGGCAGATCAGTCTGCCCGTCACTTTCGGTACTCTGGACAATTTCTGGACCGAGACCCTCACTTTCGAGGTTGTCAACTTCCCGGGGTCATATCACGCCATCCTGGGGCGTCCCTGCTACGCTAAATTCATGGCCATCCCCAGTTACTCTACCTGAAGCTCAAGATGCCGGGTCCCCACGGGACGATAACGGTGCAAAGCGGCTTCCAGCACGCCTACACGTGCGACCTGGAAAACTACAACCTTGCTACAGCCCAAATCGCGGCAGTCGAGCTTGACAACCTCAAGTCAGCCGCAGTCGAGGAAGCACCCCCGACCAAGAAAGCTTCAGCATCGACATCATTCCAGTCGGCACGAGACACCAAGTCGATCCAGCTCGACCCAGAAGACTCCTCCAAGACAACGTAGATTGGGACTGCGCTCAGCGATAAATAGGAAAGCGCGCTCGTCAGCTTCCTCCGCGACAACCGGGACATCTTCGCATGGACATCTTCCGACATGCCCGGAGTTCCGAGGGAGGCTGCCGAGCACTCTCTGAACATTTGGCCGGACGCCAAGCCGGTCAAACAGCGCCTACGCCGCTTCGCTAAGGATAGACGTAAAGCAATAGGAGAAGAGATAGCCAAGCTTCTAGCAACTAGCTTTATTAAAGAAGTGTATCATCCCGACTGGCTAGCGAACCCAGTACTTGTTCGCAAAAAGAATGGAAAGTGGAGGATGTGCATTGATTACACTAGCCTAAACAAGGCATGCCCTAAAGATCCTTTTACTCTTCCTCGCATCGACCAAGTGATCGACTCCACAGCCGGCTGTGAAATTTTATGTTTTCTCGACGCCTACTCGGGCTACCATCAGATCAAGATGAAGGAGGACGACGAGATCAAGACATCTTTCATCACTCCATTTCGGGCTTTCTGCTACGTCTCCATGCCTTTCGGTCTGAAGAATGCCGGCGCTACGTACCAACGATGCATGCAGCGCTGCCTCCAGACACAGATCGGCCGGAACATGCAGGCCTACTCGACGATGTGGCGATCAAGTCCGAGAAGAAAGAAGACCTCCTAAGTGATTTGGGAAAAAAAATTCGCCAACCTTAGGCGATTCAGCATGAAGCTTAACCCCGAAAAGTGCGTGTTCGGGGGGCTGGAGCCCCGCGTCCTCCCAACCGATCGAAGGACGAAATAGTGCCGGAAGAGCGCCACCGACGGCATCACCCCGACGAACATCTCGCAGAGGTGGGCGAAGATCGCCAGCACCACCACGGAGTTGGGGGTGAGATGAAGAAGGTGGATCCCGTAGTCCTTGAGGATCTCCAGGAAGAACGGCGAGAACGGTGGCAGGAGTCCCGCGCCTAGGAAGCTCGTGAAGATCACCGTCTCGTTCGCCCGCGGGTCCGGCGGGTTTGTCGCCGGCCGTACCACCGTCGGATGTGGGCGACTCGCCGGCACCACGATGCCCCGGACTTTGTCCATCGCCACCTCGTTGAGGAGGCGGGACTTCGGGAGCACGCTCGGCGAGCTCGGCGAGCTTGGGGTCGGGGAACCGCTCTGGCGGGTCTTGCGGCGAGTCATGGTGGCAGCGAGTTGACGGCGGCGAAAGAAAGGAAGTGGATTGGTGGCGGAGGAAGTTTTCGGGAGGCGAATCGGCGGCGGCGAAAGGAAGAAGACAAAGGCGCACAGGCTTTGGGAGACAGAGCGTTTGCGCGAGGAGGCGAAGAGTTTGAAAAAAGGAGGAAGTTGTTTTCTTATCCAAAAGAAAACCGCGGAAGATCAACCGTCCGACGGTTTCCAAAAGGCAATGATGGGCTGACCATTACTGCCGTTGGCAGTAAATTTGCAGTCGCGCAAAATCCGGGGCACGCAACCGCCCGGAACGGCGCGCTTTTCCCGCGCGGGCGCAACCCGAAGCGCCGTGGCCAGGTGGCGCGTGCAGATTGGGCGTCGCTCCCGCTCCGCGCGCGCCGCGTTAAAAGCACCCCTCCACAGGACGCATCAAAATGGGCCGGCATTTTTTGCTTGGCCCAAGAAGAAAGGCCTTATCCCCAGTCACAGCCCTTTGGGCCGTCGCTGGGAGATAAGGCCAGGGGCTACTGTCGGCGGAATGGGGCCCAGGGTACCCCTAACCGCCGGCGGAGGCCAACCAAATACCGCAGAAGGTGACGCGTGGCGCTCCGGTCGTTAGGGGCCTTGGATCCCACCCGGATCGCCGTGCAGAATCCGTGGCCTTTCCTAAGGCCCAGGGGGTCTCCTCCAGAGGCCGCGTCCACAAATCAGAAGGGGTCTTGGGCCTCCGGGAGCCCACGGCCCACGCGCGGGGCGAACACTCGGGGTCCGTCCCCGAGTGCTCGGCGTCCCAGCAGAAGAAGGGCGCGCTCGGGGTCCCTTCCCGAGCGCGCGGTATCTAGTCAAGACGTGGGTCCCCAGGGGGGCGCTCGGGATCCATTCCCCGAGCACTCTCCCTCGGGCCCCCTCTTCAGGGCGCCCCGAGCGGCCCCCCAGCGAGTCCTCCCCGAGCGCTCGGGGTTGCTCGGGGGCACGTAGAAGACAGCTGGTGCCCCTCCTAAGCGAAGGGGAGCGCTCGGGACCGAGTGCCCGGGGGATGACGTGTCCTCCGGTGGGGCCCTCACCCATGCACGTCGGCCAGCGCCCAGCTTCTCCGCCAAGCTTCCGCTTTGGCAGAGGCATTTAATGCCTGTCACTCCGACGGGGAACCCCAAGCCCTATGAGGGCATGATGACGGTCAGACCGGGTCCCACCGGTGCAGGCGATAAGCTCTGCTAGCTATCCTCCTCTCTCTGAGGGGTGGGCCCGGGCTGACAGATCCTTTGACCGACCAAGCGCGCCGCCCCGCACGCCCTGTCGCTGTCAACCTTTCTACCCCATGGGGAACGCCGCCGCGCAACCCTTTGCGCGGGATGAGAGGCTGACCCGTGGGGCCCGAGAGTGGGTACTTTACCAACTCTGTCAGAAGAAACCCCGCAAGTCTCCATCTGCGGGGCCCGCCGAAGGTAAAGATGTCAGAGAATCTCTATTCAGGCATGCGCGGAGGGGATGTCCCGGCCGAAAGTCTACAGCGCGCATTAAATGGGGGTGTGGGCGTTTCCAGTTGCACCCACGTCGCCTACAGTACAAGTACAGTCCCATGTTTTTCTTTGCCGACCTATGTGGTATTCCTCCGGGTATATAAGGGGAGAGCCTGGTCCATGCAAAGGGTTCCGCATTTTTTTTTCTGCTAGTTCAATCCCTGAAGAATCGCACCTATAACAAGAGTTCCTCCTCTAGTTCTTCCCTTAGGGCTAGAGCAACAAGAAGAACAGTAACTCCTTGTAATCGCCATATTCACCACACACCCATATATACAAAAACAAGCAGGACGTAGGGTATTACACCTTCCAGGGGTGGCCTGAACCTGGATAGATCTTGTGTCATTATCTCCTTCACCCCCTCGTTCGCTCGACAAACCCTAATCCACACCAAAGTTC
Source organism: Stipa capillata (assembly GCA_019208055.1). Classification (NCBI taxonomy): domain Eukaryota; kingdom Viridiplantae; phylum Streptophyta; class Magnoliopsida; order Poales; family Poaceae; genus Stipa; species Stipa capillata. The sequence goes on along the minus strand of JAGXJF010002948.1, from coordinate 26,787 downwards.
GCAAGAAACTCACCACTCCCCTGGGCCGAATTCTCTACGCCGACAGGGTCCCTTCGGAAAAATTACTAGGCTTCATCGTTTCCGAACAAGGAATCGAGGGGAACCCAGAGAAGATCGATGCCATCATCAAGATGGGCCCCCCCCCCAAAAAGCCTCAAAGATGTTCAACGGCTAACTGGGTGCATGGCGGCACTCAGCCAATTCATCTCCCGACTCGGCGAAAAGGCATTGCCCCTCTACAAGCTCCTGAAGAAGTCGGACAACTTCACATAGACACCTGAAGCCCAAGATGCCCTCGACGGGCTAAAGAAGCTCCTGACCACGTCCCCGATACTGGTCTCCCCGATGCCCAACGAGCTGCTGCTCCTCTACATCGTAGCGACCACCCAGGTGGTCAGCACCGTCCTGGTCGTCGAATGCTCCGAGCCGGGCCACATGCAGAAGGTCCAGCGCCCGGTCTACTTCATCAGTGAAGTACTGGCCGAGTCCAAGACGCGGTAGCCATAGATACAGAAGATCATTTATGCGGTGTTCATCACATCTCGAAAACTTATGCACTACTTCCAGGGACACCCGATCACAGTAGTCAGCTCCTTCCCAATCGCCGATGTTATCAATAACCGCGACACTACGGGAAGAATCGCTAAATGGGCAATGGAACTAATGGCATTCAACATAGTTTATGCCCCCCGCACGGCCATCAAGTCCCAGGCCCTTGCCGACTTCATGGCTGAGTGGACAGAAATCCAGCCCCGCCCCCTGTCATCGACCTCGAACATTGGACACTCTACTTCGACGGTTCTCTAATGCTCCAGGGCGCGGGGGTTAGTGTTGTGCTCATTTCTCCGAAAGGAGAACGCTTCAAGTATGTGCTGCAGATCCACTTCCCGACGTCCAACAACGTCGCCGAATACGAAGCCTTGTTACACGGTTTATGCATTGCAACCTCAATCGGGATTCGCCGACTCATCGCCCACGGGGACTCCGAACAGGTGGTTAGGCAGGTTATGAAGGACTGGTCATGCAAAGACCCCTCCATGGAAGCCTACTGCCAAGAGGTACGCAAGCTCGAAGCCAAGTTCGACGGCCTCGATATTACACACGTTCTCCGCCGCGACAATGAGGCGGCAGATGCACTCGCCAAACTGGGGTCCAGTCGGGACATCGTCCTGGCTGGAGTATTCCTCCAAGAGTTGCATACCCCCTCCATCAAGGCAGAGACAGCACCCAAAGCCGAAGAACCACAGCCTGAAGAATCTAATAGCACTCGGCAAACGTCAGCAGTGGTCTTGATCATCATTCCCGACTGGAAGTTGCCCTTCCTCGACTACCTCCTGCGAGACACCCTCCCGCCAGACCAGACTGAGGCACGGCGTCTTTCTAGGAGGGCCAAAGCATATGTCATAGTTGAGAGGGAACTATATAAAAAGAGCACCCCGGGCATCCTCCAGCGGTGCATATCTCAAGATCAGGGCAAGCAACTACTACAAGACATTCACTCGGGAGTTTGTGGGCATCATGCGGCGCCAAAGTCGTTAGTCGGTAAAGCCTTCCGATAAGGGTTCTACTGGCCAACCGCCGTCTCCGATGCCGAGCACATTGTGCGCACTTGCGAGGGATGCCAATACTTCGCCCGACAGACACACTTGCCGGCTCAGGCACTCCAGCCTATTCCGATCACTTGGCCCTTCGCCGTGTGGGGTCTAGACATGGTTGGTCCTCTCAAAAAAGCTCCCGGGGGCTATACACCTCTCTTCGTCGCCGTTGACAAGTTCACCAAATGGATTGAAGCCAAGCCGGTTGCCACGATCACTGCAGAGCGGGCCGCCAAATTCTTCCAGGAAATCGTCTTCCGCTTCGGCGTCCCCAACAGCATCATCACGAATAATGGCACTCAGTTCACCAGTGGCACCTTCCTCAAATTCTGCAATGACTACAACAGTGGCCTCAACTTCACCGCGGTCGCACATCCACGCACCAACGGGCAGGTTGAGCCGTCCAATGGCTTGATTATGCAAGGCATTAAACCTCGGATCTTCCAGCGCCTGAAGAAATTCGCGAGTAGATGGGCAGCAGAGTTACCCTCAGTGCTTTGGAGCCTACAGACTACGCCCAACCGGTCAACCGGTTACACACCTTTCTTCATGGTCTTTGGAGCCGAGGCCGTGCTCCCGACTGACTTGGACCATGGATCTCCACGCATCCGCACTTACACCGAGGCCGAGTCAGAGGAAGCATGACAAGACGCCGTCGATCAGCTTGAAGAGGCGCGCGAGGTCGCGTTCCTTCGATCGGCAAAGTACCAGCAGGGCCTACGACGCTACCACAATCGGCATGTACGTGGCCGCTCGTTCAACGTTGGCAACTTGGTTCTACGCCGAGTCCAGTCCAACAAAGACAGGCACAAGCTCTCCCCACCATGAGAGGGTCCGTACGTGGTCGCTGAAGTATTGCGCCCGGGGGCTTACCGACTGAAGGACAGCGACGGCAACATCATCACCAATGCATGGAACATTGAACAGCTACGTCGTTTCTATGCTTAAAACTTTGTACTCTGATATTTTAGACATATGAATAAATTCTCTTTTTTGCTCCACTTGAAACACCTTTAGGAGTTCCCGACTGGCCCACGATGCATGCTCATGGCCACGCATAGCGGACACTCAGCAGTTACACCCTCTGGGTGTGTTCAGTCGCACTTGGGTTTCTTTCATTCGTGCAAACCACTCTAGTACTGCGTACACAACCTGCCGTTGACTCCTTGACATCAATCACCGGTTTACGTCACAACCCTATGCTACACAGGAAACAGCCCACGGTTAATCTCTACGCAAGGGAGGCCAAAACGGGTCGGCAAGAGCACATACGATGGATTAACATACGCATGAACGAGTATTTGGAGAAGGAAAGAAATTGATAAACTTAAAAACCAAGTCTGTTACAAAACATACATAACCAACATCCACTCGAACAGTTGACCTACATATGTTGAGTGTTTTTTACAGACCGACGCGGTCGATAAGGGAGTTTGCCGTATCCTTGACCGACTTCATCAGCTCCGGGATAGCTTCGTTGGGAACGTCGGCGGCGTATCCTTCTCCGAACGCTTCCATGTCAAACAACGGATAATGGAATTTCGCCACCGCGAGCAACAGCACAGCCCTGGATCATGTCGATTCTGATAGCAGATGCTTCGCCTCACTTGGCACCTGCCGAAGACGCTCTGCCACCGTGACCGCATGGTCCGAAACTGGGTCGTCCTCCCACAAGGCGTTGCAAGCTATGCGACCCGCCGCCTGCAAGGACTCGGTCGACTCGCCGACCTTCTTGAGGCAAAGAGGGCTACAGAGGCAGAACAACGGCGTAAGTAAAACGACCAGCGGACCACGACCGGCAAGCACCCGAGTCAAAAACTTACCGGCTTCGAATCTACGGCCCTCTTGTTTGCCACCTTGACAGCCTCCAGAGAGTCTGCGGCCTTCTGGTTCGCCACCTCGACAGCCTCCAGAGCCTACCTCAGGCTGCCGTCCATGATGGCCGCCTCGCTCTCTAGGTGCTCCATGCGAGCCTTCTCCGCTCCGAACAGCTCCTAAAGCTTGGAGGCCCTGTCCTCGATGGAATCCAATTCCCGAACACGGGCCTTCATCGCCTCAAGCTCTATTTTGAGCTTAGAGGTCTCACTTTCGGCAGCTACAGAAGACGTGTCAGCATGGCAACAAACAAAAAGCAACCAAACGGACTCGGCTTCCTTACCTTTAGCTCGCGTAGCTTCCTGCGAAAGTCCACTCTTCAAGGTGGTGATTTCAGCCCCTCGCTTGCGGGCCACGGCCTCTGCCGCCTGGAGGCTCCCCGTCAGTTTATCCCACTCGGCCTTGCGAAGGCTGAGTCGGTCAAAACCCGATAGCTGCTCCTGAAGGAAGATGGCTTTGTCCTGGGACCGATGGCTTAGCTTCTGCAAAAAGGTAACAGAAAAAGTTAGCCACTCGGGAAGAATCGTCAAGACCCTCCACTCGGTCCTTTGGACCCAGCAGAGGCTCGGGGGCTACACCCTCTGGGTGCACTGATCGTGCACCTAGATTGAAATCTACAGAATAAGCAAAAGACCCTCCGCCCAACTACTCTAATCAACCGAAGGCTCGGGGGCTACACCCTCTGGGTGCACTAATCGTGCACCCAGAGCGAAATCTACGAAATACACAAGGGATCCTCCACCCGACTATTACAGTCGGTCGGAGGCCTGGGGGCTATTCCCCAGTGGGTGTACCAGTGATACACCTACAGATGAAAAACAAAAGCAGAAATGCAAATGCAAAAATCTTACCTGCATCAGCGGGCGCAGCCTGCCGTTCAGCAGGTTGGCACCTTCCTTCACCGTCTTCATCAGAGCTGGGAGCATCTCTCCGAGTTGGGTAGCGACATCCGTCGCATTGTTCCACTCCTCTTCCTCTCGGACGTCGTCGATCTCCCGAATGATCAGGCTCGTCCGTGCAGGGTCCGTGTGTCGGATCTGTAGCGACTGGATCACCAGCTCAGAACCCGGCTGGGGAGGCGGGGTGAGATTAATTTCCTCCATCGTGGGCGGCAACTTGAGGCCGCCCCTACGGTCCGGCGGGGCGCCTCCTGACGAACTCGGGCCCGCTCCCCCCGATGCCCCCGTACTTGAACCCACGTCCCCGGACGTGGTCGGGGCCGGTGCCTCAGCGGGGAGCGCCACCGGCTGGGGAGCAGAACGCGAGGTCGAGGGCGCGCCGTCTTGCTCATGAGAAGGCCAAGGGGACGGAATCGCAGCCGCCCTCGGAGGAGACGAGGGCCGGGCATCTGACCCTGGCTGGTCCCTGCCTTGGCCGGACCCCGGGGCGCTTGACGACACCTTCGAGACATCTCCCGTCCTCTGCGTCCTGCGAAAAACACCCGGACAAGTCAAGTTCAGAAGACAAAATAGGCAAAATAACACTCGCCAAAATGACTTACCTGGTAGATCGAGGGACGGAAATACGTTTCCTGGGCCCCGGGGCCTGCTGCTTCGACACATCGGCCGCCGGGGTCAGCGACGCCATGGAGCTGCTCTGCTCCCCGAAAGTGGCGTCGGCCGTCCGTTTCTCCCCCCGACTGGAGGGGACTTCATCTCCGGCTGCCTGAGGAACCCCCTCCGGGGTCGCAATCGGCGCCACCGGGTCAGGACGAGCAGAAGAGCCGCCTTGTCCTCCCGGGGTAGCTCCCACAGACGGCCCCCGCCTCCTTCGCTAGATAAGTGGGGCGTCGTCGTCGTCTCCTCCTCTTCCGGAGCTGGCGCACTCGGCGGAGGAGCGCTGGGCGCTGCTGCAGCAGGCGCCTTCCCCTTTGAAGACCCGACATTGGAGGAAGATGTGCCCGCCGCCCCCTGCGATGGTGTCCCGCTGCTGGGGACGTCGGTATACTGCGGCTGGTTCCAGATCTCCTTCTCTGGAAGGGGAACATCGGAACTGAAGCCGAAGAGAACCTGCAAAGGCAAGAAAATGCAGATATAACCCGAGTCAGACTCGGTGGTGCTACAAATAAAAAATTGAGAGATTGACCACTTACTCGGCTTGGGGGATTCGATCTGCTGAAAGGCGGAGGCCGACCAGAGATGTCCAGATCTGTCCCTTGAGCCATGAGCTTCTCGACTCGGCGCTGGACATCTTCCTCCGAGAGCTCCTCGGAGGATTCTCGGGTCGCGTCCTACTCGCCGGCGTATTCAAACATTGGGTGAGCCCTTAGCTTCACGGGCTGCACTTGCCACCGAATGAAGGTCGAAACGACGACGACCCCGGTGACCCTAGCTTGGATCGCCTCGGCAAGCTGTGCCATGATGACCACAATTCTGTCCTGTTCCCGGTCCAGCGGCGGGTCGGACCAGCTCGGCTTGACCTCCGGGGGCTGACCTACGAATGCCGGGAGCGACGACGTGGGATTGGCACAGTAGAACCAATTCGCGTGCTATCCCTTATTGGAGGTCTGCAATGGCAGGGTCAGGTAGCTCTTCGCTGCTCCGAGCCTCAATTGAAACCCGGCGCCTCCCACCACGGCCAGATTGTCCCTGTGTTTGAAATATGCCCTAGAGGCAATAATAAAGTTGTTATTATTCTATTTTTATGTTCATGATTAAGTTTATGTTCTATGCTAGAATTGCATTGATTCTTGGATATGAGATTCAGAGGAAAACCTAATTGCATGTGTGGAATAATAAACACCATTCAGATCCCTAGTCAGGCCTCTGGACTAGCTCATGTATTATTGATGGTCTTGTTTTCTTGATCATGGGTATTGTTAATGTAACAAGGATGCCAGTAATAATGGGAACACATTGTTAGGGTAACAATGGTGTTTGATAGAACCCCCTTATGAGATACTGCGAGATCACTTCGTCAATATATTGTCAGTATCTTCTCATTATGTGTTAACGTTTACTTGCGTCCTTAGACCATGAGAATATCGTAGACCCGGATACCGGATGGTTGCTTTGGGGTTATCAAACGTTACTCCGTAACTGGGTAATTATAAAGGTGACTTTTAGGTATACCAGAAAGTATATCGTGGTTCTAGATATGTCAAGACTGGGATTTGCCCATCCGACGATGGAGAGATACACTCTGGGCCCACTCGGTATTACGGTGTCCCGCATCGCCTGGCCAGATATTGTAACTAAAGGGTTAGTCACGGGGACACCGGAATACGGAAACGAGAAAAGAGTACAAACCGGTAACGAGGATAACTAGGTATAGTGATCAAGGAGTTGATCACAGGGATACCATAAAAGTCTCGCCTCGGGTTGTGTAATGTATCGTGAGGCAAAAGGATGATATGCGGTAATACGAGGTTCGCTCGATAAAGATCTTCGATGATATGTGGGAGTCGTTATGGGTGTCCAGATCCCGCTGACGATTATTGACCGGAAGGTGTTCCGGACATGTCCACATATACTCAAACCTATAGGGTCACACGCTTAACGTTTTAGCGACATTTAGGAATGCTACGATTTATGGAGAACGAGAGAGAAGGGTTCGAAAGTGTTTCGGATGATCTCGAAAGTGTTCCAGGAGGTACCGGATGGTTCCGGTGATGTCCGGAAGTGTTTCGAAAAGTATCGGAAGGTTCTAGAAGGTTTTGGAAGGTTCTAGAAGGCTCTAGAAGGTTCTAGAAGGTTCCAGAAGTTCTAAAAGGTTCTAGAAGATTATGGTGAAGTTGGACTCCAACTCCATCAGGGAGTTTCTGCTGGAGTAGAACTCCACCTTCCCAGGGAGAGCTGCCCCACCTCCTTTAAATAGAGGGGCAGGGCACCTCAAAGGGCATCCCAAGCAGCTCCCAAAGGCAGCCCTAGCCCCTTGGCCGAAACCCTAGGCAGCCGCCACCTCTAGATTGGCCGTAGCCTCCTCTTCCTCTCTCTTCTAGATTGGATCTAGTTCAGCTGCTGGCGCGCTGCTGTTTTTCCTTCTTGTAGATCCCCGCTGTTTTTGTGTGCTAGTCCACACATTACCGCGGTGTCGCTGATCCGGTACGCGTGGATACCTCGGAGACGTCGTACACTTCGGCGTTCGATCGGACGAACTATTCGCGTAGAGATCACTCTCGCGGCTGGGAGGTATAACCTAGCTACGGGAGTCTGCGGACTTCATCGACATCGTCAACTTCTCCACTGCATTGACGTGATCGACGAAGGTGTGATATCGTTGCCTGCACCTCGATAGTGGATCTTGGTTTGGTTCGTGTACGGTAAAAATTTTGTTTTGCGTAGCACGTTCCCCAACATGTTGCATGCGACTAAGTAGTCGGCAAGCCAAGTTTCCGGCTTGGCAGTGCCGTCGTACTTGTCGACGCCGCTGGTGATCCGGAACCGGTCCGGAAATGGTTCGGATCGAATCCGCCTGCTAAAGCATAGCGGACCGGTGGAGACCGAGCCGCCCGGCTGGTTAACCTCGTCACCGCGACGCTCAGCCCTGCATACTGGCCGCCCGTCGTCCCTCGATGTCGTCACGAGCGTCACGACATTGTTTGCCCGAGCTCGTGGGGAGTCGGCTTGACGACGCTCCGCCTGGAGTCGGTTTGAACTCCTGGCGGGCATCAGGACGCCGGTTCGTGGAGCGACTCGGCTGCGACGAACCCACGGTGATGGAGCGACTCGGAGCCGCTGAAGGCCGGCTCCGCGTGGATCCGAAGGCCAGTCGGTCGCTTACCGAAGCAGCCTCGTTCTGCTGTTCCACCGCTGTCTTCATCAGGGTGACGACTCGGCGGTAAGTCTCTGCCGCAGGACCGTCCATCGGGGGCGGGAGCGAGTCGGCCAATGCGGCAGCCGCGATGAGGTTCTGGGCCGGTGTTTGGTAGACAGGGACACCGTCTTGCTCTCGCCCAAAGAGAGGGGCACGAATGACTCGGCTCCTCCGGGCAGTTGATGAAGCACGCCGGTTCGAAACGTCGGCGTGAACCGTGAGGCTCGTCATGTTGGCGCTCTCGTGCCTCAAGAGCTGCTCTTTCCTGATCAAGACGCTCCCGCTCGGCTAGGATGGCCCGCCAAGATGCCTCCAAGGCCTTCTTCGCCTCCGATTGCCCATCAATGGGCGTGAGCAGGTGCTCGTCCATCGCCCTGGCCGCCGTGGCGGACGTGCCTGCGTTGTTCGTGGCGCCGGGCGCGACCACGTACACCTCGGTCGAGGTGGTTCGGCTATGCGAACTCTCGTCCCCATCGGATTCAGAATCCAGGACGGGGAGGAGCGATTCAGAGCCGACCATGCCGACGAGCTAGGAATGCTTCATGCCATTGCTTGGGGCGGATGGAGATCCCAGCAAGTATCCGGGCTCCGGTTCTATGTGGAATGGGGAAGCGGATCCTGGAGGTTTAGCTGGCCGAAGGTGTCGGCCACAAAGCGGAGGCTTCCGAAGAGGAACTCCGTGCCTTCGGGGTGCACGGCGAACGGCACGTCGCCAGCCACCAGCTTGCCGTCGGAAGCTGGAGAGGATCCCACTTGGATCATAGCTCCAACACGCGGTTCCCCTACCTGACGCGCCAACTGTCGCGGGGATTTCGCGGTAATATACATTTCTAGTAGGATCTGGGGAGCGCAAGTGGAAGATCTAAGCGGGTTCACACAAGAGATTTTACCCAGGTTCAGGCCTTCCAATGGCGGAGGTAATACCCTACTCCTGCTGATTGTATTGCTGATCTTGTGCGAGAAAGGTTACAGAAAGATGGTGGTTGTTCTTGTCTAGAGGTGGAAGACAATGCGTACAAATTTTTGCCAGCCCCTTTGCATGGGGCTCTAGCCTTGCCTTATATAAGCTTTACATATGCCGACTCGGCCAGTCGGCCTAGCTACAGTAATTACCTACTTTAATTTGCGTCTTTTATTCTGCGTAACTCTCCGAGTAACACCAGCCTTCACGCCAGCGAAACGCTTGCCTTGATGAGGCTGTAACGCCAGTCTTGATGACACCCGGACGTTGCTTCCGGGTGGGCTTCGCTTGGGCCTTCGTCTGTGTGGGCCTCCGTGGGACTCCCCTGAGCCTGTTGGGCCGACTCCCTGTTCTGGGCCTACCCGAGGGGTTCCCCCCGTCACTGCCTGTGAGGTGCAGCCCCGCCGGATGCCATGAAAATCTTATGCATGAACTACCGGGGTTGCGGGCAGCCCGAGGCAGTTCAAGAGCTCCGCCTCCTGGTGTAGCAATATCGCCCTGATCTCGTCTTCTTATCGGAGACGAAGATGTCTATAGAAAGAGCACAAAATATGAGATTTTGTCTTGGTTTTGAGAACGCAATTGGGGTGAACTGTGTAGGGTTGAGTGTGTTGGAAATATGCCCTAGAGGCAATAAAAAAGTTGTTATTATTCTATTTTCATGTTCATGATTAAGTTTATGTTCTATACTAGAATTGCATTGGTTCTTGAATATGAGATTCAGAGGAAAACCTAATTGCATGTGTGGAATAATAAACACCATTCAGATCCCTAGTCAGGCCTCTGGACTAGCTCATGTATTGTTGATGGTCTTGTTTTCTTGATCATGGGCATTGTTAATGTAACAAGGATGCCGGTAATAATGGGAACACATTGTTAGGGTAACAATGGTGTTGGATAGACCCCCTTATGAGATACTGCGAGATCACTTCGTCAATATATTGTCAGTATCTTCTCATTATGTGTTAACGTTTACTTGCGTCCTTAGACCATGAGAATATCGTAGACCCGGATACCGGATGGTTGCTTTGGGGTCATCAAACGTTACTCCGTAACTGGGTAATTATAAAGGTGACTTTCAGGTATACCAGAAAGTATATCGTGGTTCTAGATATGTCAAGACTGGGATTTGCCCATCCGACGATGGAGAGATACACTCTGGGCCCACTCGGTATTACGGTGTCCAGCATCGCCTGGCCAGGTATTGTGACTAAAGGGTTAGTCACGGGGACACCGGAATACGGAAACGAGAAAAGAGTACAAACCGGTAACGAGGATAACTAGGTATAGTGATCAAGGAGTTGATCACAGGGATACCATAAAAGTCTCGCCTTGGGTTGTGTAATGTATCGTGAGGCAAAAGGATGATATGCGGTAATACGAGGTTCGCTCGATAAAGATCTTCGATGATATGTGGGAGTCGTTATGGGTGTCCAGATCCCGCTGACGATTATTGACCGGAAGGTGTTCCGGACATGTCCACATATACTCGAACCTATAGGGTCACATGCTTAACGTTTTAGCGACATTTAGGAATGCTACGATTTATGGAGAACGAGAGAGAAGGGTTCCGAAAGTGTTTCGGATGATCTCGAAAGTGTTTCGGGAGGTCCCGGATGGTTCTGGTGATGTCCGGAAGTGTTTCGAAAAGTATCGAAAGATTCTAGAAGGTTCTAGAATATGGCGGAGGCTTCTGGAAGGTCCCGAAGGTCCCACAATATTCCGGAAGGTTCTAGAAGACTCCTACTAGGCTGCAACCCCCTTTTCTTGGGGGGCAAGGCAGCCAAAATGGGGCTGTCCGAATTGGACTCTAGTTTGGACTCCCTGGTGGAGGTGGATTCAATCTCCTCTTGAGGGCTGGACTCTACCCCTTGGCCACCTATATAAGGAAGGGGGAGGCGCACAAGGGAGCTGAACAAAAGCAGCCCTAGCCCCTTGGCCAAAACCCTAGGCAGCCGCCACCTCTAGATTGGCCACAGCCTCCTCTTCCTCTCTCTTCTAGATTGGATCTAGTGCAGCTGTCGTTGCGCTGCTGCTTCTCCTTCACGTAGATCCCCGCTGTTCTTGTGTGCTAGTCCACACATTACCGCGGTGTCGCTGATCCGGTACGTGTGGATGCCTCAGAGACGTCGTACACTTCGGCGTTCGATCGGGCGAACTATTCGCGAGGAGATCACTCTCGCAGCTGGGAGGTATAACCTAGCTGCGGGAGTCTGCGGACTTCATCGACATCGTCAACTTCTCCGCTGCATTGACGTGATCGGCGAAGGTATGATATCGTTGCCTGCACCTCGATAGTGGATCTTGGTTTGGTTCGTGTACGGTAAATTTTTGTTTTGCGTAGCACGTTCCCCAACAGAGTGGAGGTCTAGTCCTTATGTGGAGAAAGGGTATCATTGTTCATCTAAAATCAAGGAGTCAGATGCATATTGATACTTGGGTTAGCAGTGATGATCTTAGTGGAAACCCCTGGAGATTCACAGGCTTTTATGGCCAACCAAAGATGCAACTCAGAAGAGAATCTTGGCACCTCTTGCAATTCCTTCGTTGTGCCAGCTATCTCCCTTGGCTATGCGCTGGGGATTTCAATGAGGTGTTATCTGAAAATGAGCACTTTGGAAGCCGAGAAAGAGAAGAATGGAGGATGGCAGGATTTAGGGAGACCGTGGAGCTATGTGGTTTCAATGACTTAGGTTATAATGGTTTACCCTACACCTGGGACAACAAGCAGGAGGGATATAGAAATGTTAAGGTCAGACTTGACAGAGCCCTAGCAGATAACCGATTCATGGATTGCTTTGCCTACACAAGTGTTACTCATATCCAAACATCAGAGTCTGATCACTGTGCTTTGTTGATTGAGATCTCGAACCATCAACCGTTAGAGATGAAGAAAAAGAAAAAACAGTTAGATATGAGGAAATGTGGAGGAGGGACCCCACATATGAGGCTCTAGTTAATGAGAGTTGGGCTAGTAATGGCAGAGGTCTAGCCGAGGCAATGAAGTCTCTACAGATGATGCAAGTCTCTCTCCAAAAGTGGAGCCATGAAGTGTTTGGCTCTGTTAAAGGCCAACTCAAATACATGCGTTCACAGCTAGAGGAGGTCAGAAATAAATATTGGCGAGAAGGTATAACGAGAGAAGAAAAAGACCTCTTAAAGCGTATTTCTGAGTTGCTGGCTCGAGAGGAAGTCATGACGAGACAACGTCCGAGGGTACAGTGGCTGACAGAAGGGGACAGAAATATGGCATACTTCCATGCGAGATGTAGAGAAAGAGCACACCAAAACAGAATTACTCATCTCTTTTTAGAAGATGGCAAGATGTGTAAATCTCAGAAGGAAATAGAGAGAGCTGCAGTTAATTTTTATGTCAATCTTTTCTCAGCCCAGGAGAATATTAACCCGGATGAAGTGGTCCACTTTGTGCTTATAAAAGTCTCAGAGGAAATGAATCAATTTCTGTGTAGACCCTTTAGCCCGGAGGAGGTGGAAAAGGCTTTATTCATGATGAAGCCAAATAAAGCTCCAGGCCCAGATGGTTTTACGCCGGGATTTTCTTGGCTTTACGCCGGGATTTTCTTGGCTTTACACCGGGATTTTTTCAGAGGCACTGGAAGCTTATGAAGCATGATATTTACTCAGCTGTTCTTGATTTCTTGGAAGGAGGAGATCTACCGCGTGATATTAACAAAACTATCTTGGTTCTCATTCCAAAAGTCAAGAATGCCCAGGAAATGACACAGTTTAGACCCATTGCTCTTTGCAATGTGCTCTATAAACTGTGCTCAAAGGTGTTGGCCAATAGACTCAGATTGGTGTTGGACGACATTATATCAGAAGAGCAGAGTGCCTTTGTTCCTGGCCGTCTTATAACTGATAACATTCTCACGGCTTATGAGTGTATTCACTACCTGAAAAGAAAGAAAGGTAAGGTAGGAGACTGTGCAATCAAGCTAGACATGCAAAAAGCCTATGATCGTGTTGAGTGGGCTTACTTGACAAGCATCATGGCGAAGTTGGGCTTTACGGAAAAATGGATCTCCCTGGTGATGAAATGTGTAGAATCGGTAAGCTTCTCGGTTAGGGTGAATGGCAATTTATCTGAATTCTTTAACCCTTCCAGAGGCATAAGACAGGGAGATCCTATTTCCCCATACCTGTTTTTACTTTGTGCTGAGGGTTTCTCTAGCATGTTAAAGTTCTGGGGCCCTCAGCACCTTTCTAAGGGTGTTAGAGTGGGAATCCATGCCCCTTGGATTTCTCACCTTTTATTTGCTGACGATTGCATTATTTTTACTTAGGCGTCAAGGAGAGGAGCAGCTAGGTTGAATGATATTCTCGAAGCCTATAATAGAGGATCAGGGCAGCTAGTGAATCGGGCCAAGTCAGCCATATTTTTTAGCACCAACTGCAGAGAGGAAGCCAAACAAGAAGTGACACATGCCTTGGACATAGGAAAAGAGGCCTTGGAGGAAAAGTACTTGGGATTACCTACTGCCCTTGGGCGATCCACTAATGAGGCCTTTGAGAAATTAAGCACAAGGATCAACAACTTGGTGGGTGGGTGGTGTGAGAAGAGGCTAAGTGCAGCAGGAAGAGAACTCTTATCAAGGCTGTTGCGCAATCAATTCCCACCTACTCTATGAGTTGCTTTATGTTGTCCAAAACAACATGTAAAAAGTTGACTTCTACCATCTCCCGATACTGGTGGGGTGGAGATGAAGACAGAAGGAAAATGCATTGGAGGAAATGGTCAGAAATCGCCCATACAAAACAGGGAGGTGGAATGGGATTCAAGGACCTCCACCTATTTAACCTGGCCATGCTTGGGAAGCAAGGGTGGAGGCTGTTGACCAGACTGGAGTCCTTGTGTGCAAGAACTCTTCGGGCCAAATATCATCATGCTGTAGACTTTATGATGGCTACAAAGAAAAGAGGAAGCTCTCACACTTGGCAGGCCATCCTAAAAGGAAGAGAAGTGTTGAAGATGGGGCTTATTAAAAGAATTGGTAATGGCACATCTACAAGCATTTGGAATGATAGCTGGATTCCCGACGCTCCAAGATTCAGGCTGATCTGCAAAAAACCCGGAGCAGAGGCAGAAAGAGTTTATGAACTTATATCCTCGGATGGCCTATCCTGGAACACTCAAGCGTTGAGTGACAATTTATTGCCTGTGGATGAAGCAGCAGTTCTGAAAATTTCCCTTGGGAAGATGCATGAGGATATATGGGCCTGGAGTGCAGAAAAGCACGGTATGTACTCGGTTAAATCTGCTTACCGCTTATTATCCACTCAGGCCAGATTGGATGAGTTTCATAGAAATAACATTGCAAGTGTCTCTTTCTGTGATAATAACCCTTTATGGCGCAAGTGTGGAAATTAAGAATTCCTCCGAAAATTAAATGCTTTTGGTGGAGAGTTATTAATAACTATATTCCAGTCCGTGCAATTCAATTCAATTCAATTCAAGGAATTCACAACTAGTGAAAACGGTGACCATAGCCGCTACCTGCGATGGATTATGGCCCACCCCCACCCCGTGCGACCAGCATACGACGCAATGTGTATGGATCACCACGGCCTGATTGAGGGATCATGATTCCAAACACATACGCCTTTCGCGTATGACTCACTTTGGTAATGGACCGTACATTCACTTTGCACTTCGCTTGAATCAAAGAAAATAACGAGTTCCTCCATATGCAACCAGCCACACTCCCCATTCAACATACACGCATGACAGACGGGAGGTGGGGGCATATGTTGGACAGCAAGAAATATCATCACACAAACTCTACAATATGATAATAGAACTAGCTGCCCACTTAGTGAACTTTAAAGGTACATCAATCAGCGATAACCGTGAATTTAGTCGAGTCTAGAATATTTACAATGCAGCGGATAAACGAAACAAAATCCCGCAGCGGTGCATCAACCGCTACACAAAAGCCAAACCACTCCCATGAGTCGAACACGGACCAAGGAAACCATCGGACTAAGCATCATCATAAAACTCCACAACGGTTGGCTCACCTGCAAATGTCTAGGAATATCCTAGGTGAGTACAAAAGTACTCGCAAGACTTATTCGTGCTTGATTTCATGCCCTACACGTGCTCACTACAACAGTAATTAAACATGATGCGTTTCCATTGAATCAATACATGGTAAATGCTATGACGTTGCCCATGGCATAAGCATAAGTAGTAGAGTCAAAGCATGTTTCAGGTTTCACATGAATACAAGAATGACCACGATAATTGGAATATCACATTTTCTCAAATCACGCAGGGGTAGCCCACACCCCATTTAAATTACAGGTTCATCATAGCATCAATTTCAGACAATCTCTCGAACCGTTACCGACAATGCGACTACCCTGAGTATAGTGAGTGCATTATCCCTGGAGTTTGCAAGGCTCCAGGGCCTGAGACTTACCTCAACTACACTCCGGCATCGATTCTCGGTAACGTCCACGCGTTAAAAGGGAAGTAACACGGGGAGTCACCTCAGGTTGGTATGGCAACAAAACTCTACTTACTCCTAGGTTGCCCTCACCTCCAATCAATACCAACCTTATTCGCCGTGCACCCCCTCGGCTCTCACATCTCACCTTAACAGGTTGAGTTAATCAGGCAACAATTAAAGTTCTCGATATTAGGATACACCCTACGCATGCTAGTGTGCTCAAATCCAACATATGATTCAAACAAGCATTCATGCATATACACAAATGAGCAGGGCATATACATAATTACGGAGAATAAAAGAATGCAACAAGCTCTGCTTGCCTTGGTCGTAGGGTTCGGAGACTTGGGTGAGCTCAACAGTTTGGGGTTCTTCCTCTTCGAGCTCTGTCGCAAGCAACACGAGACACGGGAAAGGAAACGACAAAAGAAAATGAGTTCCAGCATGTATGCATGATGGAAAATGCTAGACATGTGATGCTAAGGTATTTCGTGGATGCTAGGGGTTTATAATAAGAACATGCCTCAATTTGAACTTATAGAATTCAACTGATTACCCTAGCAAATATATGCATGGCATATCAAGTTCAAGTTCATATTAGGGTTGGAAATAGTTAGTCATGAGGAATAGGCATGACTTAAAGTATTTTATTTACAAAATGACTTTGTATAGTTGGAAAGATAGAAGTTGAATTTATCTAGATTCGTTTTAAATTTCTTTAAGAATTAGCACATGGGAGGAATCATTAGGGTTTAAACAAGGATGATCGAAATTTTATGCGTGAGCCTTGCAAATGTATTGAACCAAGTTAAAGAAAACTTAGCAAAAATTATGAGCATATAAATTTACAATTTTTGGAACTAAGGTTACAAGCTATAGCATTTTCAAATATGCAGCCTTTGGCATTAGCTCCTAGTACCTTAATCCTAGCAAATATAACCTGCAAAAATTTGCGTAAGAATTTACTAAGCACACCCCAAAACCCACCCTCTGCCTGCCCCCTTCTCACTGCTTCACTGAGGAAGAGCAGCCCAGAGGACCTCCGGATGGACCGGACCGGCTGCTGAGGTCTTCGGCCAGACCTGGAGAAGGAGAGGAAAAAGGAGGAGAGTTGAGGGGAGAAGGAGAGGAAGGGAATGTAGGAGAGGAAGGAGGGGAGAGGAGCCGGCTCATCGGAGCGGCGGCTCGAGCTCGCCGGAGCTGCAGCTGGAGTTGGAGAAGATGGCGCCGGCTAGAGAGCTGCGCACGGGAGGAGAAGAAAATAGGAGGGGATTTGGCCGGGGAGGAGAAAAAGAGGAAGAGGAGGTCCCCGGCGCCTTTTATATGGAGACCGGCGGGTTCTCCACGGAGGCACCACCGCCCACCGCCCCCAACCGGCGGTGGCGACGTGGCGGCCAAGCCCTGACACTCGGGGCTCACCCGGAAGACGACTCGGAAACAGTCCGGAGTCGGGCTGCCCGGACGTACCGCCCGGAGGTTCCGGCGTGAACCTCCGGCCTTCACAAAACGGCAACTCACCTTCTCTGGACTCTCCCGGAAATCAAACCGGAGTCCAGCCGGATTCCGGGCTCACCCAGAGGTTCATCCCGGAGGCTCCGGATGGGACCTCCGGTTGCATCGGGATCACCCAAATGCTTTCTGGACTCCCTCGGAAAATGGCTCGGAGACCATCCAGAATTTCCGGACAGCCCGGAGATTCAGCTCGGAGGTTCCGGATCGAACCTCCGGCCGGGCAACTCTCGCTCAACCCTCTCTGGACTCATCCGAAAGTTAACTTGGAGGCCACCCAGAATTTCCGAGCATCCCGGAGGCTCCGCCCGAAGGTTCCGGACCAACTTCCGGATGAACACAGAGTGCTAAAGCTTGTACATAAAATTATTGTTGGAAAGTAGGACCAAAATAAGTTTGAGTGTTGGTAGTTATCAAAATAAGTTGATTGGTGTTATTTACAAAAATTGAGTTTTGAGGATGAGATATGTACATATTCTATAAAACATAATTTTCAATATTCAAGTTTATGCAAGGGTTGTGCATGGATGATGCCATGTATGCATGAAGAATGCAAGAACTTATTTATAGGGTAGAATGAGTGTTACAGGCGATAACCGGAACCATGGTCAATTCGGGAATAATTACACAGCAGCGGATAAAGGAAATTAAATCCCACAGCGGCGCATCAACCGCTCCTCAAAAGCCAAAACAGATCCCATAAGTCGAACGCCAACCAAGGAAACCACTCGACTAAGCATCGTCGTAAAAATCTGCAACCACTGGCTCATCTGCAAAAGTCTAGGAATATCCTAGGTGAGTACAAAGGTACTCGCAAGACTTATTCGTGCTTGATTAAATGCCCTACTCATGCTTACTACAACAGCAAGTAAACGTGATGCAAACCAAAAATAATAAGGTACAAGCCAATGTAAGACCATTAGATAATAGCTAGCAATCCAGGTTTCACAGGAATCATGGTAAGAATCAAACCAGTTACATATCAACATTTCCAATTCATTCGGGGCAGCCCACACCCCAATTAACTCAGTGTCCATCACAACAACAATTTCAAACAAATAATCTCTCGGACCGTTACCGGCAATACGATCATCCTGAGTATAGCGAGTGCATTCTCCCTTGGAGGTTGCAAGGCTCCAAGGGCCTGAGACTTACCTCAACTACACCCAGCCTCGATGCCGGTGATGTCCACGCGTGAAAAAGGGAGTGTGACACGGTGAAGTAACCTCAGGTTGGTATAGCGACAAAACTCTTCTTACACTCGGGTCGCATTCTTGCCTCAATAAATACCAACCGTATTCATCATGCACACGCCCTTCGGCTCTCGCATCTCACTTAGCAAGTTCAAGTTGATAGGGTAACAAGAATAATTCTCAGCCATGGCTGGACATACACACAACACATCCTAAACATGCTAGTTTTGCTCAACTCCGATCATGGCAATCAAGCAAAGGTTTCACCCACTAGCACAAATAGGTAAACATATGAAATAATAAATAAGGTATGCAACAAGCTCTGCTTGCCTTGGTCACAAAGCTCGGGGTCTTGGGTAGGATCAAAAGCCTGATGCTCTTCTTCTCCTTCGGGCTCTATTGCAAACAACACGAGATACCGGAAAAGAAATGATAAAAGAAGGCAATGGGTTTTCAGCATGAATGCATGATGATGAATGCTAGGCATGAACTCTAAAGTGATTTAGGGATGTTAGAGATCTACAGCAGTGAACATTCTCAAGTTGAACTTGTGGAAATTAATCGGTTGTCCTAACAATGCATGCATGCCATATTATGTCCATTTTCGAATTAGGGTTAAAAATTGTTATTCACAATGAATGGTCATGCCCTAAGGTGGTTTATTAGGAATTAGTCAGGAATACAAGATTAGCATAGTTAGAATCATATAGTTTGGGTTTGCATGTTATAATTTCTTGAAAATCGTTGCAAGGGAGGGAACACTAGTGCACAAATGAAAATTGACCAAACTTTTACTGATAGGTTTTAACAATGTGTTTGGACCAAGTTGTAGAGAGTTTTACAGGGATTCCAAGGATATAAATTTTGCAATTTTTGGAGCTATGCTTACAAAGTTAGAGCATTTTCAAAATACCCAAAATTGGGGAACAAAACCCTAACCCTAACAGCTGTTTTTCTGCAACAATAAGCAAGATGACTGCTAGACCCACTCCAGGATCCACCCCACTTGCTCCCTGCTCACTGAGGTGGAGCAGTCCGGAGGAACTCCGGCCTGGCCGGCAGAGGCTCCGGGCTTGGACCTGCGGAAAGGGGAGAGGAAGAGGTGAGGGAAGAGATGAGGAGCTCGGGAAGGGAAAGGAGGAGGGGCCGGCTCACCAGACTGGAGAGCAGGCTCGCCGGAGTGCTGGCCGGAGGCGGAGAAGACGGCGTCGGGCTGGGGAAGTTGAGCACGGGAGTGAGAAAGAGAGGAAAGGAGCTGCAGGGGAGGAGAAAAAAAGGAGGAGGAGGGGTCCCGGTGGCCTTTTATAGGGTGGCCGGAGGGGCTTGCCGCAGTGGCGCCACCGCTCACCACCCCCAACCGGCAGCGGAGACGTGGCGGCCATGCTTTGACAGGGGAGCGGCTCGCCCAGAATTAACCCGGAATCGGTCCGGAGTCGGGCGACCCGAACATACAGCCCGGAGGTTCCGGACCGAACCTCCGGCCTTAACAAAACCTTCGGCTAAACCTCTCTGGACTCCCCCGGAAATTAACCCGGAGGCCATCCGGAATCCGGACAGCCCGGATGTCCAACCCGGAGGTTCCGGGTTGAACCTCCGGCAGCCTCAAATCGCCACTCAATCCTCTTTGGACTCATCCGGAAAATAGCTCGGAATCCACCCGGAATCCGAGCGTCTCGGAGATCCCATCCAGAGGTTCCGAACCGAACCTCCGGTAGAACTAGACCACACCCAATCCTCTCTGGACTCCCCCGAAAATTAGCTCGGAAGCCACCCGGAATCTGGTTAGCCCGGAGGTTCCATCCGGAGGTTCCGGACCAACTTCCCGATTGAGCGACAGAAAGGGAAAACCATGTGCAAAAATTATTTGGACTATAGGAACATAACATTTTTTTGGGGTTTGTTGTGGTTATTCAAATAAGTTGATTGGTGTTTGCTAGAATTAATTTTGAAGGATAAGATATGTACGTATTCTATAAGGCATAAGTGATATACATTTAAGTTTATGTAAGGGTTGGTGCGGGAATGAAATGATGACATGAATGCTGGATGAATGCATAACCTAAATCGCAAAATAGGAATGGGTATCACAGTAGGTGCCCAGTCTAGTTGCCTGGACTCTGAGGCTGAAGAGAAAACTATTTATCACGTGCTAGTTAAATGTACCTTTGCTCGATTATTCTGGTTATCCTTTAAAGAGCTTTATGGGTTCAAATTACCTAACCTTCATCCGGTGACTTGGTCTCAAGATTTGCTTGATAATAATCTATGCTCATAGGATGTGTGTTATGCAATTCTTTGTGGGATGTGGGCAGTCTGGACAGCAAGAAATAAATGAAGCCATGGAGAAGCCACGATGAGCATCACACAAGCTTGCAGATGGGCGAGAGACATGGCATTAGACCTGATCCAGACTACCAATTCCTAGGTGGAGGAGGATAAAATTCCCAAACCTACCAAATGGTGTCCTCCTCCAGCTGGCTTTATGAAGGTGAATGTTGATGCTTCTTTTAATCCAGAAACTCAACAAGGTGCTACAGGAGTTATTGTTCGAGATGAACAAGGACAGGTTATTGCTGTAAGAAGTACATTGTATAATCATCTATCAAGTGTTATCTCTACTGAGGCTTATGCATGTCGAGATGGTGCTGATCTCATTTCCAATCTGAACCTGCCGAAGTTTATCATGGAGACTGACAGCTTGGAATTGGCTTCCCTGTGGAAAAGCAGAAATGATAATAGATCTTGTATCCTTTCAGTGTTATTTCAAATTTAGGAACTGAGTAGAAACTGTGTTTCTTTTGATGTGTATCATGTTAAAAGGGAGGCTAATATGGCATCGCACTACGCAGCCAAATTAGCTTCTCCATCTAGTGTTGTAAAATCCTGGATGTATCAAAGTCCGGAACCTTTGTATGCCTGTATTCAACATGTCACTCATGCTGACAGTGAGTAATAGTGTGTGTTGTTTCTCAAAAAAAAAGCTTTCAACTAAATTCTAAAAATATTTCACTAATTTTCAAAGAAATTTCACCTCAATTTCATAGGTTTTCAACTAAAATCTAGAAGCTTTGACCTAAATTTCATCCTGATTTTAATCCAAATCATTGCAAACCTTCCACTAAAGATATTTTAGTTTTGGACCCCCAATTGTCAATTAAACTTCAGGCTCAACTAGCTGGACACTTGCGGAGTCTCGTGGTCAAACTCCAGCCACACCAGACAAGTTTTCACATGATCAAAACACAATCTTTCTAGTTAAAAACCCACAAAAAAATCAAAGAAAAAAAATAGAAACCAGATGTCAGGGAGACTACGCCCTACTTCCCGCTTGCTGTCAGAAAGAGCAATGGCGGAGCTCCGAAGGAAGGGGACGTCTTGTGGTAAGGAATGACATCGACAACGGCGGAGATCGACGGTGTAGGCCCAGCCACCGGGGTGGAGCCGCACGGAGAAAAAATGGAGGAGTCAAAGCGGAGTGAGAGAAGTCTTTTCGGTACTCAACGCCAAGTAGTATGATGAAGTATGGTTCCCGTTTGGGCAGAATCAGGGACCCAAGCCCATGGCAGCTAGGGCTAGAGCCCTGGCCTAGATCAAAAGCCCACATAGATCCATAGTAAATTTGTAGGAACTTGGAAGATAAGAACCCTGGGCGTAGGCCAACTCTGGATCTGGCATGGACAAAATTTGCAACGGAACTAACTTTCCTCGTCATGTGCACTAAGCCCAACGTCACAAACTCTCCTACTCCGTCAATCCCTTAAAATCCGGGGTTACTGCAAGCAAAAGAAAGGATCACGATGTTCGTCCTCTCGATGCGCTGATTTCCAGGTAATCAATGCGCATTGGGCCACGAGGCATGTTGCGTGATTACTCGGGCTGTAATTCATGGTCCGAGAAATCAATTGAGATACTCACTTCGTCGACAAATGTAAGACATATTTTAATTCGTTAAGATAATTTTTTGACCAATAATTACTCTATTAATATACGATTTACGTGACATAAAATTATTATCATTAGATTCATATTTAAAAATATTTATTTATAATTATGGTTTTGCATCACATAAACTGTATATTAATATAGTAATCATTAGTCAAAGTCTTGTCTTAACGAATCAAAATACGCCTTACATTTTTGGACGGAGGGAATATTTTCGTATAACATGACATCCGTGTTACAAATATGATCGCTTAATTGCATGAGGAAATCGATCGACATGAAAGCACTGCATGTTTCGACATATCTGATATGTCCCGATGGAAACCTATTAATTCGAAGAGGTTTTACTATTGAAATTACATCAGACCCATAAACTCTAAAATAAGCAAAAGAAGATAGGCCTGATTTGTTCCTATTGTGGTTCTGTGCTTCCGTACTGTTTGGGGTAGAAAAACAGAGTTTACTAGCCTGAGCTGGAAGGGTCAAGGACGTGACCGACGAAGATCACCGCACCAGACACCTCTTCCGCACGGATGGTCGGCCTTAGCAGGAGATTTACGTTAACATGTTGGCCTTACCAGTCTGATCACTATTAAGAGAGGAAAAAAATACTCAATTAAGTTAAGTGTTATAATTTACCTAAAAAACTATGATTTGTGAAAGAATAAAAAATCATGGTTTCCTGTACCTCTCTCCCTCCCTCATTTCGGTACTTTGGTGTTCAATTGCTCTGAAAGAAGATATGTCAAAAGTCATATTGAGCGACCAATGCCGGATTTCCAGTTCCTTGCACCTTTGGTTGGACAAGCAAAGGCGACGTGAGCATCTGCCATGGACTCGATACAGTGCACCATAGCCGGTCCACCAGATTACCAGTTCCTTGTGCCATTGGTTTCGCCACGGAGAGGCCATGTAAGCAGCCTGCCATGGACTCAGTGCAATGCATCGCAACCGGTCCAAGTTCACGTCAGATAACTCGGTTTTCTGGCTCACTTCCACTGACAAGTGGGACCACTCGTCATGTCCGGTTCCAACCGCGAAAAGGTGTACCTTTGTGGCAAAATACGTACAATGCTTTGGCCTCAAAAATAAAATAAAATACGTACGGCTCTATGAAATGCGAACAAAAAGGGCGGTTCTCTCTTTGTTTTTGCAGAATAAGTAAGGTTCTCTGAAATTTACTCTTCTAGTTATAACTAACCGAATAGCATGTCCCTTTCTGAACTCAGCAATTCAGTTTGACTCTAGGAGTATGAGTCTTGCAGCGTGGCATGCTAATATGTCATCCTGTCTAGCTGATAAAAGCAACCATGCTCGCCATGGTTTGTTAGGTTGACCAAATGCTCACCAACAAGCTCATCCATGGCCTCATCCGTCAACTCAAGTAGACAACGAGTCCACCTGATTAAAGCTGACGCTTAGCACGAAACCAAACAAATGCTACTCCAAAAGCAACTGCAGAAATTTTCCAACCAAATAAAAACCATCGATCCATGCTTGTGATTATAAGTTCATAAAAAACATCCTACCAATCACTCCATTCTCCAGCTCCCAATCATCGCAACGATTCTGGAGTGATTGGAGCGATCGAGCATGGCAGCTGCAGCGGTTTCTTCGCAGGCCAAGCTCCTCCTAACCTTGGTGCTGTTCCAGGTGCTCGTGGACTCCGCCGCGCCGGCGTGCTCCATCAGCGCCATCTACAGCTTCGGCGACTCCATCGCTGACACCGGCAACTGTAGGGATAGGGTAGGCTACATTAGCATAAAATAAAATTTTCTACCTCGTAAACCAGGAATTGCTGTAGCAGTAGATCACAAGATTACCTCTTGTTGCGTAGAACCGTAGAGGAAGTAGAGTCGATGCAGCAGAAACAGCTGTAGTCATACTACCTTCTCCTCCTCGCGGTTCTCTCGAACAGATCATCTCCTCCTCGCGGTTCTCTCGAGCGGATCGTCCAAGCGTCACAGCTGCAACGCCTCTAAGGTATCCACACGTTCGGGGAGAAATGTCGCTCATCCGGATTGCTAGATCCGAACAGGCAACCTTAGGCGTGTGAGGGATGACGACTAGGGTTTCGGGAACTCTCAGTTGGCCTTCCCTAACATGTTTGTCCTCCTCTTTATATAGACGTCCCCATAATGGGCTTCTACGTTAGAGGCCCATTAGGACTCAATGCCTAGTCTAATTCGGATTCTAATCCGAATTTAAGCTCCTGCCCTTTAAGTGTGCGACCCTGCACATTTAGACATAAACTAGGTACTCCTATTCGGTCACTAAATGGTAGTGGCCCCTAGCAGGACGTGTCAACTCCCAAACGTACGTAAAGATCGTATCGGACGAACCATCACAATGTTATATATGCAACTCCCTTTGCCTCACGATATTTGTCAAGCTCAAACTCGAGCGTGACAGCTCTTTCTCGATCGTGTGTCTCGGATTTCTTTACTAAGTTAACTCTTTAACTTTAAGTAGCACAGCCATGCATTTCTGGATCCGATCACTCGAGGGGCCCTGAGATATCTCTCTCATCACAAAGAGGGACAAATCCCATCTCGATTGACCATGACTCGCATCATGCTTCATGACAAACAAGAAGGCAGCCTTTATGACTACCCAGTTACGGAGTAGCGTTAGACAACCTTTAAGTAAGTTATTTACACATATCAAGTACATACAACAATCTCAGGTCAAAGGACATAGCACACACATTGTGTTTTAAGTTGGGTTTGTCCAACCCCATGTTCCCTAACATGTGCTCATACAATTGGTTTGACATCTCTATGTCCATGACCCGTGAAACATGATCATCAACCAATACATATACTAGTCTATTATTCATATGTGTCCTCACATGAGTTCCGACTAGGGACCAATTTAGAATAATCATTCAAGATTAATATGAGTTCCACAAACAAGTCACATACTTGCCAATCAATACAAATGATATTATTTAAGGAATATTTAATAAATCATGGATACAATAAAATATGATCATTCCTATGATTGCCACTAGGATATATTTCTAACAGCAACCTGCTCCGCGAGGGCCCCGTCGGCTTCTTCTCCTCCATCGGCAGCTACCCCTACGGCCAGACCTACCGGAAGCCCACCGGCCGCTGCTCCGACGGCCTCCTCATGATCGACTACTTCGGTAATTAAGCTTCGTGGGGTTCATGCGAGCTCGATCGTGTGATCTCTGATCCGTGTGGTGAAAATGACGTGTTTTGGTGGCGGGGCGTGCAGCCATGTTGCTCGACCTGCCGCTGATCAACCCGTACCTCAACAAGAGCGCCGACTTCAGCAACGGCGTCAACTTCGCGGTGGCCGGCGCGACGGCGCTCGACCGGACGTACCTGCTGCAGAACGCCATCATGATGCCGCCGGGGAACATGCCGCTCAGCTCCCAGCTCGACTGGTTCAAGTCGCACTTCAACGCGACGTGCCCTTCACAGGAAGGTACTAGCACGTAACAAGCAAAGGCACACGCAGCAGAAACAGGGGTTTGCTCTGTTAACTGCTGCTCTGTCTCTGTCAGAGTAGAAACGCAAGATGGTGTATTATGCATTGATCATTTGGAGGTTGGAAGAGGGAAATAATTATCTTTACTTTTGCAATTCCAGATTGCACGAAGAAGCTCGCCGGAGCCCTGTTCTTGTTGGGGGAGATCGGCGGGAACGACTACAACTACGCCTTTCAGAAGAGGTCCATCGAGGCCGTGAAGGCGTATGTGCCACAGGTCGTGCAGAGCATCATGGACGTCGCGAAGGCAAGTCCGCAAGTAACTAGGCTATGTTTGGATAATGAAAATTTGTGCGAGCAATCTTGCATAAAAATCCCTTTGAAATTTCTCCTTACCATTAACCGACAGCTGGTAGGTACGTAGGCTGATAGACTGGTGTTCAGTTAACTTGCATTACTAGCTGATCACGTCACTAAATGTGTAACAAGAGTAGCTAATTCCAACAAGACTATTGTAGTATTTAACTAACAAGACGTTCATTTCCTGACACTTCCGTGAGAGTTCGTTGTGTACCCAAGACCCAACTCCCTAACTGAGATTAATTAATCCATAACTTGTATATGTATTTGCTTGTCATCAATTAATTAGGAGGTGATCGAGCTCGGAGCGACCCAGATCATGATCCCGGGGAACTTCCCGATCGGGTGCTAGCCGAGCTATCTGTCCCTCTTCTCCGTTGCCGGCTCCGCGGATCACGACGAGAGGGGCTGCCTCAGTAGCTACAACTCCTTCGCCGCCTACCACAACGAGCAGCTCCAGGCGGCCATCGACGGCCTCAGGAAGGCCAACCCCGACGTCTCCGTCGCCTACGCCGACTACTACGGCGCCTTCTTGCACCTCCTGGACCACGCTTCCGTCCTCGGTAACGTGCCAAAAAATTCAGAAATTTCCAATACAGCCGCGCCAAACTCATTTTATTTGCAACCAGAGATGGTAACTCCGGCCTCTTCATCATCGATTGATA
>JAGXJF010002946.1:0-115463 GCA_019208055.1 Stipa capillata | reverse complement strand
TTTCTTTTTTTTTGTTTTTTTTTTTCTCTTCCATTCTTGTTTTTCTTTTTTTTCTTTTTTTTTTTGTTTTTTTTTTTTTTCTTTGTCGTTCTTTTTTTTTGTTCGTTTTTTTTCTTCCTTTTTTTGTTTTTTCTTTGTCTTTTTTTTTTTTTTTTTTTTTTTTTTCTTCTTCTGTTTTTATTTTTCTCTTCTTTTTTTTGCATTTTTTTTTTCGTTTGTCTTTTATCTTTTTGTTCTTCTTTTTTTTTTCTTGCTTTTGCCTGCTTCTTCTTCTCTCATTTTTTTTTTGTTTTTTTTGCTCTTTCCTTTTTTATCGTTTTTTTTGTTTTTGGTTTTTGCTTTTTATTTTTTTTTTTTCTTTTTTTTCTTTCTTTTGTTTTTTTTTTCCTTTGTTTTTGTCTTTTGCTTCTTTTTTGCTTTTTTCCTTTTTTTTTCCTTTCCTGTTTCTTCTTTTCCCTGTGCGTGTTTCTTTTTTTTGTTTTTATTTTTGCTGTTGTTTTTTTTCTTTTTTTTTTTTTGTGTTTTTTTTTTTTTTTTTTTTTTTTTCTTTTTTGGTTTTTGTGTTTTTTTTTTTTCTTTTTTTTTTTTTTTTTGCTTTTTTTCTCTCTTTAGTTTTTCCTATTTTTTTTTTTTTTTTCCATGTTCTATGTTAGCATGCAAATGGTGAAGCAGATTAAGGTGAAGCAGCAGAGAATCAAACAATAAACAACTCTAATGAAGAACAATCACAAAGCAAAGAGCTGAAATCGAAGACAAGAGGATTTAACCCGAAGTTCAAGTTGTTGGCAACAACTCTACGTCTACGTCATCTAGGCTCTTGGATAAAAAGATATAAAGTTGAAAATGGGAAACTTTGGAAGAACATGATTGACCCTTAAGTATAATACTCAATCTCCTAACATTTCTACTACTTAGATGCTCATGCTTCTAATTTCTGGAAGGGAGTTCTCTAGGTAGCCAAGGCTGTCAAATTTGGGTATAAATGGGTAGTCAAATTTTGGGAGGACCTTTGGTTTGATACCTCAATTCTTGCAGTGCAGTTTTAGGATCTTTATTACATTAACTAGTTGATACCTTGCGTGTTGCTGCAGATATAGTAGATCGATTTTAAATATGCAAGAGTAGCACAAAATCAAGCTGGTAGAATGAGCATATAATCTTTGCTTGCAGCTAGAGTATTTACCTGAAAAACATATCAATTAGTCTTTATTTTTTTTCAAAGGAAAAAGAAGACTTGTCTATGACTTATCTCTCGATGCAAGCCCTTACTGCAAATGGCTGGCTACTACCAAACATAAATGACTAAGAGTATGTCAAACACATGTAGATTAGCATAAATTTAGTTGTTGCTCCCGATAAGGCAATAAAACACATTTCTAACCTCTGCTCCCAAACCCTATATTCATGAAAGGCGATGGTGGTAGGTGCCCTGGTGCGGGCGCACGGCCGCTCCACATTGGAGCCTATGGCTAAAAGGCAGAAATATGTTTGAGTACCCTCAGAGAGAAGAGAGTCCACATTTTAGGGGCAAGGGACAACAACGCAATGAAGATAAGATGGAATTGACATGGCAAAACAACATAACTAGCATTGTTTGATCGGAAAAGATAATTAACTAAAAGTATAGACTGAGAATTGCACACATATATTTGATCACCGTTGTCTAAGAAAGTGTTGGACAATTAGACAATATAATGAAACTAATCCGAAGACCTAACATGACTAGAGACAGAGAATCAAATCTAGACACTATCAATAGCACAGGAAGTACATCACAGCACATGTCTAGATCACAGACTAATACTAGAACAGCGAGCAACTTCGCCATCAATTCCATCTACGGAAACAGGGTATTACCGGAGATGTGAAGAAGCGACGCAGCCAAACTTGCCGCATCGAAGAGGTCGATGCAGTGCGACTTGATGCAGGGAGGAAGTCGATGCCGAGAAGAGGTCGACGTAGTGCAGCAGACCGAATAGCAGTGAGCAGTCGCGAAGGTGCTTCCCAAAAACCTTATTCGCTCTCTCCCGTACAGGATCTCAAGAGCGGAGGGTTCCGGAGACCTGCTCTCCCGTCCCTCGGTGCACACTGAGGAACGAGATGGAGAAGACTTCGGGGTGGCGCAGTGCGTTTGGAAAAAGCAGAGAACAGATTGATGGCTTGTTTTTCGTCTGGAAGAGTGAAGACTTCTTATAGACGAGCCGCCACGGCTCTGGATCCGATTTGGACGCGAGTGCGGCGCACATTCCGAACTCGGTTACGGTGCACGATCCGAACTCGGTTTGGATCTTATCCAAAATCGTGTGACAAAATAAATGGCAAAAGAGAGCTACGACAGGGCCCAGCGGGGAGCCTGAATTCGTCGGAACATTCACGCGTATGTCGTGTGCGCGCGCCCCATGCCACGCCACGCCACGCCCGGCGAGGTGAGGCGAGCGAGCGCGCGCGTGTGGTATTTCTCTTTCTCACCTCACATTGCTTTGGAGAGGTGTGGAGCACCAACCCTTATAAGGTGGTCTCCCTCCACTTTCACTAGCAATATGAGACTAAAGCCACTAGCCCTTGCCATGTATGAGTGGGCCTTTGAGATTTATCTAGGATTAAATGCAGAACTAGTTTGGGCCTAACCATTAATTCTAACAGAAAGAAGGCGTTGAACGTTGATAATAGGAGGCAGATCGAAGGCACATATATTTGAACTAAGGGTTATAAATAATTGTGATGACATGACCCACTTTTAGCATAGCTTTGTTGCAAAAAACACATTTTGTGGGAGGCACTCTTATAAGAATATAGGATATAGGATAATGAGCAGAATGATCTCAGATGGTAGAACAAGTTAGGTGTACCTTTAGGAGGACCTTTTTCCTCAACGATATGAACCGGAAGCAATTGCACAAAGCATCGTTTACTCAGAGGGGAGGACTGTTTGTTGTGGCAATATGAATTCAAGGGTGTTTATTTTTGCGAGTTCTTTCTACGTTGAAAGATCGAGGTTTATCGACTAGAGGGGGGTGAATAGGAGATTATCAAATTTTAATAAATTTGTTGCTTAGCATGCAAATGGTGAAGCAGATTAAGGTGAAGCAGCAGAGAATCAAACAATAAACAACTCTAATGAAGAACAATCACAAAGCAAAGAGCTGAAATCGAAGACAAGAGGATTTAACCCGAAGTTCAAGTTGTTGGCAACAACTCTACGTCTTCGTTTGGAGAGTCTGAGCACCTAGCTCCGAAGACACATAGTCTTCACCTTTTTCTCCTTGAGCTTGTGTCCACTTAGGATCTGCTCAACACTCTTGGTGGATCTTGAGGTGATCCCCGGACCTTCACAAACGCTGGAGGCGATTCCACAAGTTGGAGCTCTTCCAAGACACCTAGCCGGCTAGGAGATGCCAAATCTCCAAGAGTAAAAGCTCAGATCTGCTAGGCTCGAAGAAGCTCAGCTCGAATGCTCAATCCAAAGCTCAAATCTCTCGAATGCTTTCCTCTCACAAAGGGGATCTCAATGGAGTCAAAGAGGAAAGGGGAACACACAGGGAGAGAGTACTTTTTGCGCTAAGTGTCCCTCTCGAGCCCGCAGGGGGTCGGGGGATATTTATAGCCTGTCTGCAGAAAAGAGTCGTTGGATTCAAAGATTCTCTTCCGGTTCAACCGGAAGACGAAACCGGTAGCACCGGGATTCAAACCAACGGTCAGATCTGAAGAACGAAAGATGCACAGCGAAAGGCTTCACCACGAAGCCGGTAGGTCCGGATGGAACGCGGTCACACCGGGATGAAGAATATGCTCACCAGAGCAACTTCCAGAAGCGAATCCCGGTTGTGCCGACTTTGAAGGCGGTTGTGCCGGGTATGAAGAAATGGCGCATTCTTCCTCACAGAGAAGAAAAACGGCTCAACCGGAAGTATACCCCGGTACATCCGCTTCAGCAAAAGACCTAAGTCCAGAAGATGTTCTCGGTGCAACCGGAAGACAGAACCGGTGCAACCGCAGACACATGAATAATAGGACTTAGTCTGAGACAAACTTGGCCCTAAGTCCAGAAGAGATTCCCGGTGCAACCGGAAGACAAACCCGGTGCAACCGCGGAAAACTCTGAAGGAGACTTAGACTAGGGCATCAATACGACCTAAGTCCAGAGAGGATTCTCGGTGCAACCGGAAGACAAACCCGGTGCAACCGCAGACAAACGAACAGGACTTGGTCTAGGGTACAGAAGCATATCCCGGTAGCACCGGACTCCCAAACCGGTCGTACCGATTTCCGGAATATCAAACTAGGGCAAA
Source organism: Stipa capillata (assembly GCA_019208055.1). Classification (NCBI taxonomy): domain Eukaryota; kingdom Viridiplantae; phylum Streptophyta; class Magnoliopsida; order Poales; family Poaceae; genus Stipa; species Stipa capillata. Next base: position 111,174 of record JAGXJF010002946.1, on the reverse strand, counting down.
CCCTAAGCGGCAGGGTTCCCTAACTCTCCAACACAGAGGCCATTCTCGGCAACACCGGATTCAAGACCGGTTGTGCCGCAACTGAAGCTCTTCAAGGTTGAGACTGCTAAGTCCTCAAACCTTGCATCAGAGGCCAATCCCGGTACAACCGATTCTTCAAACCGGTACAACCGAGAGTCACTGTCTGTGTTTCAGAAAGAGATTTCAAAAGGATTTCTTCGAGATTTGAACTGAGCACTTAAGAAGATCATTCCTAGAGCTTAACTTATCTGACCCCTCTTGATAGGCGGCTTGTCCTATAGACTCAAATGATCTTTGATCATATAAACACTAGAAAATCTCCACTAATCTTCTAGATCCAAGCCTTTCTTCAACATCAATTTTTAGGGGTCGTCATTCATCGGTTAAACCAATCACCTGGGGACTAATCACCTGTGTACACTTAGTAAACCATTAGTCCCTTAATCGTTTGTCATTAATCATCAAAATCCATTAGGGGCACTAGATGCACTTTCATACGCTATTATTAACTTTCGAGGGGTGGTTCCTATTTACTTACATGCTATTTGGCATCTTAAAGTTGCCCCTCAAATCCATATTTTCCTTTGGTTATTTGCTCAAAACAAGATCATGACTAGAGATAACCTTAGGAAAGGAAACATTATGAAGTATTTCGAGTGTGTGCACTGCATTGAACATGAATCAATCCAACATCTGTTGTGCGTAGTTGCTAATAATGTTTGTGGTGAACTTAATCATTTCTTTAGCATTGATATTGGGAGCTTTGAATCTATGGCCCGTCTTTGGCTTCATAACAAGAAATATGTTGTGACTAATGCTGTCCTGTGGGGATTTTGAAAGTGCGGAAATAATATCGTGTTTAACAAGTGAAAGATCATCTAGGCCCCTAATTGGTTTTGATGGTTAATGGCTACTCAAACTGAAATCTAATATTTACAATGAGTGTAAGCATGTTTAATAGGTTCTAGGAAGAAGTGTCATCAAGGAAAGGATGACAACCCAAAAAGTACAAAGGTGGTTTCCAGGACAAGGGGATGGCTGTGCTAGGCAGCTGTGCCACAGCTGTGCCACAGTTGTAAGCAAGGTGATGGTGGCTTGATGCGTCAAGGGCCGTGACTGCAGTTGGTGGTAGATAAAGTCTAGATTTGCTAGTTTCCTTGAGTCCATAGGAAACACCCGTACTATCAAGAGGGATGAAGCAGTAATGATCTATGGATGTTCTTTTGCTCAATGCTCAGAGTGTTGGACAGTGGCACTGATGCTTTGAGGTCAGTGGCCCTATATCAACAGTTTTGCACAAGTGTGAAACTGGTTTGTGCTAGCGGTAGAAAAACCCTAGAGCCTAGAGTCACCTGTGTGACACAGCCGTATCACAGGTGGTCTACCGCTCTATGACTCAGGCACATCTCTGTACCAGGGGAGAACTTGTAAATGTTAAGGGACCTGCACTGCAATAGTTTGTCTGCCGAGTCAGAAGACTGTTGGAGATTCTCTCCTTATTAGGGATCAGAGTTAGTTGTGCGCTGAGGGCATGTAATTTGCCAAGACCGAACTGAGTAGCTAGGCTTCGTCAGTTAAGGGTTCACCTGTGTCTGCCTCCGGTGACACAGGTGTCGGTCTGCCTGAACCGGTTATAATTGTGCGTCGTGATTGGCTGTGTCACCGGTGTCTATCACCGGTGACTCACTCAATCCTACGTGACAACAGTGTAACGGTCAGGTACCTGTGAACTCTATAAATAGGGGACCAGAGGAGGTCCTCGACCTCAACCTTGCTCAACCCAGTGAATTATATTCGACCGTTGCAAGCCTCTCACCCTCTGAACAAAAGCCAAACTTCCTAAGAGTTAGTTCAAGAGAGTTAGAGCCTTTGAGCAAAGAGCATTGGTTTCTCCAAGAATTGTTGCTGTTGAATCTGTTACTCTTGGAGTGTCTACTCCTAGACGGACGTAGGAGTTGCTGGTATCACCCAAGCTTGTGTGGGCTGAACCAGTAGTCTGTGAATGTGTTCTGAAGTCTACCTGCTGCAAAGCTAAAGAACTTCCACAAGCAAACAAGAGGCCTGATTACTTAGGTACTCGGAGAACAAGCACGATTCAGTGCTGGCGATCTCTTCGGAGCAGCTTCTCCAACGGAGACGTACCTCTCTGAAAATAGTAGGAAACTTCGGTGAAAAACACCTTGTCTCTATGAGTACTTCTTATATTGCCTTTTAGTTACTCATTAGATCTACATGCTTGTGTGTTCTTAGATATACATTGTTTATCTGTGATAGATCACTTTTCACCCGTGTTAGCGTAGTTGTGCCTCAGTTGTTGTATATCATATCTCTTACCTGTGTCAGCTACCTGTTGTTGAAGTAATTAGCAATTTTTGAATTAATTTAATCCAGAAAAGCATCATGACACATGCGCAAATGAGATAAACCAACTCAGGCGAACTAGACATGCAACTCAAAACTAAACAACAGACTAGCATGTCTATCTCACTTGCATCAAGAGCAAAACAGAACCACAGAAGGCTTAGGAGCACATACGTGGGAATAGCAGCAGCGAACGATCCAGTATTGGCGTCAGTAGCCATGGCGATGAAGTCCTCGTAGTCGAAGCAGTCGCCCGACGACGAGGAAGCAGTCGAGGCAGCCGTGCAGTCGTCGATCGTAGCCGAAGTAGTCGTCCGACGCTGAGGAAGCAGCGAGCAGTCGCGCCGAGACGCTCCCCAAAAACCTTATCGCCCCTCACCCGGTACAGGTTCTCGAGAGGCGGGCGGCGGAGGAGGAGTGCGCGTGAACTAGTCCTCTTCTCAAGCCTCAAGGAGGTGGACAACACAACTCCTTATAAGTTGGTCTCCCTCCACCTCCACTAGCAATATGGGACTAAACTTCCACTCATGCCATCCAACCAAATGGACCTTTGAGATTTTCCAGGAATTAATTGGAACATGGGCTTTAGGCCCATTAATTCTAACACCTGTTACACAGCTATCTGTCTTGCTTATCTGTCTTTAAGTTATTAGCTCACCTGTGTTATATACCTATGTGACAGCTACGTGTTAATTTACATAACATATATTGCCTGTGCTGTTCACCTGTCACACAGTTAGCTTAACCTTACAATCTGCTAAGACTTAATTTGATAACTTAAGCTAAAAGAAGTGAATTTAATTAGCCTCCTATTCACCCCCCTCTAGTAGGCTCCTTCGGTCCTTTCAACAAGCAATCATGGGTGAATGTAAAACATGTTTGAAGGCTGATACTCAATACAACGAGAGGCCGGAGGATCTTATTTAAAAATATAAAGCAGGAGAAGATGAATATTTTTGGTCTGTTCTTGATGAAGAAACTCCAGGAACCTTTGAGGCTAGGGGTTGGATGATTGTTGACAACAGCTGTGAGGACCCATCTGCTGCTTAGGCGATACCATGCTGCTTCTCACCACTTTGACATCTGGTTTGAGGTTGCAGAAACATTATGCAAGGATTTGCGTACTAAGCCTTGATTGCAATAAGCCAGTGGAGAGCTATTCCCAGCTTGGTGAAGCTGATGATCTCGAGATGGTTTAAGCTACAATGCTTTGTGTTTCTCTAGATCAATATTTGTTGGTTAGTGCTTTCAGCTGTAGGCCTATCAAAACAGTGTACTAAACATGACGATGTTACTAGGTTTCGTTTCTATAGGAATACAGCAGGGGAGATCCTCTCCCTGTTTATCTAAAAAAGGAGGCATTAAAGTTCCTAAAGATGGTTTAGGAAACCTATTCAACCTTTGCAATTTGAGAGATGCATTGTCTTGTTGGTACAATGTAAGAACCCTTGAACCAATGAGAACAACTTATGTGCATTGAATTGTGTTAGCAAAACTATTTTAAGACACCCCTAATAATTAATAAATTACACATCATAGTGGATTTGTAGTATAACACACTAACGCTATCTACAATTTATTACAACAACAACATAAAACATTGTATTCTGGAGCTCTAAAATTTGTATTGACTAGTAAGAACCCGTCTGTTACTATGGACTAAAAGAAACATACTACATGTTTACTGCAAGACTAATTGCTTTATTAAATTGAGGTACTCTTGGGTATCCATTGTTAGTAAATCAGACAGTTGGTATGATCTTAGAACGAACGGATCTTTATAAATTTATTTACGACAGAGTAAGATAAGAAAAAAGGGACTCTAGCTTTTCCGGTAGCAATTTGCTAGTGCGTACTCTGGTCTTCTGGAGTATCGAATTTTGAAGCAACAACGTTTGCTGGTAGAGCTGGCCATCTGGGCCGTGCCAAAAAGGCCGGCCCACGGGCACGGATTTTTGGCCCGGCACGGGCTCGGCACGGCACGGGAATAAAAGGGCCGGGCCGGCCTTCGGCCCGCCACGGAACAAGGCCGATCCCCGAGGCGAGGCCTTAAGGCCAGGCACGGCACGGCCCTTTTATTTTTTTTTGTATTTTTTTCAATCCGAACGCCATACCCACTGGCGTTTTAACCCTCTACCCAAACGCCATGTGCTCTGGCGTTTGCCCCCCCAAGAGAGTTGACCGCGGGCCGGTCCGCAGCCGTATTTTTTTCACTCCGAACGCCGTATTCACTGGCGTTTTCGCCTTGTACCCAAACGCCATATGGTCTGGCGTTTGCCCCTTGAACGCGGGCCGGCCCGCAGCCGTGCCGTGCCGGGCTGGCCTTTTTAAGTCGCGGGCCAGGCCGATCCCCGAGCTGCGGCCTTCGGGCCGGCACGGCACGGCCCTTTTATAAAAGGGCCTACACGGGCTGTGCCGTGCCAGGTCTTTTTATAAACGGGCCGTGCCATGCCGTGCCGGGCCGGCCCATGTGGCCAGCTCTGTTTGCTGGTGATCTGGACAGGGGCCCACCCGCCGCAATTGCTTTAGAAATTCTGGTGGCCGCCTCCCTGCGCTGCGCGGACGGGGACCCCAAATTCGAAATCGGGCAACGTCTCCTCGTCCGCTCTCCATTTCAAAACCCCCCATCTCGTCTTCTCCCCATCCCCACCATTCCACCACCGCCGCCGCCCAGATCCCGACCACCGCAAGCCCATCTCCGCCTCCATCTCAGCCGCAGGCCACGATGCCGTCGGAATGCGGCGACGACGACCACAGCGGCAGCTCCGCCCCCGCGCGGTTCGAGCTCCAGGAGGACCCCTCCTTCTGGAAGGACAACAACGTGCAGGTAGTGATTCGGCTCGCCCCTCACCTCACCTCACCGGAAGCTCTCGCGCCTCTACTCTTCCCGGCTTCTCCCACCCAGTAGTGTCTCGATTTACTTCACTCGTGCCCGCGCGCTGTATCGATGGAGCATTTCGTCGAACACCTGGTTCGTCACGCCTGGCCGACGTTAACCGCTCCGTCCTGCAGGTCGTGATCCGTGTGCGGCCTCTCAGCAGCAGCGAGATATCGCTGCAGGGGAACAAGAGATGCGTCAGGCAGGATAGCTGCCAGAGCATCACCTGGACCGGCCACCCGGAGTCCCGGTTCACGTTTGATCTCGTCGCCGATGAGCATATCACGCAGGTATACTCTTTAGCATTTACGCTCATCTTTCCCGGTATCGTGTTCGCGTTCATCTATTCTTTAACTTGTTTCTCAGAATGTGTAAATGCTTTTATGTTTGTGCTGTGTAGGAGAGTCTTTTCAAGGTTGCCGGGGTGCCCATGGTGGAGAACTGCATGGCTGGGTATAACAGTTGCATGTTTGCCTATGGGCAGGTGAGCTAAAGCCTCCATCTGCTGATGCAAATTCCCAAGTTTTCTGGGTGCTGCAGTTCTTTTGTCCATGTACATTTGAACGTTTGTGCTTACAAAAGTATTCGGTTTTGCTAGACTGGTAGTGGCAAGACCCACACGATGCTTGGGGATATAGCAAATGGCACGCGGAGGAACAATGTAAATTGTGGTATGACGCCTCGAGTGTTTGAGCATCTCTTCTTAAGAATCCAGAAGGCAAGTTTAATGATCTGTTCATTACTTCATTTTAATTGCTACCATTGTGTTGTAGATGGCCTACTGCTCTAAGCTAAATTTTGCCATTGCTGTTTGCAGGAAAAGGAAATAAGAAGAGATGAAAAGCTCAGTTTTACTTGTAAATGCTCATTTCTGGAGATATATAATGAGCAGATTCTGGATTTGCTCAATCCAAATGCTATAAATTTACAGGTAATCCACTAAAATGTAGTGTGTGTTGTTAGCTGTTTGCTGGTTGCATCTTTATAATGATGCTGTTAGGAAATGTTTACAGTTTTTGTTTTTTTTACATTTAAGTTATTTGGACCACGACCTGTTTAGCTCAACTTTCCTTTTGCAGTTAAGAGAGGATGTGAAAAAGGGTGTCCATGTCGAGAATCTGACTGAACATGAGGTTTCAAATGCTCGAGAAGCTATGCAACAACTTATTGAGGTTAGTGTTACAAAAACGGCCTACTAGGCATGATATTTGGCCGAGTACAAGGATTAGGTCCTCTATGTAATTATTTCAGCACGATTAACTTAACATGATTGACTGCTAACTGGTTTGGTTAACGGTTAGAGATCCTTTGTGGTTCTGGACTGTTGCTGCTATATGATGACATGTTTGGAACAATGTATAATGATATGTATGAACCATGAGCTTTACTTCTTTATCGCCAATTTGCCGTTTTGGTGTATTATAAATTTACTGTTTGCATGATTACATCAATTTTGCTCAAGATTCTTCACATAAATAGTCAAATACAAAGCCATCAACTAAACTAAGTGTATAAATATGTTGTTTAATCTCCAGTTCTTGGTTTATATGACTTCTGTTTTATCCTTTTAGCAACCATCATTGACAACCTCTTAGTTTTCAAGATATATACATAAAAATGTCGTGATAGTGTTTTATTTTGATGAGATATGAATATACATATATAAATCTGGCTTTTAAATAGGAAAACCGATAAAAGGCTGATTTTTACATATGCTCACTACATGGCGGAGTGACTTTCATTTACCAGTATTTAGAACCTTGATTGAGATTAGACTGATAAAATGCATCTTTTTTTGCTTTGGCATGTTACACTGAAGTTTGCTTTTATTTCTAGAGATTGTTGCAAGTTTTTCCCCTCTTTATTAGTTATCTGTTAAGCTAGCATAAGTCGCTTTATTATCTGATATCCCACATATGTGTATTAGTTTCACTTGCTCTATCACTTTGAGAATAAATTCTGCATTTTCTTTACAGGGGGCAGCAAACAGAAAGGTGGCAGCCACCAATATGAACCGAGCAAGTAGCCGCTCTCATAGTGTTTTCACTTGTCTTATAGAGAGCAAGGTATAGTTTTTGTGTGATAGAAGCAAAATTCCATGCCTTCAGTTTCAATGATCTTGATGGCATACCAGCATATATTTGTCGCTAACTTAATGCATGCATATGTCTTCCCTCACTTAATCTTGTAACTGAACCGTCAACTTTACAGTGGGAATCTCAAGGTATCAAGCATCATCGATTTTCTCATCTTAACCTTGTTGACCTTGCTGGTTCAGAGAGGTAAGTTGCACCTGTAACCTTCTCAGTTATTGTTAGATAGGATCGTCTTGCATTTTCAGAGCTGGCGTGAAAATACTTGTTATGCACTTTCAGTCTCCTATTCTGGCTACTTAACATGAGTGATGTATGGCTTGTAGGCAAAAGAGCTCAGGTGCTGAAGGGGAACGCTTGAAAGAAGCAACAAACATCAATAAGTCACTCTCAACTTTAGGGTTAGTTGTTGAGCCTCAATTATTTTACCTCAGATAATACAGAACTCTTGAAAACTTGATTTCAATTCAGTTAACTATTTTACAATGGCATTCTTGCAGACTTGTTATTACAAACCTTATTGCCGTGTCAAACAAAAAGTCACATCATGTTCCCTATCGAGATTCGAAATTGACATTTCTCCTGCAGGTAGTATGCACAACTGAAGTGGTAGAGTTCTCATGTTATGTTTTGGGCCTGTTTGTTTGGTAGGCTTTTGGCTTTTTGGACTTTGGCTTCGAAGCCAGAAAAGCACCTATTTACCTGCTTAAAGTAGGTAAATAGGTGCTTTTCTGGCTTCGAAGCCAAAGTCCAGAAGCCAAAAAAAGTCTAAACAAACAGGGCCTTTGACTGCTACAGAGATATTTGGGCAAAATTCGAAGATTATATAAAACACGATAATTTTGTTTATGCATTTTCTTATCTTTCCAGGACTCTCTTGGAGGTAATTCCAAGACCACTATTATTGCAAATATAAGCCCATCTAGCTGGTAGACTTCTAAACAGGATCTTTTTTTTTCCTTCTCAGAAGGCTTGCTATAGTTACATGTCACATTACTGACATGTTTATTTGTTTTACTAGCTGCGCAGCTGAGACGTTGAGCACATTGAAATTTGCGCAACGGGCTAAATACATAAGAAATAATGTATGTAATCAACATGTCTTATTCATTACTTTTCAATATGCAAATATCAACTCATCATTCCTTTTGTAGGCTATTATAAATGAGGATGCCTCTGGTGATATTCTGAGCATGCGTTTAGAGATCCAGCATCTTAAGGTATAGAGGATGCATTTAAATTTTGGCCTTACCAAAATTTTCTGTGCATTGAAATACAATAAGATCCAGGATGATATGTTTTTTTAGTTATGGTCCTTTCTGCTATTGATGTTTCATATTAATTAACAACAGCTTGTGCCCAGTATTTTATTTCACAGTCTTGATATATAATTGTGTTCAATCTAATGCTTGCACTATTATCACAGAAAGAGCTTAGCCGCCTGCAAGGACTATCCAGTTTTGACAAAACAGAATGTGGTAGTTCCAGTGGATTTATCTGTGAATCTCCTAGCACATTCAAATGGGATCAAGGTCATGGCTCATTCAGTCCGCTTATGTTTGATAAAAGGGCTACCCAGGTATTCATATACTGTTTTTATTTGTTGAACTTGATGTGTTTGACCATGTACTTACTTTATCTTTCTCGATGTGTTGTGTTCAGAGAAAAGATTATGACACTGCACTTGTCGCCGCTTTTAGGAGGGATCAGGAAAAAGAAGCAAAATTAAAGGCAGCAATTGCTGCAAAGCATATTGCTGAACAGCTGGTATGCAGTTCTCTTCTTAATTGCATAAGATTTTGCGTCAACTTTACACCATTTTGACATGACAAAACAAATATGTGCAAATATAGTCTTGTGTTTATTAATTTCAATTTGCTGTTGCACCACAGGCGACTCAAAGATCAGAAGAGGTGAGAAGTTTCAAGATGAGGCTTCGGTTTCGTGAAGATCGGATCAAGAGATTAGAGCAAGTTGCATCAGGGAAGTTATCTGCTGAAGCACATCTCTTGCAAGAGAAGGAAGACCTTGTGAAGGAAATAGATGCTCTACGGAGCCAACTAGACCGTAATCCAGAAATTACAAGATTTGCTATGGAAAACCTACAATTGAAAGAGGACATTCGAAGGTTACCTTTGCTATCCAATCACTTCTGCCTTCCTCCAAATGCATACTGCCTATGCTTTTGGGTTATCTACTTGGTGTTGCTAATACGGTCGTCAGCTTGATAACTTGTTATTTTTGAACTTTTTAGGTTGCAGTCATTTGTTGACGAAGGAGAACGGGAAATGATGCATGAGCAGATAATTGTTTTACAAGATAAGGTATCCACTTTCAAGTCATGGTAGCCTCAGAAAGGGGAATTTTTCAGTGATAAACCCTTTTATACTTATACTATTTTCTTGATGTCCTGAACTTACTTAATTTGCATAACTTGCAGCTACTAGAAGCACTTGATTGGAAACTTATGAATGAGAAGGATCCTGTTAACAAGGTTTGCTTATATCTTTTTCTGGATTTTACTCCTGTTTAATGAAAATACATGCCAAGCTTTTGCATGTTCTCTAAAAAATTATGCATACTTTTCAATAAATGATATCAAATCTGAAATTACAAGTACGTCATGACTTACTCTTTCCCTGAGAAACTCCGAAACTTACTATAAAGCTGGACCTTTCCATGCCTCATTTCATAGGGAAGCCCAAATTGGCTCTATTTCATTCTATTTCACTTCCTAGCACTTCCTATCATTTAATATCCATCCCTTCGGTCTTATTGACATAAGAGGTGTCAATTATAGTCTATCTCTTTCTATATATGGAAAGTCAAGAAATTCTCATCGAAACATCGAGAAATTGTGCATATAGAAAACACTAAAGAAAGAAAAACGGAGACCCAATGCCATGATTTTCAAATCTTTTCTATTTAGTATCTAAGTTTCTCGATGAGGATAATTAATTCAGCCGTTGTGAACTTACTATAAATACTTTCATTTTAGGGCATTGCTTTCATTTTAGGGCATTGTTGCATGTTTACTTATCTTTTGCCTTAAACTCATGTCTCATAATGACTCATGCAGGACCTCTCATTATTTGGGGAGTCACCTGGTGATGAGGAAAATGAGTTTCTTCGTCTGCAGGTTGGCGTTATAGAACTCAGTCTGATGTATCTAAGTCCGCTTGTATCTTCGCGGATGATACTCTACTATTATTCATTAGTTCCTGTAACATCAGTTTGTAATTTTGTCTACAGGCTATTCAAAATGAGAGAGAAATCGACTCATTGCGTAAAAATTTGAGCTTCTGTCTTGAAGCAAAAGAGAAACTTGAGAGGTATATCACTATTTTCCTACCTTGTGTATATTATTAGTACATGCTACAGTTGTATAATATGATGGAAATAAATATATCACCTGATCAACTTTTGCTATCTGTAATGAGTTCAAACATATTGTTTCCAGTATATTAGACCCTCATATCCATTTCAGGTACCACATCCTGACACAGCTCTCACATATGTAAGCCATGGTTAGCCCCACGAACCAGTTCAGTGTATTGTAATGTCTAGAAGACTAAAACACTTTGTCAATAGTCGTTTTAGTCAGCGTAACTGAAGAATTAGTTGTGTTATTTCTTGCATTTAAATTTCATGGACCTATGGTTTGATTCTTGGTTTTCTTGTTACTGTTGGTTTTGGCTGCTTGGTAGTGCATATCAACATATTTTTGTTTGTTCCAAGTCTTTGGAGATATTAATGATTTTAGAGATCGGGGTTAGTGATGCATTTGTGCAAGTTCAAGAAAGGTACTGCACTACTGCCACTGGGCTCTTCAGAAGACGATGATGCCAATTCTAAACACCTGTGGGTTGTAATGGTTAGCTCAAGTGTAGATATACCCCCACAACTTGTTTGGGCTGTAGTTTGTTTGATTCATTTGCATATTATATTAGCAGTTCTAGCATCCTAAAGAGGATAGCAAACAGTTTCTTAATCATTTTGGGCATGCTCCCCAGAAGCACTTTTTTACTGATGGTTTTCACTACATTCCACTGTGTGTGTGCTTTGGAATTATGATTTTATGCCTATGCTTATACGGAGATTTTTTGTGTGTTTCTTTACTCATATTGAACATTGTGCAGGCGTGTTGACGAGTTGGCCTTAGAGTTGGAGGTAGTGAAGAAATGCAATGATGTGAACAAAGAAGTTGAGGCTATACAGCTCCAGGAACAATCTGTCCTGCTTGATGCTCAGATGGAACTTAAGACGTTGGTTGATGCAATAGCTACTGCAAGTCAAAGAGAAGCAGAAGCTCATGAAACTGCAATTGGGTTGGCCAAAGAGAATGAGGAACTGAGAACACAGCTTAAGGTTCTGATTGAGGATAACAAGAGATTGGTTGAGCTCTATGAACATGCTATTGTCAACATCGAGGTGAAACAAGATGTAAATTGTCCTGCCATTCCTCAAACTGAAGATGTAAATGAGCGGCAAAGCAGCCATCCTTCTTATGGAAGGAATACTGTGAATGAGAACCTGATGGATGACCAAACAGAGGCCGCGTATGCCTCATCCAGTGATGCGCTAGAAGAGTATAAGATAGTGAACGGAAAATGCAGCCACAAGGATGACCTTTCAAGAATTGAATTTTCAGAACTACAACTTCAACTTGAAGAGATGCATGAGGAAAACGATAAACTTATGGGTTTGTATGAGAAAGCCATGCAAGAAAGAGATGAATTCAAAAAGAAAATTTCTGAGCAAAGCAATCCTGAAACTACGGAAGAGATTCAGTTCAGAGAGAGAGATGCTGGAATGAATGAAGCAACAGATATTGAGGATCTTCAAGGAAAACATGTATATGACTCTGCAATCGTAGCTTTTAAACAAGTTCTGCAGCTTGTTCAGGTTAAGCTGGAGCATGTCCAAGACAAGCTTGTGACTGCGCAGGATGCAGTACAATATTTTAAGCTGCTCGAATTGGCTAGTACTAAGGCAGAAGAACTTTCAGCAAGCATTCAGCTCCATTGTCTGGATGTACAGCAAAACCAGGAAGACATCAATGCCCTTAAGTCTGCACTATCAGAATCACATGAGAGAAAAAATGCTTTGGAAGGCAAATTCTTCTCACCTGCAGCATCGTGTTGGGACTTGGATTTGAAAACCAAAGCCCTCGCTAGGTCCAAGTTTGATGTCAACTTGGAATTAATGAATAAAAAGAAGGAACAACTGGGTAACCTCCGAGTTCTCAAAAACGAATTTTCTGCCGCATGTACAAAAGCACATGAATCTGAAACTGAGTTGAGAAACAAAATTGATAGCCTTAAACTAAAATATCGTTCTTTCGAAGCTCAAAGAAAGGAGACAGAAAGGGTTCTCTTTGCTATTGATAATCTGGAGACTTCTGCTACTCCATTGCAGAAACCCATGAATTTTGGCAAGGCATCTGAGCTACTGAAATCCGAGGAGGAGAGAACAAAGCTTTTATCTGAACTGAAAAAGTCCCGCGAACAGCTTAGCATGGTGCAAAAGGAAATAAAAAGCTTGAACAGGTGTGATGATATTGATTGTAAGATTGCACGGCTTGAATCAGAAGTAGAAAATTGCTGTCTCTCCCTGCTGGAAGCTGACATTGAGAAGTTAGTCCGTGATAGCACCTTGGCAGAGATTTGGAACGGTGAGCAGAAGGGCATGCAGAGCTTGCTGGTTAACTACCAAGAGTGTATTTTTCAAGTAAGCTTGCAGGAGGAGGAGATCAGGGTATGTGGGGAGTCATTGCAGCATCAAACGAGGTCCTTGGATGAACTGAATTTGAAGCTAAATCTAGCAATGCGGGACCTGGGTGAGCTTCTGCGAGACAAAACCCCTTGCTATTTGGATGCTTCCTTGCTGCATGTTTCTGACAAGGTGAAAGGGGACCTTGATGCCATCGGGATTCATGTTGCCGAAGCTAGGCAGCTGTTGCTTATCAACAACCACACCAATTCCTGAACCTGTCCAAGTAGTCTCAGATTCCTTCACCGATGTTACGACTGATAGGCTAGTCTGTTTTAGCATTCATCTGTACACATCCTTTGTAACAGAACACCAGTGATCTGGTGTTGCTATTTGTGATTCGATTCTATAGGATGCAAGTCCTGAAGTGGACTGTAACTGCTTTGTTCGACCACCTATCCTCTGGTGGTCTGGGATCAAGCGTCCTTCTGTAAGCTATTGGTCTGCACTTCTGTGTGCAACACAGCAACTGATCGGACAGGACTTCTAATTCAAGTGGCCTTGATCTTATGTTTCTGTATCACAAGATTGTGTCAATAAACATAGATGCTTGTAAGGTGAAGGATGCTGCTGCTACCTCTTTCTCGAAATCGTTAGTGCTAGTTTCGTTGGTTTGGTTTGGATTGTTTCGAGAAGCTTCTTCAGCTCTTGTCCCTTGGCGTTGCTTGTTTTGTTTTTTCCCGAAACAAAATCTAATCTGCTTATTTCTCCACTGATCAGCTGCTCAATGAATACTAATAATCTCCAGTTGTCATCGTTTTATAAGAGCAGGTACGTACCAAGTGGCACAATTTTTATAACCCTAAACCACCATTGTGTGATTTGACCAAATCAATCACACGTAAGACGTGTGCCGACAACCAAAGCATCCACACCTGCGGTGGGGGCACTAGAGACGAAGATGGAAACCCAAAAGGACGCTGCGCCGTCAGATTCAGAAAACTCGGCGCGCGTGCGGCACTCGGACTCCCACAACTCAATCCGCGGAGCTCGTCTCGGCCGTTTCCGCCTCTGTCTCTATCGCATGATCACATCACATGACATGGTGTCACACGGCACCCCGCTCGGCGCGGCCCGGCCGCCATCGCGATCGCCGATCTCGCGAGTTTTGCATTTTTTTCAATGCGTCAACCAGAATAATAAATAGCATCCCGAAACAAAAATCAACCGCTTGAGGACTCTCCGTCCCCTCTAAATACCGCGAGGTAGGAATTTTTTTTTCTCCTCCACGCCACGATATCGCCGCCGTCTCTATCCCCTCTTTTTTCTCTCTCTCCCCACCAACCGTTTGAGGACTCTCCGTCCCCTCTAGATACCGATCCAAGAATTGCGCGGCCGCTCTGGATTCTTGCCAAGAATTCCAAGAATTGGATCGCACGTGAGGGGCGGGGGTAGTAGGCTAGTAGCTAGCTCATGCGTGAGCGCGGCTACGGCCGGGACGAGGAGGAGCATGAGCCCCAGCCGAGGTGCGGGGGCGAGGCGGCGGGGCAGGCGGCGGCAAACTGCGCCGCAGTGTGCTGCTGCTGCCCCATGGCGCTGCTGGAGGTCGTGCTGCTCGTCGCGGTCAGGCTGCCCCTGGACGTCGTGCGCCGGGTCAGGCGGCGGCGCCGCCGCCGCCTCCGCGGTGGCAAGGGGGCCGCGTCGCCGTTGGGGAGCACCAAGGCGATGATGATCTCGATGGCGTCGCCACTGGAGGTCACCGTGGCGTCATCGCGCGGGGAGGCGGAGGCGGCGTCGGAGCTGGAGCGGGAGATCATGGGGTCCGGGCTCTACGGCGCCGGGTTCTGGCGTAGCGTCTCCTCCGGCTCCAGCTCGTGCGCCTCCTCCGTGCGACGGCCATAGCGACAGCAACACCAGCAGCAACTTCTCCTTCTTCACCGAATTCTCCGTATGCATGGCATGCATCATGATGTCAATTGCATCAAAGTGCTTGATCTTCGTCTGCGTGGTGCGTTCTGGGCGCTTTAGTTTAGCATGTAAGATCAATATCTTCAAAAGATTGCGCACGCGTGCGTGGGAACTTTGTTCCGTGGATTGCTTTAGGATTGCGCACGCGTGCGTGGGAACTTTGTTCCGTGGATTGCTTTAGGATCATTTCGTGTTGGATCACGCCGGCGGACGCTTCAGACAGAAGCGGAGGAACTGTGGACCTAGTTGCGTAGATTTTGTCTTTGGCTTGGTTTCTTCAGAGATGGATGCTGAAACTCGTGGCATTGCTTGTACGGCGTGGTCAAATAATCAAGCACTGTATGGACCTACTGCCATATTATTTTTTTGAACGAATTATGGACCTACTGCCGTGAAAGACTACCCATTAAAAATGTGTATTATACTCCATCTGGTACCATAGACTACGATGGTGTCTGGTCGTGATACCGTTTACTTTTATCTTTTTCTCGTATGGAGTAGAACTGTTTACTTGTATTAGGGGTACGTCTATTGCCTTATGATCCTACTGGCCGGAACAATAGTTGCACCTGAAGCCGGGACTCATGCGAGGCGGGTCGGCCAACGCGTCTCCTCTTCTTAGGACCTAAGTAGTCAATTATTAAACTCTATTAATAAATGATCTATAAATAAAGAAATAGTCTCTATATTATTCTAATATATTATTGAGAGTTTATATTCTTGATACTAGCTCTAATAAAGAGAAGAGCACCACTATATATCATCACCATATATTCTCGTGTCTAGTTTACGTTTTGTGCATGTTTGATCTACTACTTGTTGTATGGCTATTAGATCTCACCTCGTGATGGTATAAGCATGAGACTCTCCTTGATCTTACGGATCAGGCTACTTTTACAACGGCTTTGAGGTAATCATCGAATCAGTAACCAAGATTTCAATGTTCAGATTGCATTTTTGCTTTGCTCTCTCACTTTCTTCATTGAATTCTTCTTTCTATTTGCTACGTCATGTTCGTGGAGATCGATCTAGTCTGACCTAATAGATGACATCTGTTAACATGGGGTTTAATAGATGGAGCTAGAATGATCACCAGCCTACATGTAGACGAGCACAACATGCAATCGGTATAGCACTAGCACGAGATCTGACAGGCCACGAGTAAACCCCACCACATATGTGCTACAGGTCGGCTTAGTCTGCTATTGCATGTCGTGGCGTGAGGTTGTCACCTCGACATGAAACCGAGGTTGACGCCATTGCCTCGCCAAACGGACACTACCGGTACAACTGGACGACGCACGAAGAATCGCCATTAATACTAGATTATTGAAGTACCACGTAGGCACCGCCGGTGACGCGCATAGCCGTGCCACATCGGCTGTGGTAGGCACTGCTGTGGGGACATGCCACACCCCATGCAACAGAGCGAGCTACCGAGCACGCAAGCCACCCTGACATGCGGGCCACGTAGTGCTTGCTGGCCGAGCGGGTTAGGCGGGCCGCCACGGGGCACATGAGCAGGTCAACGTATTGGACAGGCCGTGCTCATGCCCTAGGCAGGCCAACAGGTAGGGCCAACCCATGAAGATTTAGGGATTAGAACTCATGCTTTGGATTTTTCTACAAAACCATACACACAGATATGACTCCAGAAAATCGATTGTACTATGATATGCACAGAGTCTTATAACACAATCATCTACCTTACCGAAGTTTATATGAAGTTAAAGCGGCTTATATAACACAATTGAGATTAGTTATACTACATATTGATGTCATGTACTACTTCATAAATATACCATTCACATTGTTCATGAACAAATAAAGTAGAGGATACACTAGAAACTCAAGAGAGGATCGTCACAATTTCTGGAATTAATTGCGAGAAGGAAATCAAGATGACTATATATTACATGATAGTTGTACTCTACACATAAATATCACCCATAGTACTCTTCTAGAAACATCCAAGTTAGAAATAAAGATTCTAATGAGAGTCATCTTGAGGTGGACTAATGCAAAAGAGAACTTTAATTATCATACTTGAGCTACAAAACTCCATAATTTTGATATACTCAGAAAACAAAGATAACTACCTTGTTCTATGAAATATTTTTTACAAAGAAGAATGTAGTTTAAGAGCATCAAATCTCGAATACTTAGTTAGAATGAAAATTTGCTTAGTATGCATGTATAATTTAGGGGGAGGGGATTTCTGAATTAATAATTAACTAAATGATATAGTAATGACAAACATTACGGGCAAATATCATCATTTGTTAGATTAATCAAACTTAGATGGTTGTACTATTTTTTCTTTTGATGAATTTGCATAGAAGCTTCTCATCCACAAGGTTTTTAATGAGGCAATTAGTACATTATAACGCAGTATGAAATACTATCTGCTCTTTTTCCAAAAATTTCACTGAACTTTTCAAAGTTTTAATGAGTCATGGACATGTCATCATAATTGTTCAAGTGGGAGTGTTAGTGTTATGAAATAAGGCCTCGTAGGGATGGCCGGCCGACGCGCTGCTCTCTCTAGTGCCTATGTGGTCAGTTGCTAAATCTTGGTCATTATGTAAATGGTCTATTTATTTGCCTATATGTGGTCAGTTGCTAAATCTTGGTCATTACATAGACGATCTATAATAGGGATGTAATTTTTATATTAATTTATACAAATTATTGAGAATTTATAACCGTGGGGACAGATATAATTAAAAAGAAGCACCATTATCATGTCTAGTGTTTACTCTCTACTAATCACTGTACAGTGATCAGTGGTCGGACCACACCTAGTGACGAGATTCGACAACAACAACTTCGCGTAGGGCGAGCCGCGCCGAACGCTGATTGTTCATGAGTTTGTCGTTACAGTACGAGACAAGGGCAGCTGGAATTAAACGGCAGAGGTAGGTCAAGTGGCCACACAGGCAGACACCGTACCAGCCTACCAGGTAACCAGGCCGCTCGTGAGACGCCGCCGGCCTTTACAGTGGAAAAGCCTCCTCCATTTTTCTTCTTCTTCTTTTGAGTGAAGAAGAGCGTCCTCTTAGCCATGAGATATAAATGTTTGTAGGCCGTGTCGTTGCTATGCGTGGGCTGAGAGCGGACGGTGGTCGGGTGGGCTGGTTGATTTGGGGCCGCGCGGCGGGGTTTTGCCGGTGCGCAGTGCTACCACGTCCCTGACGGCTGACGCCATGTGCGCGCCGGACGGCGTGGCGAGATTGGTGTCCTGGCGAATGGTGATGTCCTGCGGGGGCCTTGCCGCTGGTTGGTTGGTCGATGCGTTACGAACTGGAGAACTGGAAATGTACGCAACTGCCACAGTGCATGTGCTCAGATGAATATGATTAGCAAAACAAACCCATCTTTCTTAAGCTGACTTAATGGATGCATATCTGTTAGTTCACATATAATTGGTCCAAAATTCAATATCTTAAGTACCGTACGATGTGTGGGAGTACAAGTCAAATAGGGTATAAAAGCCTGGTGATGTGTGGATATTATATCTCTAAGCACCCGTGCAAGAGCAACTTGCACCGTAGATGCCCTTGGCACCAAATAAAAATCTGTAATTGATCGACAGACTAACCTAATATCTCGGGGTAAAACCGCTCAGGCTTCTGATTAGGAATCACAAGCCGACCTACTTGTTACAAAACATAAAAACACATTTTAGCCATAAACTATTTTCACGAGCGATATTCACCCGATGATGACAAGTGACAACGTGCAGTACAGCACCTCTGCATTGAGCAACCAGAAATTGGAACAGATCAAACATAAGGAGTAAGGAACACTTGCCAAATATGGACTCGGAAACGTAAGGTGTTCTTCGCTATAAGATCCCAGGACAAACTAAAATGTCAGCGAGTTACAGTTACTACTAGGGAAAGGCTGAAACATCAAGCAATTCTAGGTTGCTTCAAGACCAATTTATTTGGATCAAGCGCCAATGTGCAACGGCATTCATGGATTCCATATTTTCACCCATGTATCCCGGCAAGAGGACAGCTAAGATTCCTTGGCATAGTCAAAGACGGCAATGAATGGCATAAGAACAGATCCTATCCACAGCTTCCCATCCTTCTCTTCCACTTCACTAACAGCTTTCACCACCTGCCCTTTAGTGTCCTCCAAGATGTCAAGCACCTCCCCATCAGGGCTGTACTTGATGATCAGTGCGTGCAGATTGCCGCCGATTTGCATCAAGTAGTGATATTTGGCGGGGATCGGGAGGCTTAGCAAGAACTTCCTCAGTTGGACATGGCGACTCATGAGTCGGGCATATGCGCTGCGTCGGCAATGAATTGCAACCCAGAAATCACCATTCTCGTTGGTCCTCACATTATCTGGAAATCCAGGCAGGATCGCAAAAGATCTACGGTTCCTGCCTTCTCACCTTTCAACCAATATCTGCTCAATCTGTCTCATCAAAGACATAATAATCAGTTCCCGATATAAAGTGGAAGTCTGAGTGCCTGAACCAAATGGAGAGAACAGCGTATACGAGATATACCTTCCACGAGATCCTTCACAGAAGACGAAGAACGAGCCATCCTTGCTTAAGCTCACGCCATTGGGAAATTGAAGGTTGCGGTGAAGAACTGTTGTTTCCTTTATGTGCGGATTGTATTTCAACAGCCTCCCAGAGGGATCTCCAGAGAAAACTAACTGCATGAAGTTCCTGCAAATAAATGTCCACACCTAATAATTAGTTCTGACAATGATAACACCTCTACACGATCAAGAAGGTCCAGCTTGACATCTCTCAGTCTCTCTGCATAATCCTTACAAAGAAACTGTTACGGAAAACAAAAACAAAAAAGAAGAAGAAAAAAAAGAGGACAGTTTGCATACTTTCACGAGGAAAAATGAAAACAAAATGTTTCGTAGAGCAGCTGCAGGTACTAAAAGCTAGCATTTTACTGAAAACAAGCCCTTCAAGTGTTCTAAAAACTGCTAGTTCGTTCCTTTTCCGGCAGCAGTATGTAATAAAGTTCAGTTGAACATCATTAACATACATGTAAGATAATTAGAACATAGCAAAATATTAAAGTAGAAAAAGGTTTCCAGTGCCATCCCACACTTATGTGCATTCCCGTGCATCCTCTTTTAAGCATGATGATGCAAATGGTCATGAAAATTTCCAAAACTTGACCATAAAGGTACTATTTATGTAGTCGAGCTCCAGCAATCAACAGATGATAGATACAATGGTGTCTACTGCTACATCAATTACCACTTTACCTGTCAAAGTAAACTAACACAAACTAAACTTCCAATTACAGGGTCCTAATGTTTTCAATTAACATATCAGCGGATAGGGTCCTAAGGTATACTCAAGTTATCTAACAAATGAGGCGATGGATACAGTACGTTTGTGCAAGTGCAACCGAGATGAGACTGACGAAGCAGACGAGAGGAGAAGAGAGAAGGCATTGGCATCACGGACCTTCTCTGGTAGTGGATGCTGCTGTCCGTGAAGTAGACGTTGCCGTCGGCGTCGATGTCTAGGTCGTTGGTGAAGTTGAAGCGCACGCCCTCGGCCTCCGTGGCGAGCGGCGTGGCCAGGCCGCCCTCGGGCCCGACCTTGAGCAGGCCATAGTAGGCATCGGCGATGTAGAGGTCCCCTGTCGCCTTGTCGAACCGGAGTCCCAACGCGCGGCCGCAGACGTGCTCGTCCCTGAGGTACTCCAGCGGCGACGCCTTGGGCCCGCAGAGCTCGGCCGTCCAGTTCGGGGAGGCGTGCGCGAAGTAGAGCCAGCGCGCGCCGTCCCAGAAGAGGACGCGGCCGTCGGCGACGCCCGTGTAGGGCCCGCGGCCGAGCGGGTCGAAGGCGACGCTCTCGGGGCCCTGGACCTCGCCGCGGAACCGGACCTCCGCGCCGCGGAGGCGCTCGGCGGCGTCCACATGCGGGGGCATGTCGGCCGCGTCGGGGAGCTCGACGGCGTGCGCCTCGAAGCCCGGGAAATCCACCATGCTGCCCAGCCGCAGCGGGTCCGTCCCGCAGAACGCTGCCAGCGACGCCACCACCACCGCCGCGGCGACCACGCCCGCCGACGCCATCTCCTTCCTCTCCTCAGGTGCGCGGGCACTAGAGGTGGGTTTAGCTCAGCAGCTCGGGGTCATCGCTTTGTTGCGTCGCGGCTGCTGCTGCGTCGTCGTCGTGATTCTGATGGAGGACGAAGCGACGTGAGGCGCCCCCTCGCAATAACACAGGCCAACTACCCCTCAGCGTCCAGCCTTCCGCTGCACAATGCACATGCCGCCATCGAGCCACTGTTCCTTCAGTATTCACTCCCACACAAGTACGCAACCAAACTGCTCTCTACTTTCTTGTCACATGAATCAGTACAACAAAAACAAAAACATTTCCGTAGGCGTAGCTCTTTATATTTTCTAGAAGCAGCTGACCCCTATATGTTATGCTTTATTGAGTGGATCAACCCTTGACGACGGTGCACCTACTGTCGTCATCTGTTAAGTCGAAGAGCTACAAAATGAACTGAAACACTTCACCTGGCCTTTGTGACTAAGATATTTCCAATTGTGAGTGATTTTGGACGTCAGTTTTGCTCAAATCATAGAATTAGAGCATCGAACATACACGTGGCATTGGAATCATCAAGGCAATGACTGAAGGAAAGAACGTTCTTGACCGAACCAAAAGCATCACAACGTATATACGCTTCAATGAGCAGTAAAGAATTTTGCAGGACGGAGAACTGTAGTAGATTAATGTCTGGTATTACAACAATGGCATAAAATAGGACGAACGTTTACATACATGATACATCATTTCAGGCCCTAAACCTACAACAAGGCACTAGCACATCAGCGACACGGTACACCTTCAGCAGTCGCAACTATCCTCTTAAAATGAACAATGGTAACTCATGCTACACATTCCCATAGCGGGCGATAATTTTACAATTTGGCTGGGATGCCTTATTGTACCTCTTCAGAAATCTGACACAAATTTCAATTTTAACACTACAGCAAGTTAACTTATGTATAGCCTCCTTTTTTTAGCTGAGTCTCGGTCATGCTGCAAATGAGAAACCAAGATTTGCTTTCAGGGGAAGTTTACACGACTCAAATGCATAGCTAAACAGTTGGAGCCTCCTCATTGTTACCCAGCTTTTTCGTCACCATATCATAAACAGTATCTACTTTGGCAGGCTCAACCTTAAATAAGACATGGGCATCTTCCTTTTTTGCGACACTACCCTTAAACATCTCCTGCATCAACACCTCCTGCATTCTCAGATAATGACTAGGTAGCAATCTGTTCTGACAGCACAGAAGTTTTTCCTGAAATAGAAAAGATGGATCGTTTCTTTACTGTAACAACCACTAAAAGTATGAACATGGCAACATCAAGAATAAATATGCATAAATGAGGCAACAACTATTAAATTTAAGGAAATGCAATTCCTTACACTGGTGCTTAATAGCTCTGCTCCAGGAAGACCAACAATATCCCAATCATCCCATTGTTTAGCGCTTGTATGTCCTGTGATTTTTGGAGAATCCCTACCGCCAGAATCTAAGGTAGCACCGCCTTTCTTCAGATCCAAATTCCCATCAGACTCAATTTTCATGGGCCGATTCGTCTTGTGTACTGCTTTAGTATTTGTAATAAGCTGGCCACTTTCCTTAGCTTTTTGGGCATTAACCTCATATTCCTTTTTCCTCTTTTGCTCTATGTGTATCTTTGCTTCAGCCAGTGTACGACATCCAGTGGAACGACACTCCTGAGCATCAACAATGAAATAACCAATGGAGCTTACATTTTAGTAAAAGAAGGAAATGGCACAAAAGAAAGTATGCGCGTGTAAATCCAAGTAGAAAATATAATAACACCTGAAGCTCTTGAATCCTCCTCCGAATTTTTCGTTCTTCAATGACACTCCTAACAAGGGCTTCATGTTCCTCCTTAGAAAGAAAACGCATGAAGACCTTGTAGCGATGGTAAACTTCCTTGTCTTCATTTGTAAGATCCTTCTCCAAGGGATTAGGGTACAGTAAATTTCTTTCCAATATGAACTCTTTTCGCCTTTTTCTTTCATCAAGCCTATGAAGGCAAAAAAGCTTTTTATTAGTGAAATGGATGCGAAGCATAAAAAAGGTTCTGATATATAGGTGACCTCTAATAGATTTTTTGGGGTTATTAAATATGAACTGTTGCGGTTATTAATGAAGTCAACATACAAACATAACTATTTGCACAAACCAAACTAGCAACTAAAGAAATAAGAACACGAAGCTTTTTTCATCTGAATAGTAATTAGTAGGAGCAAAGAACAAGGTGCTGTCTTGCTGATCTTAAATCAGAGGAACACACCCAATAAAAGTCACTGCAATAATATAATTTATTTGCATTTACTATGAACAAGATATGCTGCCATCCTCGCTGTTAACGAACCTTGACAAGTAAATACGCAGCACTCGTAGCTTCAGTTCACGATCAGTTTCCGAATCAGTTTCTTTAAATTCCATCTCCGCGAGTGCTTGTTCAGCATCATTATCATACTCCGGGTCAAACTCATGTCTCTTTGAATTGTATCCACTCAGTTCAGTCAAAGAAGGGCCTTCCTCTGCAGAATATCTGGGCTTTTTTACCCCGATACTTCTGTCCATATGACCATCTGTGATTTTGCAGGAATGTGAAGAAATATAGGTGTGGCGTATATTCGATTATGATAAATAAAAAACAATTGCTTCTAAACACTCCACGTACCATGCCATAAGAGATATCTACCTTCGGTGTATTTTCCTAAAAGTATAAATTTCTAGAAGAGAACTCTTTAAAGGTAAAAAAAGATGTTGCATTGCTTTTGTACATTAATTTCCTAAGAGTGTAGTAACTCTAATCAAATATATGTCAAAGGTCAAAAGCTTGGGAACCCATGCTGAGGAGTGTTTTATTTTGGTTTAATCTGGTCACCCATCACTGGTAAGAGAACGACAAATGGACGTTATTACTGACTTGAGGGCATTGCTGGATGATGAGAGAAAAACTGAATAGAAAATAACAGTGATGCATCCAGTTATGATTGTACCTTCGACTTTAGCTACATTAGCACCATCTTTAAGATGAACAACACTTGAAGCTTTCTTATTTGCACCTGAAGTGGATTCAACAGCATTAGCACAATCTGCTAGCATGTTCTCATGACATAGATAAAAGAAATTATTTTAGGATGGGATCAGTCAAAGCAGTGATTTCCAAGACATACCACCAGCTATGTGCGAAGGTGATCGACCAGCTGGACCTTCTCCAAGTGCATCTTCCATCCTATGTAAGGTAAATAGTTGGTTACTATTGCAAAATCTTATATACATGGTTGTAAACATTCATAGAGCAAGAACAGCATACTTGACCCTGGAGGGAGAAAATGGAGACTCGTCCTTAGGAGTCAAATCCCCTGGTAACAGTGAAGTTCCTATGTGAACAAAGAGGCAACATGAGGTAAAGACTAACTAACATAGTGAGATATCATATCTTCAAAACTTTACTGTCATTCTTATTTGCGTCAGTGAATGACTACACAAGGCAGCAAGTACTCCTTAGCATCCCCACATTCAGAGTCATTACCAACAGAGCAATGTCTAGCAGGAGCATTCTAGTATTTGATTATTAGCTCATGCATTCGTGCAGATCCTTATGTTCATGTTTGTGCATACATACACAATTTAGCTCTTAACATTTTAAGATATCAGAAGTTCAGAAAACAGGCTACTAAACATCCTTACATACAATCCTTGAAGACCAGATCCCTCCAACCAAATACCATCTCCAATACTAAATCACATTACCTATGACAAACTAATATTTAGTAAAGTATGTCAGCATTTAACAACCAAACCTAGCTTTTGTCTAACAATACAATTAAGGCCCTGTTTGTTTAGGCTTTTTTTGGCTTCTGGACTTTGGCTTCGAAGCCAGAAAAGCACCTATTTACCTGCTTTTGGCTTTTGGCTTCGAAAAGCCTGAAGTAAAAGCCTGAAGTTGCTTCAGGCTTTTCGAAGCCAAAAGCCAAAAGCAGGTAAATAAGTGTTCAGGCTTTTCGAAGCCAAAAACCATAAGCAGGTAAATAGGTGCTTTTCTGGCTTCGAAGCCAAAGTCCAAAAAGCCAAAAGCCTGCCAAACAAACAGGCCTTAAGTCTTCAAATTTTCAACAAAAAATATAATATTTGGTTCCAGCCTACATAGATTTTCTTCATCACTTGAAAAGAAATGTGACCATGACTCACCTTTTTTACTCTCACCCTGTACTTTAGCCATGGCGAGAAGTTCCTTCCTATTCTTACCATTAACATGAGACATGTCCTACAATGACAAGGAAGTATTGAATTAAGTATCAAATTTCAACTCCAGAAGTTGACAGGTAGAAGAAATGATTACCGGAAGGGGATAACAAGGTGAGTTCATGTATGCAGTTGTATAATGATCAATGCATTGTGCCTTGCTCTTGGTGCCAACATGCTCCGCAACTTCAGCCCAGTTTCCCAAACCATACATTTCAATTCCCTTCAATAATAAAGGGTAAGCAATCAGAATTGACCACCCTGAAAGTAAACAAAACAAATGGACCCTGCAAATACCTCTAGAAGAAGGATTTCCTCATCTGCATTCCAATCCGGACAAATGAGTGGAAAAGACAGGTTGTCCTGTTGCAAAGATTCATTTAAGTTAAAGCATGCAACAGACATGACAAGCACCGAAAGTACTAAATACTTGAATTGCTAAGGTAGAGATCGGTCCTTTTTTTTTCTTTTTCTTTATGAGATCTCTGCCCAGGAGGACCTGGGTATGCATGCATTAAGCCCCATAAAACCAGTTGTGATAGAGGTGGTCGAGTATATAACCATGTAGAACCAAAACATATGATCTGAGTTAACAGTAACACATGTACTAATGAAGGACATGTATGAGGAAGTTAAGCAAGGATAGACACCTGGATATAATGGTTTTTTGTACGTTTATTCTGCATTGGAGAGGTCACATTGCACCCCCCCCCCAACCCCCAAGCCCCTCTCCCCCGGCAATTATGTAGTAATCAGGTACAACTTACAATTCGAAATGACATGTGGAATGGTAGGACAACCCTGAGAACCATAATTTACAGTCACAGTTCTTAACAGCCTGTTAATCCAATAAAAGTTTAGCTGTGGTAACTTGTATCTGCCTTTGCACTAGTATTAACAAGGCTATTAGAACTTGTCTCGGAGACTACCCAATTATGCATGCATTATACAACAATTGCAATTCACTGCACTAGTAGGAAAACAAAGTTAAGTGAGGGTACTGACCATGACCCTGTACGGATGGTTGCTCCGATGCGGGGTGACCTCAGCGCCGACTGAGAAGCACTCGACGCAGAGGTCAAAGTCCGGGCACTTGGAACACTTGATCCGGATCTTCCCGGAGAGGTCCTTGTTGCAGTAGTTGCAGTGGTACAGCGCCTTCTTCCCGTCGCCGGTTCCCCCGCACGCCGCGGAGAGGGAATCCGACGCATCCCCGCTCGAGGCACCCCTCCTCCGCTTCGACCTGCAACAAACCGAACACACATTACATCGTTCGTTCGCTCGCTCGCTCGCTCGCTCGCTCGTAGCCAAGCAAAGCGAAATGCGAGAGGGAGCGAGAGGGAGATTAGCGAAACCTGTGGTTGGTGTCGTCGTCGCCGGAATTGGGCACACCGCGAGACCGGCCCATTGCGGCGGGGCCCAAACCCTAGCGCAAACCCCTCGAAACCCTAACCCTAGCTCGCGCGGGGATCCGCTACGCCGCTCCTGACCGCATCGAGCTGGACCGAATCGGGAGGATTGATCGGAACGGGGGCGTGGGTTAGGATTGGGGATTTGGGGAGATCTGCGCCGCGGTTGGGGTTAGGGATTTGGTTGAGCCGGGGAGTCGGGGGGAAGACGGCGACCATTGGTGAACGCGAGACAGCTAGAGGAGAACGAGTTAGAGTTCGACTAGTATACTAGCCAGTATCAGATCTGGGCCGTTCATCTCGAAAACCCCACGGCTCTCACCTCTTCATGGGCAAATCATGGCTCCTGTCGCTTTGAAAGTTCAGAGTTCAGACTAAAACGGTTCTGTTTAACAACAAAAAATTCATACTGAATACGGAGATTAGTTGATAAATGCTTCTTTCCGTTCCTGCAGTAAATGTGCTAACAAATAGGTTTTTTGGCTAAAATCGGTGCAAATAGTTCCTCCAGAAACCCTTTTCAACAACTGAATCTCTCCCCGCGCCAGAAAAAGGAAGGGGGAAAATGAAAACTGAATTTCTCCGAACACATCAAACCATCAGAGTTCATAACTCACAGGCATCAAACCAAGATCCTATCCACTGCCGATGGCTCACCCATAGCAAAGCATCGTTATTACACAACTCGAGACCCGGATCAAATGGATCGCGCGAGCCCACACGCTCATAAGTATTCTCACACAGCAGAGACTGCTTAAAACAGGTTCTGGTAGATCTTGTCTTGGTCGGATCTGTGTACTCGCCGCTTGCTGCTGCTGGTGCCCGAGGTAGGCTCGTGGTGATCAGAGCTCCTCGACATCGGTCTGCGACGCGAGCTGCAGGAAATGTGGTCTGGCCTTGCCTTGCTGTTGCTGCGGTGAGAACTCATGGATTCGTCGTACTCCTGCCAAAGTTAATGGTTTAGATCAGAAAAATGTGCTCTTCCTAATCTCTTTGCGTTGTCTTGAGGACAAGAAGGATAGGACAACGCCATACATCGGGACAAGAATAGGTAGAACGATTAAAATTGTATCGAGACCATCCTTAATATTAATACCTCGGATCTGCTCTTGGAGATGCATGGGGTTAGGCAAGGGTTAAGATCCTTGACGAACATTTCATCGGGGCTACCATAGGTTGGTGTCTCTGCTTCCCCGATGCTGCAGTCCTGTGATGACAGCAAACAGGAAGAACGAACATGATCACTCAAGTCGAATTGAATCTGCGCGTTCAGTAACTGCAGCCATGTAGGTACTAGGCTTTATGTTGTTGAGGGAAATATTGTGCAAAGGATCATTTCCAAGTGCAACAATAATAAAAGTTAAGAGTATGAACTGGGAGCCTGGAACTCTAATCAAGTTAACCATGATACATTGGTAAAGAATTGTCTTTGCAAATTTGACAGTGTTAGGGGAAGAATTGAAAAATATCACTTCTAGAACTAGGAATAACTAAGCATCAAAATTAAGGTAAAAAAACTATGGAAAATTGTTAACAATGTGGTGTAACGGTGTCCGTTGCATTACCCAAGACAGGATAAGGCCAAACAGGCTGGCCAAAACGTAAGACAGTAGAGACTATTTGTTTTCCAATTTCTGATGTCATACTACCATATCACTTCACTGGGATGTATAGATGTACTTTTGATCAACTTGTACAGAAGGAGAGCTTTTGTGTGAACCTTCAACTAAAGAGTTTTGCTGATTTCTATATTATCCTAGTAGCTTATGAAACATTAGACTACCACGTTAAAAACAGAGCTTATCTTTCTATTAAAAAAGAGAGGACAAAATGGGACGCCGCTCGAAGAATTTGACAAGTCGACGCACTTTAAACACGCATCCAAAATTATTAGTGAAAATGCGACATTGTCCTACCATTGCCGTATGATCAAGATAAATAAATCATGACACCTAGCTCACCTTATATCATAACGTATCCAGTCCATGTGCTAAACATTGTGGTGGCATGCCATCGACATGCAGGCTTGCAGGTCCATCATATCAGTTCCATCCAATGTGACAAGGTGAGGTTTTTTTAATCAAATCTTGTGAAAAATATGTAATTCTGCGACATAAAATTAAAACGTGTAGTTTTTACATAGTTTTACCAACAAATGTGGAGTTTTGCGAAATTTCTTGATGCGCACATGACAGGCTCTTCGCTGACGAGATCTGTGTTGCTTAGTGCAAGCCTATCTTGCCAGTTTCGGACCAATCTGATACGGTGGGGTTTCTTCATCAAGTTTGATTCAATGTGTGTAGTTTCATGAAACGAAAACTCAAATATGTAGTTTTCCGATAGTTTTGCCTACAAAGATGTAGTTTTTCAGAAATTTAGTCAATTATATTTTCCAAGAGATAATGCATGTTGCTAACCTGGTCACATAAGCCTGAATTCAAGAACTTACAAGCAATCTATGGAGCGTTTATGTAGTAATATACACACCATCTAATAGTAACAAGCAAATTGTGAAACGTTTGAAAACAATTTACTAACATAGAAATCGTCGGATCGTAACAGAAGATTGTGGAGCAAACCATCATACCAGTGAGAAGGCAGTCTCCTCGTTAAGCGCCGGCGTCCTTGGGGAAGAGCAGTATTCATCATCAAAACATGATCTTGCCGTGTGCTTGTCGGCCTTGACCTGTCCAGAGCGAAACCATAGCAGCCAAACATTAGGTTGGTGCTGATAAGAGGACGTCGAGAAAACATGGCAAAATCAGCAAAAGAAAAAAGAAGTGCCTGGGCGAGCTCCTCGGCAAGACATTGGATCTGGCCGGTGAGAGTTGAGATCTCATCCCGCACGTGGCGGTCCGGCTGCGTGTCTGGGAACAGCACGGCGTCCTTGAGCATCCTGATCTCCTCCCGCTGCCGCAGGCACAGGTCCTTGAGCCGCTCAACCTATGCACCACAACCACAATTAATCCATCACTCGCCATTGATAGTACGGAAGGTGTGGAGGACAGAGGAGAAGGGGAGGTGTACCTCTCTGTCCTTCTGCTCGAGCCGGAGGCGGAGCGCGGCGATCTCGTCCTCCTGCTCCTTGCTCTGCGATAGGAGCTCCCGCTCGCTGCGCAGCACCATGGCGAGCGTCCGCGTGTTGGCGTTGCCGCTGTTCTTGACCTCGGTCAGGGCCTTCTTCTTGCCCTCCGATGCCCCCTTCTGGAACAGCAGCTTCCGCGACAGCCCCGGCAGCTTGCCCCCGCCGCCGCCACTGTTCTTCGCGGGGACAGCAGCGGCAGCGGGTGGGACGGGGAGCTTCGCGCTCGGCTTCTTGTCCATGGAGATGAGCCTCCGGAGCACGGAGCCCAGGTTGCCGAGGTGCGGCTGGGTCGGCGGCGCCTGGCAGCGCAGGTCGCCGCGGCCGGATCTGCCCGCGACGACCAGCGCGCGGCTACCGTGCCCCGGGGTCGCGGCGGAGGCGGCGGCGGCGGGGGCAGCACGGTGGGGGGGACGGGGACGGGGACGGGGACGGGGACGGCGAGTCGTAGGAGGCGTAGCGCGAGGACGCAGCCGCCTTCCTCATCATCATCTCCAGCTGCGCAGCTGCCGCTCGGGGCTCTCGGCTCGCCGCTTCGTTTCGCTTCGCGTGGGTGGTGGAGCGGCCGGGCGGCGTTCGAAATTCGAATGGCCCAATGATGGCGTCGAGGGTGCGTTGCCGATGCGTTTCCGGCTTTTTCTTTTGCCCCGCGCTCGTACGCTTTTTTTGGGGAGACGGGGAATCCTGGCAGTGTCGGCGTCTTTTGGTGCACGCCCGGCAGGGCTGGCACGTTCGGAAGGAGGGATTCAAAGTTTTGAACCAAGCGCCAAAGCGCACGGATTTTTTGTTGCCGATTTGGCCCGTTTTCTTGAGGCCGTGCGAGTTAGTCGGGCCGGGCTCGCCCAAGTGTGCGTGTGCGTGTTCGTTTCGCTGAAATCCCTGCAAGGTCGTATTGATTCGTATCCAGATAGTAGCGAATGGCAAAAATGCATTAGCATTGCAATTTATCTCGTATTTGTATCAGTTTTTGAATTCGCATAAAGATATAGATTTGCGAACATGGTATGGACTTCTACCATCTGATATGTTATTTTATCTGACTACTTGTATTAGTATTTGATCCAACAAAGGAGTACACTCACCTTATTGGAGCACGTTACTTTAGGTGAAATAAATAAAAATGGAATGTTTTGATATGATATGTACCGGATGAAGGGGCGGGAAGAATGGCATATTTGGCAGGTCGACTCGGGTCAATGCCGGATCTAACCGGCCTTTTCTCGCAATGACAAAACTAACAGGGCGACTCGCGGGACGAAAGACACGTGGCTACCGTCGGATTGGCTCAGGGCGACGCACCGCAGTCGGACCCACTCGCTGCGACACGGCCAGCGTCGGACCAGGCGAGTCCGACACTCCCCCTCTGGCTAACGCCACAGACCGTGGCGTGTGACTGGGTAAGCTAACGCCACGGTCAATGGCGTTCGGCCCCCGGTCCACGATCCGCCAACGTGGCGAAGAACCGAACGCCACAGTGACTGGCGTTTGCCCTTGTCACTAAACACTACGGCCACTGGCGTTTGCCCTGCTTTCCAAACGCTACGGTGACTGGCGTTTGCCCGGTTAGCCAAACGCCACGGCCTCTAGCGTTAGGCCACCAGGCCCCGTTCGTCCCGGACGATGGCGTTTGCACGGTCAACAAAACGCCACGGGCTCTGGCGTTCGCGCCGGTCTTAGAACATCCGACAGAAGCCAATCTGGTGGCCTAACGCTAGAGGCCGTGGCGTTTTGCAAAGCGGGCAAACGCCAGTAGCCGTGGCGTTCGGTACACCCAGTTACACGCCACGTTCTGTGGCGTTAGCCAGCGTCGCCCTCCGTGGAGGCGACGCTCGTGTTTCGGACTTGAGCCGTCCGACGCTCTGGCCGTGTCGCACTGGGTGCGTCCGACTGCGGTGCGTCGTCCTGAGCCAATCCGACGGTAACCACGTGTCCTCGTCCCGCGAGTCGCCCTGTTATTTTTGTCATTGCGAGAAAAGGCCGGTTAGATCCGGCATTGACCCGAGTCGGCCTGGCAAATATGCCATTTTTCCTGAAGGGGCGCCCCATTCCTCTGCAAGACACTTCATAAGATTTTAATTTGTTCATGAATACATGAGTTCTGCAGTTTGCGATTTGTAATCTCAAACACTACGATCCATGCTTGTTAGATAGTTCCACTGGACAATCATCGCCTCGTACCCGAGCATAGGGTACTGAGCGCGCATGATCTCCTCCAACATCGACATACGGCTCCTCCGCCTCAGCCCCAACGACCGCAGAGGTGGTGGGGATGGAAGTTGGGTCGTGAGTCCAAGCCACCACCCGGATGCGAGAGAGCGTGGAGCGGTCCGCCGTCTCCGGAGCGAGGTGTTCGATGGCGGCACATTGAGCCAGAATCTTGGCGACAGTCTCGGTGACCGCGAGATACGCGGGCAAGTCGAGAATGTCGAGGAGGACTTCGCACTCGCACGCGTGTGGCTTCGCTTGAGAGAGCCGCGACCAGGGCTTGATGTTGAGTTGAAACTCCAGCAAGGACAGAGAGCCAGTCGCCAGAACCAGACGGCGATCATCGAACGACCCGAAACACCACCAGGAAGCTAGTCCTCCCGGAAGTGGTCATGCACGGTGAAGGAGGCGGCGGCTAGGTTGAAGCGGTTGCAGAGACGGGCCTGCACTTGTTGGCGGGAGACCGTCGGTCGGGTGCCCACGATTAGCAAGGTGACCGTGTTGGCCAGCCGGCGTTCGGCGTCCGCGATTGTCGCCGACCGGGGGGACGTAGCAGAAGGTGCGCGTAGGGCGATATCTCATAAGATGCGCCAAGGAAGGTCGTGGAAGAGGGCTGGAGATCGTCGGAGACTCCGGGCGTGAGACCATGGTCCTCTCAGGCGGAGGGCATGGGGGCGGGGGGAGGGGAGGGGGGGCGCGCGCTGCTGGAGGCGCGGCGTGACCTTCCGTGGGTGTTGCTGCCACACCACCAACCTGCGTCATTGACGAGGCACCGTGTGGCGGGGAGTACGCCATCCGGGTCCAACGGCGCCACCACAGCACTCTATGTAGCTCCATGAATCAGTGCATGAACTCAATGATTTTGCCTCACATGGATGTAATAAGAACTCTGATGACTTCAGTTGAGCAGATGGCATTCACCAATGAGAATAAGATGAACTCAATCTTTGATGGCAACGCAAAGCTGATAATGTGTAATCTTGGTGGACATGAAGGAAGTTTTGCGTTGCATGATTTCATCTTCGCGGTGCATGGTTGTCCATGCCTTTTCAAGATTGTGTCTAGTTTGGCTGGAAAGCCTGCTAATAAATACCCAAAAAGTGTATATGAGATTGAAAGGGAGCTGATATACTGGCTGAAGTTTTTGATTTCAAATTCTACGCGGAGAGTATCACACTCGTTTCAACCCTGTGTAACTATAGTTCTCACCCATTATGACAAGGTATCTCATCTACCGGAAGGGCTACTGACAATTGCTACCGTTGTACAAAGGCTCAGAGAAGACTTCCGCTCACATGCGGAAATTTATCCCATAGTTTGTGCCGTGGACTCACGATCATTGGTTTCAGTAGGTAAACTCACTCATCGCTTGCGGAAGACAACAAAGACAATTATTCAACAAGTTCCTCAAGTTTCTGAAGTATGCAATGATTTGATCAAGATTTTGCATGACTGGAGGTGGAAGAATAACAAAGCAGTGAGCAGGTGGGCTGAGTTTTGCGAGATATGCCAGCTCAACAGTCCAGTGCTAAGATTGAGATCAAGGCGTGATAATGTGGAGAAAGTGGACACACGAAAACGTGCTGTTGCAAAATCACTGCATACCTTAGGTGAAATAGTTTTTTTTTGAGGAACTTGGAGTTCTGGTCAATGAAGATAGAAGAGGAAATTACACCGGAGCTACATAAACTTGGCACCTGGTTTCAGATTGGTACAAAAACTACCCAAACGTTTCAACCGGGTACAATAACTTGGCATTAGCGCTCATAGCGGTGGTCTCGCGTCGCCCAGTGCCGGGGCGACGGTCTCCGGAACCGACACGTGTCTCGCGTCGGAGAGTCCGGGAGCGACCCGAGGTGGGGCGATGGTCTCCGGAAATTCGAAATTCATACTGACATTTCTCGATTTTTTAAAATTATCTATAAGTTTCAAAAAATCTAAAAAAATTCATACCGGTTTATAATGGAATGAAGTATACACACGTAAATTTTCGTAAAATAATATGCATTTTTGTGACCTGTGTAAAAAAAACAAATGCCAACAGGAAAAAATTAAAATGTGCTACAGTGCATGTGTCGCACTGTAGCAGTGCGACGCATCTGCACTACAGTGCGCTACAGTGTATGTGTCGCACTGCACTGTAGCAGTTTAATTTTTTTTTCCTATACACAGGTCACAAAAATGCATATTATTTTACGAAAATTTACGTGTGTATACTTCATTCCATTATAAACCGGTATGAATTTTTTTAGATTTTTTTGGAACTTATACATGATTTTAAAAAATCGAGAAATGTCACGTATATTTTGGAATTTCGAATTTACGCAACCTCCCGTCGCTCCCCCCCCAGTCCGACGCGAGACACGTGTCACACCGCGTGTCCCGTTTTGTACCGCCGTGAGCGTTAATGCCAAGTTATTGTACCCGGTTGAAATGTTGGGTAGTTTTTGTACCAATCTGAAACCAGGTGCCAAGTTTATGTACCTCCGGTGCAATTTCCTCAAGATAGAAAGTAGTGGTGGTTTCGTCCACAAAGAGCTGGAAAAGATTCTGCAAGAGAAGCTGCGCAACCAAATCCCAAGATCAACTGGAGAACTGCTGCATCCTTACAGGCTAGTGATGTCATAAATATATTGTTGGAACTCGAATTATGCTATGAGCAGGACCCTGGGAACCCACACACATTACTTCTGCTACCATCTATTCTTGAGGAAAACAAAGAAGGGACTGAAAGGTGGCAGTTAACCATGCCAGAGTGCAGATTCGTTGGAAGGCGTCTTGAATGTGAAGATATACACATGCTCCTAACAACTGACTTCTTTCCAAGACCACAGGTAAAAGTTAAAACATACCCTAACTAGTAGCTACTACTGTAGTCTGTAGCTGCCAAGGTGATAAACCTGCTATTTAAACATATACACTGACTAGTGACCACCTGGATATGACTTGAATGTAATTTCTAAACAGATTCGAATTTCTAAAGGAATGTTTCCTTTCCAGGTACGTCTGCACAACAAAATCATGTGCCTGGGACAGCAAGGAGCAGTCTACCACTTGGAGAAAAACCTTATTTATACAGTGATCAATGGTGTCCATGTAAAGGTGGAGCTGGGAATGAAGTTAGGTTAATTCATAGATGTGCTTGCATGCTCCGGTAAAATGTTACCGACATGGTGAGGCAACTCCACAAGTTAGTAATCCCAACGATACTGAATTTGTCTCCCAAGATGACATTCAACGAAAGCATTATCAGGCCTGACTGCGTGAAATATCTCATACCTCAAAGGTTCCGCGCAACTCAGCAGCTTCCTCTGAAAAAAATAAAGCAAGTTCTACTGTCATTGCCAGCAGAAAGCATATATGATTATCACCATACCTGGATTGCAGTTGAAAGCAATAGAAGGCTCATCTTAAGATCAGGATCAGATCATGCCAGAGATCTGCTATAAGACGACGACTTCCATGAAGTTTTGCACCGTGGGTACTATGATTTACAGCATCTCGCAACTGAACTCGCTGTCACCCCAGACAACCTGCAGCAGCCTGAAAGTATCCATGAAGCAGATGTGGTTGATCCCTCCATATTAGGCATTGCGAGAGGTGTCGAGATGGTTCTCCAAAGACTGAAGATAATAGAGCAAGGAATAAAGGACTTGAAGGAAGAAATTGCAAGCTCGAGGTACTACGAGTATCACCTTGTGACTGAACACAGTAAAATTGACTATGTAATGAACTACAGCATTCAACTGGAGGAAAGGGAAGTGCCACAGATGTTTTATCTTGTAAGTTTAGAGAACCGCTCCAAGAAGCTGGTCACAAGAATACTGCCTGGTATGCGATCCCTACGGGTGCACATGCTATGCGAATTCCGAAGAGAAATGCATGTGGTGGAGGATCAGGTTGGGTGCGATCTGATCCAAGTGGACAACCAAGCAGTGCAGTGCCTGCTGCCTTACATGAGCAATTTCATGAAACTGTTAACATTCGCTCTGAAGATCGGCTCGCCACTTCATCGTCGGGATGGGGGAGATGATACCTGATCTGAGCAGGGAGGTGGTGCACCTGCTCGACTCCTCAGCCATGTACGGTGCAACTGCATCCGCTGTGTCAGTGGGAGCTTTAGGCGAAGCGGCAATGTACGGAAGAGCGAGGAACAACGGCACCCACAGCGGCGCGAGCGACATGGGGGAGGATCTGAAAGGGGCTAGACAGTGGCTGGTGGATTCCTTGAAAGGGCAAGGGATTTTAACAGGGACGGGCATTGGCCGGAGGTTCGGACTTTGGCGTATTAGGTACAGAGGTGACGGCCACATTGCATGGATCTGCAGGAAGCACATCGCCGCAAGAGGAGACGAGATCTTCGAGCTGGCACTCTGAACCATCCATTCCAGCACGCCACCGGTCCACGACCACAGGTGCCTCCATCTATTGTCACTGTCCTGATAAGTGTGCAATTGTATGATGACTATGCTTTTTTTTTATCACTCTGTTCTGTCAAAATGCGTGTACATTTCTGTGTCTCTGTATTCATATTCTTTGCTGATTTGCATTGATCATTTCTTTGCTAACTATGAAGGTATGTTCCTTCACTGCCAGATCTGTCCACCGGTACGTACTATATCATTTTTTGTAGACAAACAAATTGTTACGCTGACTCAGGAGTGACGGCTGACAAGCGCCGCATCGCTTAATCGATGCAGAGGCTGAATTCATGGTTTTCTTTTACCAATCCAGATGCGTGCTGCTAGCTAAATACATATCGTGCGTGCTCCGGCGAGCTTGGAGCTCAGAACACCGGGCATCCCTTGACGGCGATGCCCGGCGCGGTGGGGCAGGAGGCGAGCGGGCAGTGGTCGACCACCGTCCCCCACCACTTGAGGTCGTGGTGGGCGTTCTGGAGGGCGAAGAAGATCAGCACCCCCATGAAGGCCGTGCCGGCGTCGAGCGCCGCCGACAGCACGTAGTTGTACTTCTGCCACCACCCCTTGCGGTACTTGAACACGAAGTAGTTGAAGACGGTCCCCGTGACGAGCCAGCTCGCGATGTTGGTCGGAGTCGCCGGCGGCATCCCGGCGAACCCGTACGAGATGACGGGCACGTTGACGAGCGCGATCCACTTCTTCTCCGGGAACGCCCTGCTCAGCAGCCACACCGGCACGGGCAGCACGGCGCCCACGACGAACAGCCACACCAGGTTCCGGTAGAGTCCGTGCTGGCCGAAGAGCCGGCCGGGTCCGATCAGGCCCCAGATCACCGACGCGTCGAACGTGACGCGGTACTTGGGGCACGTCCACGGCTGTCGGGGTGCAGCGCCTCCACGTCGCAGATGTTCTCGATGCTGTCCAGCATCCACCACGCCACCGCCAGGTTCACCACGCCGGCGACCACCGTGCCCACCAGCTGCACACATTAATCGAGGTTAACACATTTTTCATGTGCGCTAGTGCGTTGTTGGAGCTGAGATCTCTAGCTACCTGCGCAGTGTACATGCAGCGTGGAGGGATCTTCATGTAGTGTCCGAGCTTGAGGTCGGCGAGGAACGACAGCGCGTGCACGGTGCTGATCCGGCCGTAGATCTTGAAGAGCAGGTTGGCGATGGGCTTGCCGGGCAAGGCGTAGCCGATCATGAACTGCGCGATGATGTCATACCCCGGTTGCTGCAAAGAAACAGATCAAATCAGACGATAAGTCGATGATCAATGCAAGCCAAAATTATAGTACAGAACAAGATGAAGATGGTGCGCATGCATGCATGCCTGGTTGGTGGTGGCCTGGATGACGCCGATGGGGAGGGTGACGACGAAGGCGAGCGCGAAGGCGAAGAGCATCCCCCACCACGGCAGCTGCACCTGCTCCTTCCACACGAAGCACATGAGCAGCGACACCGCCACGCTGCCCGCCAGGAGCACGAGGAACCACCACTGCGGCACCTGCTTGTACCTCTGCATCAGCTTGGCGTGCACGTCCAGCTTCTTCGCCGCGCCTATCGCCGACCTGCTCTGCCTCCACATGTCGGCGCCGTGGAAGAGCAGGACGTGGACGATGGTGGCCGAGAAGCGCAGGAACCCTGAGCCGATGGAGATGGCGAAGAGCGGGCTCAGATAGAGCTTCCCGTAGCTCTCGTAGGCGGCGACGTTGAGGTCGAAGTCCCTGGTGAGCACCTTGGTGGTGTCGTACTTCTGCCCGGTCGCCGTGAAGAGCTGGTTGGAGAAGATTGGGAACCTGCGGGCGTCGAAGGTATTGAACCGCCAGTAGCAGAGCGGGACGATGACGTAGATGAACATGACGAAGCCGATGGCGGTGTTGGCGATAGACGCCCACGGCGCCACCAACGGGCTACCGTGGTACGCCGAGATGCCGGCCCAGTCGAGCGTGAAGGCGCCGAGGCCAAGGCCGTGGTACCCGGACCCGACCTGCTGCGCCGTGATGCTGCGCGGCCACACCCAGCACGCCCACGAGAAGAAGGTCAGGATAGGCAGCAGGTAGCCCGGCAGCGCGTAGTAGGCGAAGCTCGCGAAGAAGAAGATGAGGAAGAAGCGCATCCGCGACGGGCCCTTGGACGGCTTCCCGCCCTCCTTCGTTTCGTGCAGCGCCCTGCATGCATTGCACCCAGATATTTAATTACCACTATTAACAGAGGGTCAGTTAACTAATCATCTTGCTCTTTGAAACAGGGGAGTTTCACAGGAATCATGTAAAAAATGTACTATTTATTTTGTGAAATTCCTGTGAAGTTACTGTGTTGCAAAGACTAGTACTGACAGAGCGGTTACCTGAAGAGGGAGACCTGGGCAAGATTAGACGGCCACCACATCTCGGCAGGGTCAACCAGGTACCTCCTCAGCATTCCAGCCCAACCATACCCCAGTATCTGCAGTATGCAACGACAAGGCACAGTTGGTACACCAGTCAGTCAAAAAAACATGAGGTGCATGCATACGCAAGAACATAATCTTGCCAATTATTTTGTAGGGCTATGGATTCACGGTGACGTTATGCCCATGAGATTTTCGTCAGCACGTCTACCACCCGCCTCTCTTCTCAGTGCGATGATTGGTGGAAACTCTCTACGCAGACACAATATCTATTGGCATCTAGACATGTAGTGTTGGTCACATCTCTTAGCTAGACTCACTGTACACGTCACAGTCGCGTGTCGAATTAAAGATGAAATGGAACAGAGGACACCAGTCAATTCTAAGCACTGTTTCAAAATCAGTCTTTGATGCTTACTCGTGTAACATGTCGCAGTGATCGAAAACAAATAGTACAGACTTAAACTGAACAGATGGATTAAAAATTTGATTTGTAAATGGAGCTAACCATGGATACAAGATATCGGAGTAGTACAAATTAACGGACCTGCGTGGACAGGACGATGAGGAGGGCGCAGAGGAAGCTGAGCGTCTGCTTGTAGTAGGCCTTCATAACGGTGATGGCGCCGATAGAGTACGCGTCGCCGCCGCCGTAGGAGACGCCGCAGTTGGCGAAGATGGTGATGATGACGTGCTCCTTGATGTTGAACGGCCCCGGGTTGAGGTTGAAGGTGCCGAGGCGGCCGCCGAGCAGCCTGACCTCGCGGTCGGGCAGGACGGATGCCATGAAGCGGCCGACGGGGAGCACGAGTATCTGGGCTAGGATGCCCGAGATGGTGAGTGGCTGCGTGCGGTACGTGAAGAAGGTGTTGAGGAAGATGAGCACGACGCAGGACGTGAGCCCCAGCGTCCACGCCCGGAATGTCATCACCGGCGTCGACGGGTCGTCCGTCTCCGGCACCACCAGCGCCACCTCCTCCACCGGGTACCTCTCCCCCTCCCCCTCCCCCGCTCCCTTCCCTCCCATCGCAGCCGCCCGCTCCTCCGGCGCCACCGGCGGCTTCAGCGACGACATCTCCTCTCCTCTCCCTCCCTGTCACTCTCTCGCGCTCTGCTTCGCTGGGTGCCTCCGATCTTTGAAGCTAACGGTTTGCTTGTATCAATCTCCGGTGGACGGTAGTACACTTGCGGAGATTCTTGGATGGTAGCTCTTGACCTCGGCTCGTCCCTATTTATATTCCACTTCGCGTCTCCATTTTCTCCTCTCCTCGTACTACCACGGCCTGGGTTTAATGCCCCCGAGGGGCTTTGGGCGAGGAGAAATTTATCGCGGCCGTCAGTGCATCGGATCGGACGGTAGAGGAACGGCCACCTGGGCAGCCGGCGGGCACACGATTCGACGCGTAGATGCACGCAGCTTAGTCTAATCGCGCTCGGTTAATTGGGTTCTAGTGGTAAAGTGAAAGTCGCTCTTGCTTTGGAGAGTGGCTTTAATTTCTCCGCTGATTGTGCAATGTGCAACGCGATTGCCTTGGGAGAGGGAGACTATCCACCGCACAGCTCCCTCGTAGAAGGGTGCAGGCCGCAACCAAATTGTCCATTGCACAGCTTTGGACGGTTGATAGTCGCAAATTAACTAGTACTGGCAGTGTTAGAGTGTTAGACTGTTAGCAATGACAATTTTTCTCATTATCAGGGCGAGGACAGCGCCAACAGTTCCCGGTTGTTGTCTCCAATCACACACGCTATTTTTTTTTCAAGAGGCTCAGTAGCTTCACGCGAAATGCAGACACATGCTTTCCTAGTAAATATATGCATGTGCAGTTAAATATAGCATACCATGTTAATCATATAGATGAAACCTGCTAGGCAGAATAGTATCGTAGGCTTTTAATTTCTCTCTCCTTATTAGTGTACCTCCTATATTAAGACGAATAGTTAGCTGTACTAGGAGATGGACTACATTTACAGATCCTTGTATGGTGGTCATCATGTGCTAGGTAATATGGCTATACTGTAATAGTATTATTTGATAACAAGTTGTTATCTCATTCAACTAGATCATCTACAAGTTTGGTAATTTACTGAGGTGTTGGACACAACTGTAGAAGCCGGAGAACAAGGAAGCCATGGTGCATGGTAGCTAGCGGTTGGAAGCTTTAGCGATGGAGCTCTTCATTTTAGCTGGTGTCTTTGGAGGAGTTTAGGCGTTAGTGATTCTTCAGTTTAAAGTTTAAATTTTATTCATTGTGGATGTGCGCCTTGCTGCGGTTACTTCTTTATTCTTATCAGATAACATGTTAGGTGAATAATAGACTATGTATATCAACTTGATATAGAGGCTGTGGATCAGTAAAATATTATTTTTAAAGACCTGATAGGCGAGGATGAACACGCGTTTACTATTAGCTCGTCCTTGAGTATAACTAGGTTATTGTGTATTAAATAATTAGCACTGTCGTGCATAAAGGATCGAGAACATCAAAAATCAGTTCCTGATCAATAAACAATTATAGACGAAACTTTGGACCTTGAACGGGAATCAGGTGTCGTCATAGTCTTAACTAAAGTT
Organism: Stipa capillata; assembly: GCA_019208055.1. NCBI lineage: Eukaryota > Viridiplantae > Streptophyta > Magnoliopsida > Poales > Poaceae > Stipa > Stipa capillata. The sequence goes on along the minus strand of JAGXJF010002946.1, from coordinate 69,732 downwards.
TTGTTTTGACTAACGTGTTTACTTATATTTTGATATGCTCCTTTCCTCTGTACCTCACCCGGATTGCGGTAATATATTCGTCACAAGCCCTCTTTTGACGAGCTATTCGTGACAAGTGTTAACCAAATCTTCTTTTAACGTGTAATATATTCGTCATCAACAGGACTGTTCCAAATGATTCTGTACTCGACCGATGGCTGGCTCACCTGCAGGGAGCCAAAAGTGAGCGAGTGGCGTGGGCACGGAGGCATGGAGCCAGGCACAAGTGGACGATGTAAAGAAGGCATCTGGTTCCAGCACACATGGGTGGCCGGCGCGCGCGGTGGTGCATGAGCCTGTTTCTTCCCTCTGCCGCAAGAGGACAGCGCGGGACGATCGACTGTGCAGGAACAGTGTGCCGTCTCAGGCAGGTCGTACCAATCGCTTTTGACATGGGGATCGTTTAAAGGGAGTCAGCTTTCCGGTGTTCATGTGAAGTGCTACTCCTGGATGGTTGAATGCCATGTCCCCAGCTTTAGAGCTGGATTATTAGAATGAAAGAGGATAAACAACATAGGAGTATTATTTTTACTCACACAGCTACTCATGCATGTTCCATGCATGGGAGATAGGATGGTATCTGAGGGGCTACATCTTTTGGGACCTCAACAGTTTAAGACTGTCTAGTAATGCGTTACTGCTCTTGTTTAGCAGAAAGGACCAAATTAATCAAGCGCGTCGTTGGGTGGGCAAAATGGCCAAGCCTTACGCCGGCCATCCACGTACGTACGTCGTGCACCGCAAGAAACGTTCACCCCTCTCTAACAGTGACCCCATGATCGGTCGATGCGCATGCATATATTGGCAAGGGATTCGGCTTCCCTTTCCCGTCGCACGCATGCCACTCGCCGTGCGCGTTCGTTGGCGAAGTGGTAGTGGGATAGAGTAGCAGCGATAGGTTGATGCCCATGCCCGCTACGACTACGATCGATAGTGGTGGTGGGCATGCATATATTAATGGCCGCGAGAGGAGCGCGTGTGGGCGTCGCGAGGCCAGCGCTCCGCCGCCACATGCCCGCGCACCCTGGCGCCGGGGCCCCCCGCGCGCCACCTCGGCGCCGGCGTGGCGCAGGCAACGGAGCTCGCCCCCTCTGAGCTCCCTGGTTAGCGCGCTCCCCCCGTGTGTAATGCACGCGGTTATAGTGGAAGAGCCTTTTAGCTTACCACCTCCCGTGCCCGTGGACCAACGCCAACGCCTAACGCTATGTAGTGCTCTGTCACTATGTGTGTTTCCTATGTATGAACGTGTAGCTCTCTGTGGTTACACGGGCAGCCGAGTGCAAAGGCATCTATAGAGAGACTAGGGCCTAAACCATTGGGGACGTCCTAATTTGTGTACCACGTGTAAGGCCGAAGATGGTGTTTTCCGTGCTCGTCTCGTTGCACGGAAGAGAGGAGCAGCGTTGACCCTGGGGCGAGTCGTTTACGCTCCGGTCCTTTTCTTTTCGCCCTTTCCCTTTTTCCGCTTTTGCGCTGGGCTGCAGCTGCAGGTCCCCTACGATGGCCCACGCAGAGGAGGAGGGAGGAATCTGTCCAGTTTCCATCCGTCAAATCAAATCCAAATCGGGCGTGCCCAGCCACCCGTCGCCGGGAATAGGTCAGGTCGTAGTTCTCCGTCCGCCACTGTCACTAACCTTTCTCTCCTCCGTCTCGAGCGGGTGAGCCAAATAGCTATTCTTCGCTCGCGTCGCCATCAGACGGGCGGTGGCGCCACCTCCCCGTAGCAATCTGCGATTTGCAGGAGGTCAGAGGTCCGAGTATGTTTCAGTTACCTGACCAAGGTCATAGTAGCAAAATTTCTGCTGTAAGAGCTAAGAAGGTAGTATAAGGAGCTGTTTGCTTGGACTGTGGCTGTTAACAAAGTTGTTGTTGGCTGACTGTCTGGAAAAGTTGCTGTGACTGTGAGAAAGTGAACATATAGCTTTTAGTTGATCCAAACCATCTACAATATTTTAGAAAATAAGCACTGAGCTTCAGCACATTGCAAAACGCTGGTAGAAGGCAGCTTTTTCAAACAGTTGAATTTGCACTGCAAAACCCATAACTACCGTTGACAAAAATTGTTGAAAAACTGACTGTTTGATTGGGCTGCAGCTTTTTTCAGTAAAAAGCTACTGAAAAACCGAACCAAACAACCCTAAAATGCTGGTTCTGTTACAGCGATTTCCACTCTCGGAACTCTTGTACTTGTTGTGTCTACTTCTCTTTATCGCGTCTGGCAGCATGCTCCGCCTAGAATAGTGAGTGCAGATCCAACGACAACGGCGAGTCTGAATAAAGAGGGACTACTCCAGGATCCCATCGCTGCCGCTCGGGCAATTCCTACCGACCCAAGCAGAATCGCCCAGTGGGTGGTCGAGCGGAGCCCGCGTGCTAGAATACAGGATTACACGGCCCATGTACAATCGCACGGAATAAAAATCTGGCGTGCGCGCGTCAAACCTGGAATCTGTTCGATTGCTCAGAACGAGCCCAGCCACATAGTACCCATCCCTACCGCCCTGGCGACGGGTTCCTTGAGATCGATCGCTCAGTGGGCCAAGCGCATTCTAGGCCCATGAAATAGCACGCACGGCCCAATTTATCTTGCGGGAACTAAAAATGCAAGTGTTCTCCTGCGATTCGTAACACGCGACGTGGGTTTGATTCGCCGCGTCCGAAACCGACTGGCTTATCGACCTTTTGTATCAGATAAAGATAGCGCACAAATATATCCGTGGATTGGATCGTGGAAGTTTCGTTTATCTCGCTTGGCTGTTCATAGATCACATGAAAATCGCTGTCATAGATGCGATGTGACGGAAAACAGAGAATATAACACTGCTCTGTTTGCAGAAAAAGAGCAAACTGGAATGGCAGCCACCGTGCAAAAATAACAATATATTTTTTCAAATAAAATGGCTATGGAACAATTTATGGCTATTACGATATGAAGGTGCACATTAAATAATTTACAATTATTAGTGGAAGAAAAATTTAGAATGGATAAAAGAAAGTGCTCGTGGTTATTACAGCTAAAAAGTGCACATGAAACAATTTACAGCTACTAGTGAAATAAAAATTTAGTATGAATGGAACCAATAGATGGATTGAAGGGCAAGGTGAACATAAACATTACAGTTTTCCAGTCAATACCGGTGTCATTGGATTCTACCATCCACCCGCAGTGGAAGTGTTATATTGGGATGATGTGAAGCCATAAATGGCTAGCTATGAAGGAGCAACAACTCAAAACGCTTCTCGTTTGAGAAAATTTAATTAAGTCTTGGTGGACTTAATCAGATAAATTGGGTTAAGTCTTAGTTGACTTAACTAATGAAATAATAAAATCTTGGTAGATTTTATACGTATTCTAAATCTCAAATGCGATGTTTAAATATAAGTATTGGTTGCTAGGTGGAATACAGGTTGATTCATGTGCTTTTACTATGTTCATGACATGCTATGCTACTTGGAGAATAAATATGTTGTAATTTATTTCTAGTTCAATGGCATACTTATGTTAAGTAGAATGAGCACAATTAAGTCCTGCGAGTACGAAAGTACTCACTATAATTTCATTCCTTAATAATTTATAGGTGATCCTAGTGTACGAGAATTTTACTATATCGAGCATGTTAAGACCGATGCTTAATTTTTTGGTTTGCTTTATCGGTCAAATTTGGTTGTTCGTGGCTTTTGTGAGATGGTTATAACTTCCACCTCAAGTATTTTTATTATGTCTCCGCTGCTGAACTTATGCTATAGTTGGATTTTTATCGAATTTCGAGTCAATTTGCTTATAAATTAAATACGTGCTCTAATGTATGATATGTGACTATGTTATTTGTAAATCTTTCTTTAGGGTTTATGTTATGATATGCAAGTTGTTTATTTGGCATCATATATACCATACGTGTATGATTTTGAAGTGTATGTGGTAGCCATACAGAGTTAGCATTGAACTTATGTTTCGCTTTGCGTGATTGCTAAGTTGAGTGACCCACAGGCTCTGATGCGCTGGCCGGCTGGGTTAGGGTGTAAGGACTTGTTCCGGTTGTTCAAAACTTGTCTTGGCCTCCTCTAAAGCGAATACTCAACCGGGCTTTGGATAGACCCTGGTCTTTACAGGGTTTTAGAATTTTAATTCGATTTTTGTTTAATGTTCACTTTTGTCTCACTTGACCAACGGTGATAGATACATACGACATGTGTGTGTGATATATTGATTTGGTATCAGACTACCAACAATGATAAATACATACGACTTTGTGCGTATATGATATGTTGGGTAGTTATTTAGGTATTCAAATGGCACATCAGATATAAATTATATTTAATTCTTGGTCGATGACACCCATCGCTCAGGCGTTCTAGGCCGACGTCCAAGCTGTTGTGTCGTCACCGTCGAGCTATCGGCCGTCAACTGGGCCTCCAACACCAGAGGAAGACACCTCGCTTCTTCGCTTAAGAGCCAGCCGCGATGCCCACTTTCTTTGGAAGGCGAGCCCCGCTGTTGTCGCGGTAGATGCCGGCTGCGAGGAGGTGTAAGGAAGGGCCCCTGGCTGCTAGGTTCTTTTTTGCCGCCTGTGTTGCTCCGAGGGGGAGAGACACATGTGATAGGATCATTAGTGTGGAGTACTCGGTTTTAAGAACCAGATAAACCCTCGTGTTTACTGTACTGGTCCCATGATCAGTACCAGTACACACAAGTTGTCTTGAATATATCACAATCATACAACGATACATAGTCTGATACATTGACTGGCAAGATCTTCAGGTTACACACGTGGCTAATTGGCCAAATTCAAAGAGTTCTGCAGTGGAAAATAAGATACACGTGGTAGGCGCCCATCAGTATGTCGTACCCGACAGGCAACCGAATGGTTTAAACCCTATCCTTCGTAGTCGCTATCATCTTCGGATAAGTACTCTTTCTCGTCTAGCCAAATCAACAAGGCAGGTGAGTACATTGAATGTACTCGCAAGCAATTCCGTAGGGAGTGCATAACGGCTATATTTATGCAAAGCTTATTTTCAAAGAAGACATACTAGCCTAGGTTGCATGTTGGACAAAAAGTAAGTTTTCATCAATAATACGATAATAGATTGAAAAACATTTTGACAAATCTCGTTGGATGAATAGCTTAGCGAGACGATAGAAACCAGCTACCACCTCCCACAGCTCCACACAAAGCTTTAATACCAAAATCTCGCATCACGATCGTGTGGCATGACCTCAAGCATACTTCTGCGGCTCCCGCTACCATCCAGTAGCTCATACCGCACACTGCGGCACGTTATGCCCGCGTTCTTAAACCCATGACCCAATTTTGGAATCAAAACAAGTCTAATAAGGGTGTGGCTTAAACCAAGTTATATCCATGACCGTGGACGCGGCTATTCTAATAGATTTTTAACACCCTGAGAGGTTGTACGGCTTTACCCACACGATGTGATCCTCCCTTGTTATCATGATCCGGTTAGTACACTTCACGAGGTGTACTGGTAGGGATAGCACAACGAGACTTTTCGTCCACTTAGCCCTAACGACGAATCCGCCAGATGAGCCATTCTCGCACTGCTTGTTAAACCACGCCATAATGCAGACCCGTCTTTGTGTCGAACAACTTCCTACGCCAAATCTCGAGAAGGCTCTCTGGAGTCTACCCACTCTTTGCACTTTTCACCTTCCACCTACGGGTTCGTATGCTAGTACCAGGTAGAATACTTGGTCAAGTCTTTCCCATAAATGATATGTAGACGTACGATATGAACTTGGCCGAGCAGCACTTAGATTCGGTCCTTATCTGATCCGAGGAAGACTCTGATAAATCGCAAGTCACATAGGACTGGATTACTAACAATGCCACACAAGGCATCCTTATTTCGACAACCTTCCTCCCCGACACCACCTTATATTTCTTATCCGAATCCAAATCGACTCCGGTTTTGATTTAGAGTTTTGTCGGAAAACCTTTTTCACAAACAGTTTTTCCCCGCATGATGGACACCTCCCTGAGGCTCCATCCTTCATAAGAATACGTGTTTTGTAACATGTAACCAAAGTTCTATTTTTGCTAAGCTGGCACTTGTTTAGGCTACCATATCCCAAGTTCCTGACGGCATACCATGTCACTAGAGGGAATAATCCTAGGTCGACAAGGACGGATATATTGATCACATGCAATAATAGGTCATAGCTACGTCTAATATAAAATATTAGTATTACCAACATAGCATGCAGGGTTCACAATCAACATAAGTAAAATTTGAAAATATAGGGTTCAACATGATCAAGGTGAGGATGCTTGCCTAGCGAGTTGGAGTACTGGTATCCCTCCTGGAATTGATTCTGCGGAAATCCAGGATCCTTCTCGAGAGAATCTGGTGCGTCGGTAACGACACGTTTAAAATGACAACAAATAAATATGTGGTCGAGAACTCCAATAAGAACCAAATGATGCACATGCCATGATTTTAGCTGAGGGAACATTCTTTGATCACTAGTGTTTTAGATTAAGTTGACGATTTCCAAACGGGGTACATGATCACAGTGTATGTCCTGGTCCTTCTTCGTATTAGGGTTAGCATAGCTCGACATCTCCTTTGGGTTAGTCCAGAGAGTACGAGGGTGGTAAAACCTAGTCAAGATTATTCTGGACCCAAGAATTTCCTTTCGAGATTTAGGAAGGTGGAGATCATTACATCATCACATGAAACGAGGTTATAATGATAAGACCTAGGACGATACTTTATTATTTCATTTGATACTTCTTAGGTGTGCACAGAAGATGAGCTACAGGAGATAATAATGCCTTTAGGTATTCAGTTTATTAGCTAAGGTCATCGGGACGCATACTCGAATGTTTTGTTTAAGACCTTTTAGGACAAAAAAAAGGAAAACGATGTTTGCTATATACTAGTAAAACCATGCTCATTTGTACCTTTTTCAATTTTAGTTGATCATGTGTGTTATGGGTTTAGAAAATACTCCTATACTAGCCTAGGGTACCCTAAAATCATTTTGACTCCTCTTAAGATTTAAAGAAAAATCTTTTTCTCACACATACTAGGATAACTCCCTGTTCCTATTTAAAATAGTTTTAAGTTCAAAAAGTACTTGAATGAAAAGGTGGGAAATGTTTTTTCTGATTTTGGAATGGGTTTAATTTATTGGAAAACCCCGACTGAAAAGGCACTGAACCGGTCGAACCTAAGTAAACCGGCTGGAAATAAATAAACCGGCCGACCAGGTAGTTTACGCCTCTTGTTATGTCGGAATACGCTTTCTTCTCAGGGAGGTGGGTTGAAGGAAGTGTGTAGCCACTTATCCGACAGCGGGCCCAAGGGAGGTCAGAGGCCCACGGGGCAGTGCCTCCTTTGCCACTTATCGCTTCGGGAGTAAGGGGGTTGGGGGCGGCCCACCTGTCGGTCGCACGAGAGCTGCGCCACCGCTCGGTCCAAGTCCGGCGAGGAAGAATGGCTACCGTCGGCGAGGATTGAGGGCTTTTTTGTTCAGTGGCCCTCTCGGAAAATTGGAAGGTGGGGAAGGGTCAAGAGAATGATACGGAGAAGATGGCACTGAGGGATTAGATGGAGAAGCTCGGCCTGGCTAGAATTGCTGAGGTCCCAAGGCGACAGGTGTTAGCTCGGATTGGAGGAGGGAGGACCTCAGCTTCTAATTGCTCTCGGTCGGGGTTAAGGGAGGAAACAAGGAGGGAGTTGAGGCAAGAATGGGGCTTGGAGTCCGCTTAAATAGGCCGCGAGCGAGGGGGCGCTTGGGGGTGGCCGCTGGAGGCGAATAGGCCGGTGGCGAGGGGGCCCGGGCGACGGTGGCGTGGTGACAAGCGGTCGTGCAGGTCAAGGGGGTGCCTAGGAAAGTCTGGGGCAGTGCCACTGCTCGGAAGCAGTGAGGACGCGGAGCTGCCGCGTGTGGGCATGCCAGTGTGTGTCCAGGACATGGCCGGAGCGTGCCCAGACATGCACATGCAGGCATTGGCTTGGACTGGCATGTCTGGCTGTGCCCTTGGGTGCACCCTCCATGTCACATAGGCTCTGGGGCTCAAAGGAAGGGCCATAGCATCAGTGTTTGCAGGAAGGCAGGGAAAGGTGGGAGAAAAGTGAATGTCAGCCTTGGCATTGGTAGGATTTAGGATGATAGCAAGCAAGGGGAGCTTTGGTAGGGCTAGGAACCGGCTTGGATAAGAGTGGGGAGTGTAAGGAGGGGCCTGGTAGCTTGTTGAAACCTTTCCTTCATCTTTTGACTAGCTTTCATGTGATTGGATGTTTATGACAGAAGGTGCTCAATAGTATTTTTTCAGGATATCTGAACTGGAGGTGGTGAGATCATCATATATTTGTGATCCTAGTTGCCTGCCCTATGTTATAGAATTTTTGTGAATTTTTCGGAAAAGTATTTTTGGGGGTTGTAGTACAAGTGTCATTTATGTGCTGATTTGTATTTTAGCTGTTGTTCAAGAATTTTCACTGACCCTCATCATGTTTTCTTATGACTAGGTGCAATTGTGTCTAGCTATTTTATGGAATTTTTAAAGAATTTTTTGGGAAAGGAAATCACATAAAATTACACTTTTAGGGTTTCTGCGATGAAATAAGATAATTGAGAAATTGGTGCTTGTTAGAGTTTTAGAGGTGGTGGGCCCCACATCTGACTGGTGGGTCCCTCTGGGGTCTGGTCTACCAACTTGGCATGAGTGGTCATGTGGGCTTATATGCCATTAGGGTTTTCCTTTCATTGGAAGGGAAAGAGGCGAACTAGGGTTTCGGTAGAATCGTCGGGGGAGGGGGGGAGGAGGGGGAGGGAAGTTAGGGTTTCTTCAATCTTTGTATATAGATGTATATATATGTTTTGTAACAGCTCAAACTCTATATAATGAATTAAGGTAATAAATACGGGTTGAGGTAAACAATTAATTTTGGTTGCATCATCGCACGCGCCACGCTAAAATTTGACTAAGATTGAAACCATGTAAATCTTTTGCCGCTTATATGCATATAGAGCTCAAATCCCAAAATTAACCCAGAAAAGAAAAAAGGAATAAAAGAATATATATATATATATATATGTACACTAATGGAACTAAAAAGAATTAAAAATAATAAGAAAGAAAAACAGTTAAGGGCTAGGGGGCAGCTCGGGCCACCCCAGCCCATTCACACCGCCACCGGCCTCCCTTTTTCCCCTATTCCCCATTTTCTTCTCCCGCTGCCGACCTCTCCAAGAAAAGCCACCGCCGCCCTCGGATGCTCCGACCCCGCCTCTTGCAGCCGTTGCCGGCGCGCCACCGGCCGGTTCCCCCGCGCATCCTCGCCCAGCCCGGAGCTCGCCGCGCCTCCCTTCCTCCCCTCCTCCCCGCGCACCCCTGTGGCCTATGCCGCCACCTTTCTAGGTCTCGCTGCCGCCCTCGGCTTCCTCATCCACGCCGGCGCCTTCCTCAAGACCGGCGTGCCAGGTCCCGCCTCCTCCTCCTCAACCCCCGCACCGCCTCTGACGACACCACCCCCACCACATCCGTCGGTGCCGTCGCCTCCGCCCCAGCACCACCCGACGGAGCTGCCCGCCCCTGCCGCTCTCGTCTCCTCGTCGTCGCCACCCTCAGCGCTTTCGCCTCGCCGCCTCTGAGCTCTCCCTCTGGCCGGCCCAGCTCGTCACCGTCTTCAACTCACCGCGCCCGAGCTCCACCCCGTGTCCAACCATCCCGCCTCCGGCGCCGCCTTCCCAATGCCACCGAAGGTTCCTCTCCCCGCGGCAACCACCTCCTGCCTCCTTCGGTCCGAGCTGAATCGCGGCGTGCCGTTGAGGTGAGACCGCGATAACACCTTTTCCCCTTCCCCGTTTCCTTCACTCCTTTCTCTATACCGCCAGGGCAATGTTCTTGTTCATCTCGTCGCCTACGCACTGAGGTGGCTGACGGTCTGACTGGGCTGCTTAGACGATTTGTTTAAAATGTACCTACTGACCTATTAGTCAATTGAACCAGTGAACAAACTTAATTAGTGATTGAGACAGGTTGATGATGTCCTGACATTTTTAGTAGTCGGCTAATGAACCAATATTGGTGGTATCAATGGCAGACGGTTGCATTCGATATACTTCATGTTAATAGCTGCTTAATAAAAATGCTAAGGTATTACTTGAGTAGTTTAGTACCTGGGCAACTTCTATAGCTCTAACCTAAGTCAATTCGCTAATCCATAGGGTTCCAGCACCTTTAGTGATCGCAATAGCTCTGTCCTAAAGACAACTGAATAACCCAATGACTAGGAAATCCATTAGTTAAGGCAGCTGTGTAATCAGCTTAATAGTTACGTTTGTCCAAGTGTTGACCATGGTTAGTTGCTGAATCGATGCACTGCTCTTCTGTAATTACTAGTTGGGGATTGATTAATCAATTGATGCATTAGTAAACGTCAGCTGTATGTAATATACTTCACATTCCCGGTAAATATTGGTTGGTTAATTAGTTGTGCTCATAACCATTAGCTGAAACTAACGTTAAGAACTCTGGTTAGATGAATTGTGTTAAGGTTTATCAATGCTCTACTTAAGGCTAATGAGCATTAAGTTATCATTTAATATTTAGTTGCTGGATGCACCTGCATTAGTTAACAGAATCAAACAAGAACAACTATTGTTGAGACAATAACCATGCTCAACCACTAATTATCGTACTAATACATAAATCACTGCTAAGACATAAGCAAAACACTAATTGTTTGTTCTGTTATTGACCGCACACCTGTCGAGCTAGCTTTAACAGTAACCAGCAAAGTCAATACCACACTGAGTGCCATGATCGATTAAGACAGATTACTACACGCTGATTAAGGGTGTCGCTTTGTCCGTTAATCATTCTAGCTAAGTAATGATACGGCACCTTGGCCATTCCTAGGTCTGTACGCTGTCCTTGATCCAAGTTAGGACTCATCTAATAAGGGTTATCAATTAATGTATATGCCCGCAATTGCATTACTACATGAAGTCCCTTCATACTTAGGTAGGCCAGGCAGCTCCACTCTTTAATCATTCAAACATGGGTATTGAATATTCGTAATAGCTCCTATTAGAACCTAGCTAGCTTATATCGATAATTACCTTCACCTTTAGTTCAGCAAAGCCTAGGAATTGCTATACTTGGTATAAGTTGTAGAAAACTCAGGTGATCCCTAAACAAAGCAAACCCCTTTTATAAATTCATCTTCGAAGCAAAAATATTTAATGATGTAGATTTCACTCATGCTACCATTTATGAAGATTTCGGTAATTCAAATATGCCTCATTTAGCCACACCTTCAAACCTGAATATTTAAAACCTCATACTAACTCAAATTGAAACTCTTCTCATATCAGAATTAACTTTACTTTTATATCAGTATAGCATTATCTGTATATGCAATCCTGATTATGCACCATTTAGATGAAGAAATTGCTAAATAAGCCTAATGATTACACATGCACTTCAACAATTAATATCTTAATGATCCAAATTGACTCCTACACTACAGGATGCATTCATACATTTTATCCTTTTATTTCTTGCTGGTTTTGAGTTATGTCCCTCTTGCTGTTTTTCCGATTTTTGGGCGTCATTTCTATAGAATCAGGCAATGAGGGTGATTCTGGAGTTGCTTCTCATCAAGTTGACAATCTTGGACAGCCAGGCAAGCATGCTTGTTTGTTGAAAATATTCCGGTTATCTTATGCTTGCGTGGCTAATTATTTGGCTTGTAGTTCGAATATTTTGAAATGATGTATGTGACACATCTGTCTACTAGTATGAGTAGGTTGCTCATGTGTGTGATCAGCATTTGAGTGCTGTTGAAATCATCCTAATGGACACTTGAACCCTGGAAAGTTGCGAGAGACGGGAGTGGAGACATTTGGACATGACGGGTTGTAGCCCGCATGATCTTTGACATGTGATCTTGATCTCCTTTAAGCCGACGAGGGTATGATCCGATACGAGTCAGGTAGGGTAATGGTCAGCCAACCATCTACCCTCGACCTTATTGGGATACCTTCGTTCGAGGTAAAGGTGGTTGTAGCCACTTCCCTCGACTAAACTTGATTCGGATTGTAGCCCGGAATCCCTCTAATGGCTTGTAGGTCTTAGAGGGAATAAAAGGAATTGATTGTGATGTTTGATTGTGATTGTAGTCACAACTTGGTAGAAGCCAATACTTTTAACAGCTGTGATTGTAGTCACAAATTGGTAGAAGCCAATACTGTTAACTGCTGTGATCGTAGTCACAAATTGGTAGAAACCAATACTGTTAACTGCTGTGATTGTAGTCACAAATTGGTTGTAGCCAATAATTTAAACATTTCAAAAGAGTATTGAGTAGTAGCTCAGCTCTAGTGTTCTTAATGATGAATTGTTGCTTGTTGGTAGCAATTGTGAATGTTTTGTATGATAGTAGTCATACAATTCAGATCTGATTATGCTCTTTAGGTGGATGAAATGACAAGTTGGAGCTTGTTTTATGGTCTATACTCTGCAATTCATGAACTAGATGCTAGAGATGGGAAATTTTTAGTTTATTCTGCTCCATTGAATTGTATTGTTGTTGCTGTCATCTAGTTACCATGCTATGCTTAAGTTTAACCTGGAATGAGCACATTAGCATCTTGCGAGTACGAAAGTACTGACTCGGGAATTCTATTCCTGCAGGCAATCCCAGATTCGTAGCTCGTTTTGATTCCGGTTATGCTGATTTGGACATGTAGTTGCAAGGCTTGCTCAACCTGGTCATGAGGTTGTTTTTGTAGAAGTGTTACGAGATGATTAGGATTTTCATCTCAATGTTTTATAAGTTCTTCCGCTGCTGTTTTTGAATTGGTGTTTGATGTAACGACGGTTGAGTCATGTAATGTAGAAATAAAGACCTATCCTTTGCATGGGATAGTTTTATTATCTGTAACTCCTCTCCTGTAGAGTTTTGTGCTGATATGCAAGTTGTTTCATTGGCTGTCCATGTACAATGCGTGTATGAAATGAAGTGCATGGATTTGTCGTGAAGGTTTATTGTGGTTCTAGTCTTCACTCGGTAGGGCAGGAATTCGGTTGAGTGACCCGCTAGCTAAGATGCGATGCCGGCTAGGCAGGGTGTGGGTGGATCATACCGGGCCTTTGGGTGACCCACTGGTCTCAGGACCAGGTTAGGGTGTGGGTATGATTGCCGGGCTCCTCCGGTCTTGGCATACTTGGTGGATTCGGGAACGACCTTAACCCTTCACATGACTTCGTGAATTGTATGTGGCTTTTGGAAGTTTAATCGCTTCTGGCCGGCTTGACCAACGGTGAAGGCATACAACTCAGGTGATCGTATGGTGCGTTGGTCAGATGTCGGACCACGCCGCTCTGATGTGCACGGCACAGGTACCGTGCCACTGAGAGGGTGGTTACTCGGTCTTTAGCGATCATCTGTTCCTTAAGTCATATGTAATTCCGAGGTCCTGACAGTTGTTAGGGTTTTGTCTCCTGTCGGGGAAAAAGGTGAGTTACGGTTTGTTCGATTCGTCAGGGGAGAGGTGGATTAGGGTTTTGGTTCCTCGCGTATATACTGCGTATATGTTCTTCATTTTGGGAAAATTTTGAATAGGTGGTCCCGGAGATATTATTTTAGGGTATTCCGTCTGCGTATATGCACGTATATGTATGACGTCAGGTTTTAAGTTATATGAGATAATGCGAGGGAAATATGAGAGCCAAAAATGCAGATAAAAATATTTAAAGTTTTAATAAGGACCCAATTTTAGTGTTTTAAAACGTGCTAAAAACTCGGGCGTTACAATTAGGGGGCAGTTAATTAGCGACTCACCACCGCGTGGAACGCAGGCGGTCAATTTTTGACCGGATTTAGTTTCCTTTTTTGGCATGCCTATCTACTGTGCTATATTTCTTTTTTAGATGAGTAATCGATCACAATATGTACATAATAGTATGTAGTCTCTTAATCTTTTCTTTTCTACATGAACTACATTACACATCCCAACTCTTTTTTCTGTTTTTTTCTTTAGCATGCAGATAAATCATGGTTTGCTTTTGCATTTTACTTTATCCAGCATGTGACCAATAAAGATTGGGTCTCGTTAATTTGTCTAGTATCTAAATTAATCACATTTACTTACAAATGAGTGCATTTAGTAAAATTTTGTGATTCGCGAAATTATTTTTAGTGTACGTCAATTCTAATGTATGGTCAAGGGACACACTCACGTGGTTGCGTATGTGTAATGTGCGTGTATGGTGATGTGAGGCGCATTTGCGTCTCGTTTGTAATAAAAAGAATAAAAAATATTGGACTTTAAATTCATGTAGATGCAATGTGAAAGTGGTGCAGATGATATATTTTTTTAAAAATAGTTCTATAATATACTTTTCACTCAAAAGCATCAAGTTTTTAACTAGGAAGCAAGATATTTCCAATCTTAAGTAAATTTTAAACTTTCAGCTACGAATTTAAAGCTTTCCACCAAAAAAGTAAAATTTTCAAACTTTTAACTAATAGCCACAAGTTTCCTACTGAAAAAAGTTAAACTTTCTGCTCAGAAACATCAAGCTCTCAATTAGGAACTGAAGCTTTTCACTTAAGAATGCCCAATTTTCCACTAGAGACCGCAAGCTTTCCACTAAAAAATATCTAGCTTTATACTTGGAACAACAAACTTTCTACTCTCAGATGTGCAACCTTTTACTTAGAAACATGTGGGTTCTACTCAGACACATCGAGTTTTCACCTCTAGCTTGTGCAACCTTTTACTTAAAAACCTTTAGCTTGTGCAATATGCTGCTCACCCCACTCGGTCACAAAATAAAATAAAAGCTTTTCTCTTTTTACTATGAAATAATTAAAAAACAAAATAAGAACCTGATATATATGCAAAACTCTTAGTATATGTTGTTTATTTGGCTAAGCATGAGAAAATTGAGACTTGTTGCTTTGTCTGTCTAGAACGTCAATATTTGCTAGCTGCTTCATCCTACTTATTGCTGAATTCTTGTCTTGGAAGTTTTCTTTAAATGAACGTCAAAGTGAGCTAAATAAGCTTTACAACAACAAGGATCACGTGTTGCACAAGACAGACAAGGACAATACCGTTACGTGATGGTCAGAATTAAATATTAAGACGGGTAGCCGTAAATCATGATTTTTAGGATCATTAAGACGAAACACCTAAGCTGGGATCACGTCACAGATTAGTCTGATGCACGCACACGTGGTCCTCCTCCATCACCGACTCGCGGCTCCAAGGATATATGTCATCGCAGGCTGACGCGGCACGAAAGCGATCGCCGAGTAGGCCCGCGCGCGAGTCAGGCGCGATGCAATGGATCCGAGAGGACCCAGCCGAAATCTCTGATGTGTCCGTGCACGAAAGAGAGAGGGGAAAGAGCAGCAGAAGTATAAAAACAGACGCATGTCGGCCGGGTTCGCAACTGCATGCCACGCAAGGCTAGCGACGCAAGCCGGAGTTGTTGATCGCTGGAGAATCAGCTACGCGACTAAATCGAGGCAGGAAGGTTCTTCCAATCCTGCCTACTAAATCGAGGCAGGAAGGTTCTTCCAATCCTTTGACCTCTAGAAACCGCACTTGGATCTACGCGGCTATACTGTATACTACTGTTAGTGCTTTCTGCAGTTGCTGGATAACTAAGCAGTGCACCTTCTTTTAGGCAGCGACTATTAGCTCACGTCGTCTTCTACGTACCGCGTGCAGGATGGAAACGTAGTAGTTAATCCGGCACCTACTCCAAATTCCACAAGGGGACACCTGCATGGATCCTACAACCACCGCCAACCACCGCCACACTTCAAGAATCGGGGGAATCCTCCCCTTTATCACCATGTTCCCTTTAATTCCTCGCATCGGCAGTAGCTGAACGGCAATCAATCCGTGCATAGGAGCAGCCTACTAATCTAGCTTTGAGGAGAATTCTGATTGACCCTAAATTAATTGCGTGAATCCTCCCCTTTATCACCATGTCCCTTTAATTCCTCACATCGGCAGCAGCTGAACGGCAACTAATCCGTGCCTAGGAGCAGCCTACTAATCTAGCTTTTAGAAGAGCTCTGATTGGCCCTAAATTAATTACGTGGAATGCATTGTTACCACGCGTGGTCGGCATAGCTTTGCAAAGCACTTGTGATGAGTTTCGCTGGAATTTAACAAAAAATGGATAATTCTCGGTTAAATCTCTTTATCAAGCTATGATGCACATGGCTGCGCCTAATGCAAATCGCAGGTTATGACAATTACGATTACCTCTTAAGATTAAAATTTTCTTATGGTATCTTCGGCAAAGGGTCCTCTTGACCAAAGACAATCAGTAAAGCGGAATTGGCAAGACAGTCAGAAGTGTTGTTTTTATCACAAAGAGGAGACAATTAAACATCTCTTTTTTAAATGCCGTTTTGCCAGGTCTGTATGGTCATTTATCCATTTCGCTTCTGGCGTGTTCCCGCCATGTAGAATCGCCCATATGTTTGATAGCTGGCTTCGGGGTATCTCGAAACTTTGGCAATCTATATGTTTGTTTGGGGCAGCGGGCGTCTGTTGGTCGCTATGGCTTTGCAGAAACGATATGGTGTTTGATAAGAGGAACATTTCTACTTCTTTGCAGGTTATCTACTTATGTATCCGTTCGCTGCGTACTTGGGCTGTGCTCCAGAAGTCGGCGTCTCGGGATATGGTTACAGTGGCATGTACGCGCTTGGAGAAGGTAGCCAGGGCATATTTTACCCGGCATGGATGGCAGTCTAGGCTTCGCATCAGCGCTTCACTTCCTTAGTCTTTCTCTCTGCCAGGTTTCGTCATGCTTTCTGGTTTCTTTTTTTTTGTTTATCGAATTTGTGTTGGCTATGTGTATCTTTGTTATGCAGAAGTCGGAGATAAACTCTTATAGTTATATCGTCTTATGTAATAATTAGAGTCAATAAAGCTTCCATTTTCTAAAAGCAGCCTACTCCTGCTAATGGCGTCCTATTTTCGTATCCATTCCCTTCTTTTGTGTGGGCGCCATGCTTTCCTCGAGCGGAAGGCGGTGGCATGGCGTCATACTTCGCTGCATCTATAGATTGGTCGTTTATCCGCAGCTATTAGCATCGAATTATATTACCGATCTACTAGCACTACTTTCCAAGTCCTAAGTATCATCAGCCACCCGTTCCACAGTGGATGCTGGGTTATTCTAGATGTAATTGAGCTTGCCCTAGCTACCTCATGCTAGCAAGTCAATATATGACACTGCTGCTACTATTTTATTCATCTGTTATAGCTTTCCTTCACATATCTGCATTTCTGTGCATGCATAATTGCATATGCAGTTACCTGTTGTCGAAACCAGTACCAGTTTCTTTATAAAGCGATCATTTTTATCTTCACATGCACCCTATTATTTTTAGATAATGTCACACGGACCCTATTACAAGGGAGCAGCAGGATTAACAACCGCCCAAATCTCCAACTAATCTAAAAAGAGTATAATTAACCACTGTTGCAATCAAAACAACCGCCCAAATCTCCAACTAATCTAAAAAGAGTATAATTAACCACTGTTGCAATCAAAACAAACGACTTTAACGGGATCAGCAATAATGGTGAAAACGGATCAGATACGGATTGAATAGTGCTCTTCCCACTTCCGTTTCCATATTTTCAAAGCGAATATGGATACGAATACGGATGTTGTCAAATACGAATACGGATCGGATGTTACTCGAATACGAACACGGATCAGATATATACTCAATTCAGTTGGATACGAATATCTTCTAGCTTTAATGATAGACTATGGTAAACCATATAACCAGGTAAGTACATGAACATAATGATGAGCTCATGACATATATGAACCGATGACATACGATAGTAGTATGTTCTACATGGATAAGTGATGATAAAAATATGTTTCACATAGAGAAATAGAGTTTTACTCTGCCTATTGAGGTTATTGGGCTAAATAATTGGCCTGAGGGGTTAGAGACTTAGAGAGAGCTGCTGAAATGGGCTAATATAACTTTATCCGGATACGGATATATCCATATCTGTATCCATATTTGTTTTATAATCCAGTGCCATATCTGCATCCGTATCCGGGAAATAAATCCGAATAATATCCATATCCGCATCCATTTTTAATTCGAATACGGATATTGCTTGCCGTATTAGTGTTTTCTCGAACTAGCACGGTATCCCGCGCAATTGCGCGGGAAATGTTTCTAATTATCTTTTTTGGATCGGTGGCTTCCAACAGTGAATGTCGGATTTCAAATTTTCTTCTCAAAACATGAATACAATGCAGCGTACCCAAATCAGAGAATTCAACGGAAAACCATCGGCAAAAGCAATCAAGATCAGTGGAGCTGAAAACAGTCAAATCGGAAGTTCCGGAGTAAAAGTATCGAAAGTTCCGACCTTATCGGAAGTTCTGAAGTCACCCCAATTTTGAATGCTCTAGAAAGATCGGAACTTCCGACTCCTGGATCGGAACTTCTGATGTTGATCGGAACTTCCGGAGTAAAAAAATTGGAACTTCCGGTTTTGGCAAAAACAGCAAAATTTTGTTCGGAAAAACGTTCGCAGATTTTGATCTATCCAACGGAATTGAATGAAATTTTGCACAGTGGTAGACAAAGGACCTAGGAACCTAGTACAATTGGAATCATGTCAAAAACATTTCTGTGCTAAGAGAAAACGTCAATTTACTATCAGTTGTTCTGAAAGCAAACAAGAAGAAAACTTGCGCGAAATTAAATTAATTGATTCCTAGGGCTAGTGAGGGATTTTGATATGCAGTCAATATAGATACATCTCACATGTCCTAGCAATCTATTTCAGCACTCAAATCTCAAAAGACCAACCCTCTAATCACTTCGATTACAAAATCCCATTTCTTACTCCTCTTGCAAGCAAGCCCAAAAATACGAACAATATTGATTTCTTGAATATGCTTGGATGGAATCAAGTTGGAAGTAATATCTCCATCACTAAATTGACATATCAAGAATCAAATCACGAGAGAAGTAGAAGAACGAAAATCCAAAGAACAAAAAGGACAAACTCCACAATTACGAGGGGAGACACATTGATTTCTTTGGAATTCTTTTTGTATTGATTTTCGTAGAGTTTTCTTGGGTTTAAAAGCCTCTCATGATTAGGCCAAAGCACTCTCTAGTACAGCTCTCCCTTTCCTAGGGTTTACAAAGTGATAACAAGGGGCTCAAGAAGGTAAGCACCCCCTTGACACCTATTTATAGTGGAAAGGACAAACCCCCTCACCACTTGGATCTTAATGCCCTATGGGCCTAACCTAACTAGTACGCATCACAAAGCATCTAGCTAGCTTAGCCACTATCTAATTTTCTTTCCACCCTAAGCAATCCCTAAACCGTTTCCTCAGGCGCCTCCGCCGTGGTTTCTTGAAAAACTTCTTGGTGGATTTGGCGCTTTTCCCAAAACGCCCCCGAGACTCAACTTGGTCTTCACGACTTGGCTCCGATCGCTTCCTTGTCCTCCGCGTACATGCTTTTAAGCCGCACGATGTCGTCGCCACCTCCTTGACCGCATCTCAGCCCTCCAAGCTACCATGCCGGTCCATATGGCCGAACCATCGCCGTACCCAACTCGCACCTGCACACAATAGACCAAGCAAAGCGTTGCAAGCACAATATTTTCTCCTTGACCCAAGTTAGTCCAAACAATTCAACCTATCATTTTTTACCAAGACAAAATGATAAAAACTTTAACTCCAAACTCTTGGATTTTGCAATTAATCCCAAACTGCAAAAACTCCAATTCCCAGAACAAAAGCTCAACCATGAGCAAAACATCTCAGAACCAACGAGACACCTACCCAAACACACTAGGATTTCAAGACAATTTTCATGAGACAAATTGATCAAATTCGAATTCATCAATCAACACATGGTCAAACTTGATAGTTGATCGGAACATCCGAAAGCTGGATCGGAAGTTTCAATTAGATCGGATGTTCTGGATATAAAACCGGATGTTCCAATCAAAACAGAACTTCCGGATACAAAACCGGATGATCTGAAAAGTTTGAATTCTTGCAACACTCAAGCACAACTCCAAACTCAATAAAGACTAGACAATATGTTCATCATCTAAATCCTAGGGAAGCGCTATAACATATGAGCCCTTTAGACACAACTCCCCCTAGGTTCTACAATCTTTATTCTTTTTATCTATACGTGTGATTTAGATCAGTACAGAAAATAAAAGTTCAAATCGTGAGACGGTCTGCTAGTCGTTGCACTGAGCCGTCTATTTACGTACAGTTGTGATGATCTATCGGATGTGATCTGTTTAACTATATTTATTGTTTTACCTGTACGCGTGACATTAGATCAATACTAATTGCGTGGGAAACATTATTAATTATCATTTTTTACCTCTACGCATGATATTTTAGATCAGTACGGGAAATAAAAGTTCAAATCGCGAGTCGGCCTGCTAGTCGTTGTACCGAACCGTCTATTTAGGTACAATTATGATGACTTATCGGATGTGATCCGTTTAGGTATAGTTATGAAGATCTATCGGTCGTGATCTGTTTAGGTGCAGTTATGAAAATCTACCGGCTGTGATATGTTTAGGTGCAATTATGAAGATCTATTGGTTGTGATATGTTTAGGTATAGTTATGAAGATCTATCGATTGTGGCTGCTAATAATAAAAGGGTTCACCAAATTAACGGTCGGATGTTTTGCTTTTTTGTGGAAATTTCTAGCCTTCTTCTATTTTTTCTATTGCATTCTACTTTTAATATATAGTAGATATGAATACCGGATAATACGGATTATCGCTGCCAGTTTCCACTCTTAATCAGCAAGCAAGCTAGCCACCCTGTACCATACCGCTTCCTTTGCTCTCAGTCTCTTAAATAGAAGCATGCACGCGGCACTTTCGGCCGGCGCCGTTGCAAAAGTCTCCATCTACTACGTGTTCAGTAATACACACGCAGATATATTCTTACGCTAAATAACAGGATGAATGATATATTCTTACGCTAAATAACAGGATGAATGTACTGTAGTGATGCAGTAGCAGTACAGTAGATTCGCAGCGGCAAGTAGAAGAATGATGACCACCGACACCGGCGGGGCAGGCACTGCCACGCGCGAAAGCTCCTCCGCGACAGCGACAGAGAAAGAAGAAGAATAAGCAGAATTAAGCAAGAAAATGCATGGCAAGTAAGTAACAGGGTGAGACGGGGGCGCGGCAATCGCAGCATTGTGCGCGCGGGGAGAAAGGATTAGCTCACCCTGATTGGGATTGCGTGCGTCGCCAGCGAGGCGGGCGAATCATCAACCAGCCGCTGCTGGCATTAGCGGCAGCATGGGGATCGAAGGGCAAGGCCCGCGAGGTGGGGGATGGGCGGAACAGGGGGAAGAGATCGATGCGCAACCGAACTGTCCGGCGCGCGGGCAGGCGCGATCGCTTGGGATCTGGAATATTGCTCAGTTGTTGTGGCCGCCTTTGCGACCACTGTGAGGATAGGACGGTGGCCGACCGGGAGCACTAAGAGCATCCACAGCTGGTTCCCTAAAACTCATTCCCTATATCTCTATATGGGGAGCTTCCCTAAAAGATTCATTCCCTATATGTCTTTACACTGCAGCAGCTTCTCCAAAACTCATTCCCTATAACCCACCATCCTATATTTTATTGATATCCTATAACTACCATCTTATTTTTAGTGGCTATTTTTTTGAACGGCTAATTCTGAACGGCTATTTTTCGAACGGATAATTCCCGACGGCTATTTTTCGAACTGCTATATTTCGACCTCTATATATATTGTCTCAAACATTTAGAATTCTTTATATATTGTATATTCAAATAACTCTGTTACAATTATAATTGTCCGAAAACAGACTTTACAAATGATTTAAATGATACAAGACATATATGTTAAAAAGAAAACAAAAGAGAAAGACAAAGTCCTATCTAATGCTAATCTTCATCCTCACTCTTCTCCTTGACTTTTCTGCATTTTCAAATTCTTCAACCTACACACAAATAAGAGAATACTCCAAAAAGAAAAAAAAGGGAAATTGTTGGTCAATATTAAAATGTTGCATTTCTTAATGAAATGCAATTGTTTTAGGAGGCTAGTTTTATGAATCCAGAGAACTGGTTCTGGATTCAAGTGAGTAATTTGACTTAGGAATTTAATTCCAATTAGGCAACGGATAGTGATTCTTAAAGGCAACAAGCATTATTATGCAACCAATGCAACAAATAGATATATGAATACGATTGGGCAACCAAGGCAACAAATAGATATCTGAATACGATTAGGCAACCAAGGCAACAAGTTAAACTCCTTAAGTCAATTTTGTTTAAACTAACCTCCATTAGGCAGCCGATTTTGTTTTAAAAAGAAGTTAAAGTCTGCTTTCAAGTGTTAATCCAGTAAGACCTAGGCATCTTAAAATGCTAAACATTTATAAATTTAGCAGGAGCCGATATCCTTCAATAATAGGCAACATCCACAATTACCATCAACCAGTGCATATATATCTCTGAATGAACTAGCATCAGTGCACGAGGGAGCCTAAAGCATGAGAACTAATCAATTCACACAAATCAGTGCATATATATCTCATAATCAGCAACAAATCAATGCATATATATCTCAGAATCAGCAAGCATCAGTGCTAAAAGTTACACAACCAGCTAACCAGTGCATATATATCTCAGAATCAGCAAGCATCAGTGTTGAAATCTACACAACCAGCTAACCAGTGCATCAAATAGCTGAATCCATCTCACTTCGAGAACAAAGTTTGTCTTCCAAATAGATGAGAGATCACTAGTATTCCTAGTTTTGGCAGAAGGGTCAAAAATTCTAATTTCCTGAACAGGGCAGAATTGGGTCATACTTATGCTAATAAACCAAGACTAAGCTTAATATCCACTCTATCAGCAAAACAATCTGACCGTAGGAATACATGTGCATTTAGGCATCAAGGAAAAGGATAGGTATCTTATCAAGCATCTTGTTCTTCGGAGTGATAACTGATAACAATATACGTGCAGAGAATAAAAGAAGCTAGAATCAAGGTGGTAATCTGTTCTTAGTATCACTTGAGCATGCTAGACTCTAATCACAAAGTTTATAGCAAAATAATACCAAGGAATCAAACAACCGCAAGCAATAGCCTAAGTTATCCAAGTACTTAACTAATTTATCCTCTGTGCCAACATAAAAATCGACCAAAAATCACCATAGATGAATTTTGCTGAAGCATCAGTCGAATCCAATCGCAAATAAGTAAATCTCTCAACCGAATCAATCTAGGGCAAGAACCTTAGAACCAGTTGGGGGAAAAAGAAGGAAAAATTGGGGGAGATTAGGGAATAGAAAGGGGAAGAACGCTTACCTGGAGAAGTCGGCGGCCGCGCACCGTGGCTCGCCACTGGCGGGAGGAGGGCCGACGGAGCCCGGCGGCGGGGCTGCGACGCCGGCCGCATCCAACCCGGGCGGCGGCCGAGGTGAGGCAACCAAGGGAGGCGGCGATGGGGGCCTAGGCACCGGCGGCGCCAAGGGCAGGAGCTCGGGAGGAAAACTGGGCGGCGCCGAGATGCGCAAAGGAGACGCCGGCGGCGGCGGCGTTAAGGAGGAGGCGATGATGGTGGCGCCCTCGGCCTCGGCCTCGGCTTCGGTTTTGATCCGGCGAATGGGGAAGAGGACCACGCTTTCGATCCGTGCGGACAAGATGAAGCTGCGGCCTCGATTCGGTCGGCGATGGACGCAGCGGTGGCGGGACGGAGCTCTCCGTGGTCGCCGGGTGGAAGGAGGGAGCAGAACGGAGAGAGGAGGAGCGCACGAGGATGGCGGGGAGGAGGCCTCCGAGGCCGGCGGTTGGGATATGGAGAACCTCGGATGTGTGCTAGGTTTGGGGAACGCTCGAGCTCGTTTGCGGAACGAGATACGGACGGGAACGGTTTAGGGAACCTGCTGGGAGCACGTTATTTACTGTTTGAGCTAAATAATAGCTATACGGATCGGTATTCAGAACCAGCTGTGGATGCTCTAATAGAACGGCATATAAACGACGATTCATCCTAAATGGTTTATTAACTACTATTTTATTTACCGTTTAGAATGTGTACAATATCGTACACGCTACTTTATTAACCGTTTAGGATGTGTACAACATCGCACATGCTACTTCTTTATTAACCGTTTAGGATGTGTATAACACCCCACACGCTTCTGCTTTATTAACCATTTGGGATGTCTGTAACATCCCACACGCATCTTATTTATTAACTGTTTGGGATATCTGTAACATCCCACACGCTTCTTATTTATTAACCCTTTGGGATATCTGTATCTGTAACATCCCAGACGCTTCTTATTTATTAACCGTTTGGGATATCTGTAACATCCCACACGGTTCTTCTGTATTGACCGTTTGGGATGTGCCTCTCTTTCCAAACGGTCACAGAACCGTTTGGGATATGACCTCCTCATCCGTAACAGATAATTGGTGACGGATCATAAAACCGTTTGGGATGGTTATTTCTGTACTAGTGGAGGGAGTGGCCCCAGCCAGGGTACCGTTCCGTTGCTCCCTTGCCTTGACATGTGCGCCGTGCCGGCCGGTGGATCCCTCTTCGTTCTCCTGGCTTCCGTCCGCTCGTGTTTGGTTCAGATCCCGTGCCTTTCTCGGGAGCTGTTGGACACAAATTTGGTGATGGTGGACTTTGCTTTGGAACATATGGACTTTGGTAAGAATTTTACGCGGCAAATTCAGCTCTACAAAAACAGGGCAAAAAGTTATCTTTATTGACGTAGCTTGTGGTGCTGCATTTCTCCGTAACCACCTCTGTATCTTGCTTTGCTGATTGATCTCGCGGTTACCTTTCTGGATCCGAGGAGCAGCTATGCTCGGTCGAAAGACGAGGTATTCTCTTGACCCGCCTTTCAGATAGGAATGCCGCGGAGTGGAAAGACAGATATTACAAAGAAAGGCAAAGGGTCTCTTTCTTCGGATGTGATGCTACGTAGTCCACTCCTCCTCACTTTTACGTGCTGCGACGTGCTATGAAATTCTCTTGGGGCTTTACTTTGGCACAACCATTTTTTTGTGTGGCCACGCCAAGTTGTAAAAGACTAACAGGAAGGGCAGATGATTAGGAACCTGAACGATAGCTCTCGCTTCTCACGATCTTGAAGAAAAAAAAGGTCAGTTATAATTAAGGCTTGCTGTATGTATCAAATGCCGTATGATGTTCTTTGTCAGTATTATTGCTTATACTGCGTGGATACATACTGGACTCTCAATCTCCCATCATTTACTACTGTTCGTGCAATCGTGCTGCTGATCTCATTGATCGTCGGCATTGCTAGAGAGTGGGGACCCGCACCGGCATACCAATATGCCACAACAACGTTTGTTCATCGCTAAGAGAACGTGCTTATGCACGAGATGTGTGGGCATAGCACGGCCCAAGCACGGGTGGACCCGGCTGCATACACAGTCTGCTCATCCGTACAACGGTGCAAGGAACGGAAAAAATGGCACATTTGGATGGCTGAGTGCGGTCAATGCTGAAAATGGATGGGCTCGTGACGCAATGACAGAAAAATCACCGCGATTAGCTGGACAGATGCCGCGTGGCTCTTGTCGGTTTGGGCGAGTGCGACGCACGCTAATCGAGGCCGGCAAATGCGAGACAGCAGTGTCACGTCGACCTGACGCGGAAGGAGCTGTCGCTCCGACCGAGCATGACAGGTCGACCTGTCGCTCCGACCGAGCGCGACAGGGTCACCTTTCGCTTTGGCCGAGCGCGACAGCGATGCCTGACGCGGGAGCTCGACTGACGTGACGCGCACGGCTCTCGCTTTTCGCTTTTCAGTTTCGCACGCGGTGAGTTTTTCGCGTTCGAACGCGTTGCTTTTCGCTTTTGTGCAGACAAATTGAGCACGCACGGAAATTTTTCCGCACTCCCGCGTCCCTTTTTTTTGTCAGTACGGAGATGTTGGATGCGGGAATAATTCTTCCCTTAAACTCTCACCCGAGCCCCCTGGAAACCCCCGCGGCTCATTTCTCACTCTCTCGCGTCGGTGCTTCTTATTTCTTTTCTCCCACCTCGTGCACTCTTTCTTGTGTTCTTGTGCTGCTATATTTGGTCCAGAGAGCAAGAGAAGTAGAAAGAAGAAGAAAATTTGGTAAGTAAAATAAAATTTAGCTTTTCGTTTAGTACAATATATTGCAGATCAAGAAAGAAGCTTTAATATGAGATGATTTATTTTGTAAATGACAGTAATAATTAGTTATTATGTTAGTAAAATTAGGTAAATGATAAAATTTGACATGTTATTAAACTTTAGCATGTTGTTATTTCATGTGATATATTTCTTATGGTAGTCAAAAATTACCTAAATGATAATATTTGACATGTTATTAAACTTTAGCATGTTGTTATCTCTCTCCTCATCCCCTGCGCCTCTCAAATCTCACTCTCTTCACTTCACTTCATTTCTCCAGTGGCTTGTTGTACTCTTATCCATTCACTTGCTGCTAGAAGTAGTCCAGAGAAAGAACAGAAAGAAGAAAAGGATAGAAAGAAAAGAAGGAAAAATGAGGTAAGCAAACTTCAATTTAGCATTTCATTTAGTAGAATATATTGTAGATCAAGTGACAAGCTTGAAGTGGAGGTAATTTTTTTTAATAATGATAATGATAAGTTGTTATGTTAGTCAAAAAATTAGGTAAACAACAATGCTAGACATGGCAGTTAAATTTTGACGCGCTGTTATTTCATGTGATATAATTGATATGGAGAACTATAATAATATTGCCATAGTTATTAATTTGTAAACTTTAGCACGCTGTTATTTCGTGTGATATAATTACTATGGACAAGTATAGTTAATATTGCCATGTTTGTTCATATTGCAATGATTAATATTAGGAGAAGAAGATAGCAAGAAGAGATGAGGAAAAGGCGTAATCATAGTTCAAATCAGTGGTTCTATTGGTACAAGAATTGTTGATGGAGTTAAAGCTTCAAGTTTAGGTAATTTTTATTTGCATGATAATAATGATTAGATTTTTGGTAGTAAAAAATTAGCTACATATCAATATTAGACATGGTAGTGATATTTTATATGTGCAAATAATAGAAGTGATATTTTGAATGAAAATGAAAGAAATATTATATAGAAATATTTTATATATGCCAATATAGTGGAGAATATGTTAAGAATAATCAATATTTACATGTTACAGTAGCAAAGGTTTGTTATTTAAAATCTGTTGCATGTGTACATACGTACGATGAATCAGTTGTTAGTGTTCTATGGTGGAAACATAGTGCGGGATGGGTCTTCTAGGCTAGATCTGTCGCAATGCCAATACAAGGTTGCACAAATTGAAGAGTTGGAGGAGATAAGCCTGTTGGACCTGAGGAGGTGCATACGCCGTGAGTTCGATCGAGAGACAGCATGCAAGAAGCTTGTAATTGAGGCAGTAACGTGTAGGAGTCCGGATGACGGGTTATCTGACCCCTTCTGGGAGCTACACAAGGTGACCGGCAATGCATCATGGGGTGGGTACATGAGGCTTGTTAGCACTCCTGGAGCCGCGATGTACGGCCGATCGATGGTGTACGTTAATTTTGTTGAGAGACCTCTGTTGTTGACCGGCGAAGAAGGCTGCAGTGTAGTTGGAGAGGGACAACTTGCTGCCATACACTACAAGAGATCGGACCTACTGTGACGAGCCAAAAAAAGTCACGAAAAAGCCAAAAACGTCACAGAATATCCCTTTGTGACGTTTTTTGGGCGTCACTAGCATCGTCACGGAATCCCCGTCACAGATTACTCCTAGTGACGGCACGCGGAAAAAAACGTCACTGAATATAGGACCTTCGGTGACATTTTCTGCATCGTCACCAATTTGATGTTTCTGTGACGGCCGATAAACGTCACATTTAAGGAGCAAATATGTCATAGTCTACCATATTCAGTGACGACGCAACGTCACTGATTTGATGCCACGTCAGCATTAGGCATACCGTCCCATTGATAAAAAAACGTCACAATTTTTGTCACTAATTGAGATGACATTATCAAGATATATTTAATTTATTTTGAATTTAAATTACGAGGAATTGTCAAATCAAATTTATTTCAAATGCATATCACAATATATATTCAATTCACATCACAGCACATTATATAAATAATTTAGAGCGAAATCAATTGAAACAAAAAATAAATCATTATAAATTCAATTGTCTCAACCAATTCATCCTGAAAGTAGAAATGACACTAAAAGTAACACTGATTCACCAAGTTTGACACTCTGGACAATGGATAAGTTGCAAAATAATAGTTACATAGCACCCGTTTCTGTTCCTCCTCAAGCGATGCCATCTTTTCCTTCTCATGCACCTGTCTTGGTGGCATGATTTTAGTACCTGAAGCTGAAAAAGATGACAGAGAGTTGAATGAAATGAATTGCTAAATGAATTCTGCTTGAAACTTAGAATGCAAATTCAGGATGCACACTGATTTGCTGATTTAAGCAAGCAAATTCAGAACAGAAATTGAGGGAGGCAGTCCAACATGATCCCCATACACAGATTAGCAAGGATACAGTATATACTATAAGAGGTGTACTGAAGCAACGGTAAGCAATTGAAGGGACTCATTATATTATGACAATGTAAACAAACACATATGGTCCATATGCATCAGCACACTCGTATTGCAGTTGAGGAACTATAATAATTTTATCTGTTATAGCTTCAGAGGTTGAGCAGATATGATTTCTTGATGTACCATGACTCCATGAGCTCTCTTATTGGTAAATTATGCAAATAATTGAAGTTCTGAAAAGAGAAATCTACCTCAGGTAGAGAAAGCAAATATCTGGCTTCTTTAGCTCATGTCCTGCTGTCCAGCAACCCCACTAGGAAGATCAAGGAACATTGGAAATGATTATCTCCATGAAGAATGGATAAAAGAAGCCAGGAATTTACTAAATCATGATTGGATCGTTTACCTGCTGCTGAAGCAAAGTTTGCAATGAACTATGGATCAATCAATCAATCAATCTTGCAGCCTAAAGAAGAACCAAATCGGATCATGGATGTACAGATTAAATTCAGTCATCAGGCGTGCTTAACAGGTCACAATTGATATGATTAAGCAAATGCATCAATGAAACAAAACAGAAAGGGAGATAAACACAATAGTGGAAGACAATAGATTGTCTCATTATGGAGTCTGCAGCAACAGCGATAGCCAGAAATGATGCTAGTGCATTTAGAAATTTTATCAAACACATAGCAGACATTTGATACTTTGATTGCAGAAATATACCTTGAACTAATTTGTTCGTGATCATCGATCAAATGCCCCTACAGAACCTTCGTTCCAACACACCTCAAGCACCTGCAAATCCAACCTCCCTACCAAGGCAAAAAAAACAAACAAACAAAGCCAACCTCAATCTGCAACAGATCTGACTTGAAACTCAAATGCGAGTGACCTCATGTCACTGCACCATGCCTGCTGTGTCAACCTTGCCGAGTTGCGGAGGTATCAAATGAAGTATCTGCTCTTATCCTAGTTAATACCATTTCCCAAACCTTTCTCAAGTTCTTTTCAGAAATTATCATCACAATAAGTCAAGGCAACTAGGTGACCGTATAATAATCTGTTCTTATCTCAATCTTGAAATGCTAAGACAAGTAAGTTTTTAACAGATATTATAGACTATAGCAACACCTTGGAATGTTCAGCAAAGCATTACAGAAGTAAATCAAGTAAACCAAATATAGATTTCTGTTCTTATCTCATTCAATCAGCCAAGACTAGGTATAGTCCCTATTCTAGTTAGACTGAGGCACATGGGTGCTCAGAAATTGGGGAGCAACGTCCTAATGGATTTGGCAAAAATCAAGCTTAACAACTGAGCAATCTAGTGTTCAATTAGAATCTGAACCAAACCAAAGTATAAGAACACAATTATGCAAACATGAGCATACGGAACCAGCAAAAGAAGCTAAGACCGAATGTCGTATCTGTTCTTGTTAGTTCTAGGTGAGGTAGTGTCATGAACCGAGCTAAAACCAAAGAATTGTAATTAACAATTCTCAGACCCCTAGCTAATATTATGCGTCTCTGAAACGTGTGGCTTATAATGACTAATCTCAACCAATCAATAAATTACCTGGATTACGTTAGCTCATGATTAAATCCGTGGGATTATTAATTGAGATAATAACTGGTTAGTAACTAATTGAAGCATTTAGAAAAAGAAAATACCCGGACTTAGCTAATAGGGCTAACTAATCAACATTAGAGCAACTAGAGCATTGGTAAGGTCATCAGTTGAGGAATCAAAGTGTTAATTTGCATTCCGTCGAGCTCATGTGTAAAAAGAAGGGTATCAGTCAACTATGCAAATTGTGTAGCCAGGTATTCATGGTTTATGTTATAACAGCAGTTACTAGTCATGGTCCACCGTTAATATGCATTATACATGTACTAGCTCATTAGCCTTAGATAGAGTTTTGATAAAACCTTAACACAGTTCATCTAACTAGAGTTCATAACATTGGTTTCAGCTAATGGTTATGAGTACAACTAATTAACCAACCAATATCTACCAGGAACGGGAAGTATGTTACCTACAGCTGACGTTTACTAATGCACCAATTGGTTAAGCAATCCCTAACTAGTAATTACAGAGAAGCAGTGCATTGATTTATCAACTAACTATGGTCGACACTTGGACAAATGTGACTACTAGGTTGATTACATGGCTGCCTTAACTAGTGGATTTCCTAGTCATTGGGTTATTCAGCTGTCTTTAGGGCAGAGCTATTGTTGGAACCCTATGGATTAGCGGATTAACTCAGGTTAGGGCTATCGTAGCTGCTCAGGTACTAAACTACTCAAGTTATAGCATCTTTATTAAACAGTTGTTAACATGAAGTATGCCAATGCAACTATCTGCCTTGATACCGCCAACATTGGTTCATTAGCCGACTACTAAAAATGTTAGGATATCATCAACCTGTCTCAATTACTAATTAAGTTTTCTAACTTTAGTGAACAACCGATACTTCTATCGCTTGTGGTTAACTCAGCTAACCCATCTAATAAATCGGACAGCACCATCATTAGAGATATTAAAACACTTTCATCCGACAAGAGATTAGTGAATCACATTAGTTTATCAGTAAGTTAATTAAACACGAGCTGCCCCAAACAGCCATACATCCAAATCAATTGAACCGATTGGTTAGGTTAAGTGTGCTTTAGCCAATAATTAACCGAATTGATCAGCAGAGGTCAAGAAGTTATTAACAATTAACCCTTATTCCAAGCAATCCTAACTAGAAACTAATGACTTCAATTGGTTGAACAGAAGCTCACCCTGTCTTGACGGTGAGGCTCGTCGGCGCTGGGACTGGCGGGCTTGGACGCAGGGTTGAAGGAGACTGGTGACTCGCCGGCGGCGAAGGCGAGCTCCGGTGGAGACGAGGACGTCGGTGGCGGCGTCGCTCCAATGGCTTGGCGGCGGCGAGCCTTGGGCTCGGGGCTGGTGATGACGGCGGCAGCGAGCAGAGAGGGAGAGGCGTGGTGGAGAAGAGGCGGCAATGGCGGCGGTTGGCACTGGAGGCGACGACGCGCGCTGCGGGCGGATCTGGGACGCGCGCACGGGGAGGAGCGGAGGGGGCGACGGGGAGCCGAAGGGAGGGCGGCAGCCGGCTCACCGGTGGCGGTTGCCGGGGCGGCGAGGTCGGGGGCGCGACCTAGGGCGGCGGCAGAAATCCCTAAGGAGGCGGCGGCGGTGGGAATAGGGGCTGGGGTGGCCGAGCTGCCCCCTGGCCCCTTTTAGATTTAGGGATTTTTGTTATTATTATTTTCTTTTTTTATTTCCTTTGGAATCCCAAGGTTTCTAAATTTATGCTTATAAAAATGGGGTCTTTAATCGGAGTCATTTTCAACCGGGCTATATGCGTGCATAAGAGGAAAATAAACCACTCTCATTTACGATAATCTGCTTTGACCTCGTGACTTAACATTTGGGTCATTACAATTTCCACCACTAACACAGCGGGTCCCACTGCTACATGTGGCATGACGACCATATGAGCGTCATTGATTTGTAAGATTCTGTGACTCTAATAGATTCGTCATGGTAATTACTGAACCGTCACAGAAATTATTAATGCGTGACGGTGATTCAGTGATCGTCACCGATTTGCGAAAATCAGTGACGCCAGCTATAAAACGTCACACATTAGGTATTTCTGTGACATTTCCAACCACCGTCACGAGGATTTTCGTCACAGTATCTCAAATTTCTTGTAGTGATAGAACGAGTAACTGAAGCAGTGGCGGCGGTAGAGGCCAATC
Source organism: Stipa capillata (assembly GCA_019208055.1). Taxonomy (NCBI): domain Eukaryota; kingdom Viridiplantae; phylum Streptophyta; class Magnoliopsida; order Poales; family Poaceae; genus Stipa; species Stipa capillata. Next base: position 37,264 of record JAGXJF010002946.1, on the reverse strand, counting down.
CCATGGTGGTTGATGATCAGTTCGTCATGAACGAAAATGCTGGTACATTTTGGTCAAGTCATATCGACTGCTATGAAATCATACCAAACATGGTGAACGAGTTGGATGAAGATGAAGAGGCTAACGAAGGATCTGATGACAACGAAGAAGAAGGGGGTGGTGCTCCTTCCCAAACAGCGGTAGTGGCAGAAATGGATGAACTCAGTATACAACGCATAGCCATCTCGCAGGAGGACAACTCGCACTGGGGCTTTGATGACTCCACGCTCATGGTCGGACAGCAATTCCCAAGCAAGCATGCCGTGCAGACGGCCATCACTAGGCATGCCGTCGCCATCAGTCGAGAGTATAAAACAACAAGGTCAAACTCAACAAGTTTGATGTCTGTATGCACACGTCCGGGTTGTCCAGCAAGAGTCCGTGCAACCCAAGGAATGGGGATTATGAAGAATTTTGAGATAACTGTGCTTGTAGATCACACATGCGAGCTATCAAAGCCGTTGACACAACATCGCAATGTCACTGCTGCATATGTGGCGGAGAAAGTGTACCACTTAGTATCTGAGGACATAACAGTCGGCCCAAAGGCACTGATGTCTGACGTAGATGATGCAGTTGAGTTTCCAGTCAGCTACAGCAAGGTCAGAAGAGTTAAACAGAAGGTGATAGAGAGGATGTTCGGGACATACGAGGATGGGTATAACTATGTCCCAAGAATGCTCCATCAGATAGCAGAAGCAAACCCTGGTACTTACATAAACAAGCTTGATAGGCCACATCCGGATGGAGTACCCGGTCGTTTAATACTCGATCGTGTATTTTGGGTGTTCAGTCAAACTATATAGGCATTCAAGTTCTGCCGACCGGTGCTCTGCATGGATGGTACATTCCTCACGGGAAAGTACAAGGGCAAGCTAGTAGTAACTGTCGCAGCGGATGCAAACGATCAAGTCCTTCCAGTTGCATATGCAATCGTTGAGAATGAGAACACGGATAGCTGGCTTTGGTTCCTTGTTAATCTGAAGGCGTCTGTTGTGCAAGATAGGCCTAACGTGTGCATCGTAAGTGACCGTAATGCAGGCCTGCTAAATGCAATCAACACATTGAAGAACACTGCTCCAGCTTCTTATAGGTGGAATGATCTCGAAAGCAGGTGGTGCATGAGGCATCTGGCATCCAATTTCTTCAATCGGTTCAAAAGTAAGGGTTTAATGAAGACTTTTAAAAAGATGTGCATGCAGAATCAACTCAGAAAGTTTCAGGCCATTTGGGCAGCACTAGAGGCCGCAACATTATCGTACAGTGGTCAGCCGCAGGGGGAGGAACAACAGACAGTGCCACTACTACAAAAAAGGTCATCCACTATATCTTATCACTGACTGGCAGGAAAAAGCCCGTCAGACTTATCACTTATCACTGACGGGCAGCCGGATACACGTCAGTGGTGACTATATCAGATGTTCCATTTCAGGGGAGAAAAGTCATCACTGACGGGCACAAATGTCTGCCCGTCAGTGATGACTTCGGCAGAAACACGGGATTTCACGAAAAGTCATCACTGACGGGCACGAAGTTAGACCCGTCAGTGATGTCGAAGTCATCACTGACGGGCACAAATGTCTGCCCGTCAGTGATGACTTCAGCAGAAACATGGAATTTCACGAAAAGTCATCACTGACGGGCACAAATGTCTGCCCGTCAGTGATGACTTCAGCAGAAACATGGGATTTCACGAAAAGTCATCACTGACGGGCACAAATGTCTGCCCGTCAGTGATGACTTCAGCAGAAACATGGGATTTCACGAAAAGTCATCACTGACGGGCACAAATGTCTGCCCGTTAGTGATGACTTCAGCAGAAACATGGAATTTCACGAAAAGTCATCACTGACGGGCATGAAGTTATACCCGTCAGAGATGTCGAAGTCATCACTGACGGGCACAAATGTCTGCCCGTCAGTGATGTGAATCTCGCCAACTCAGAAATTTCAAAACCTGAAATTTTTCACTTATCACTGACGGGTTAAAAAGTCTGTCCGTCAGTGATGTGAATCCCGCCCAACTCCGAAATTTCAAAACCCAAAATTGTAGAATCCCGCCGGGTATATAATTCACCTCAGTGCAGCGCACTCCACTCAACTCCACTCAAATCCAGATCCATATTTCTCTCCATCTCCCTTCCACCCTCCTCCTCTCCTCCTCTCCTCCTCTCCTTCCTAGAAGCACCCTCCTCAAGCATCCCACTGTGAGATCCTCATGCCCACTACCGGCCCCTTCTCCTCTCCAACTCCATGGAGTCACGGTGAGCACCCTCCTCTCCTCCCTTCCACCCTTCCACCCTTCTCATCATTCTACTAGTGCCTAAATTTTTTATTTTTAAAATTTTTTCTCGTATTTTTTTAGCAGCTCTATTCCCTCACGGTTCGGAATCCATAAAAATTACTGCATTTGGAGCTCGGGAAGAAGTTCAACGGAGGGAACGGAGGGTTCGGTAGCGAAAATTATTCGTTCGGAGGATTCGGTAGGCTGAATTTGGAGTGAAATTTTTTTATTTTTAAAAAATTTTCTCGTATTTTTTTCTAGCAGCTCTACTCCCTCACGGTTCAGAATACGCAAAGATTACTGCATTTGGAGCTCGGGAAGAAGTTCAACGGAGGGTCGAAAGAGGCGACATTTCGTTCGGAGGGGCAAAAGTCAGTCTTAGAGGGCGAATTTGGAGGTGAAAAAATGTACAGGTCTAAAGACATGTAAGTTTATCAGATGCGCCTCGTCGATACGGTCATTTTGAGTGGTCGTGGACCCAAAACAGACACCGTATGCAAAAGTTACAGCCGTTTTAGTGAAACCCTACCCGGCACTGCCCGGGTAGGGTTTTTTTTTACGCCTCTAAAAAGGTCATCACTGACGGGCATACTACCTCGCCCGTCAGTGATGTGAGTCATCACTGACGGGCATAATACTTCGCCCGTCAGTGATGTGAGTCATCACTGACGGGCATAATACTTCGCCCGTCAGTGATGACTTTTTTCGCGCATCTAAAAATGTCATCACTGACGGGTGGATTGTTACCACCCGTCAGAGATAAGCTGATACCACTGACGGGTTTTGCCACCCGTCAATGGTAACTTGTGTTACCACTGACCATTAATTACTGACGGGATCAGTACCCGTCACTGATAAATGTTTTCCGCCCGTCAGTGTTGACGTTTTATGTAGTAGTGTGCATTCCAATGCGGGACCCAGCAGGAGAGTTAAGAGTCTTTCTGAGTGGATCGCCCGACACGCTCCCGAGGTGGAGAAATGGTCGCTGGCTCACGACACGGATGGCCGAAGATATAGCATAATGACAACGAACATGGCAGATGCCTACAATGGCGTGCTTAAAGGTGTTAGGTGCCTCCCAATAACTGCCATCGTTAATGAAACCTGGACTCAGACTGTTGGGTACTTCTATAACAGATCAATGGCCACTAAGGAGAATTTGGACAAAGGAAAGCAATGGTCCGAAGTCATGCAGAGGTACATGGATAGAAAAATTAAGAAATCTCAGAGCCATGACATCAGAGTAATTGATGGATTGAGAAGGAAGTACGAGATTTGTCTAAGACAAAAGCATGTGCACAGTAACGTGAGAGGTGACAGAAAGCACGAATGCAAGCTTGATGCTATAGTTTGCACGTGCACCTGCAACAAGCCGAAGCTGCTTCACTATCCTTGCTCGCACGTGTACAAGGCGTGCGCGCACATGAAACAGGCCTCGCAGCAGTACGTGCTCTATACTTTGACATCCACCATCTCCTAGGGACATGGAGTAGTGAGTTCAGTTCTTATGGCTTAGACATGAGTTACAAGGATGTGTGGCCCGATCTTGTGGAATGGGTCCCAAATGCAGCTTTGAAGCAACACAAGAAGGGATGCCGACAATCGGCTCGTTTCAGGGATGATATGGACGAAAGCCAGCAGGGAGAACGACGGAAGTGTAAGATTTGCAAGACATCGGGCCACACCAGAAAGAATTGCCCAAATCAATCGCGCAGATCAACTCGTAACTAGTTATTGATGTACCTATAATGTTTGTACCATTTTCGTACAAGTTGTAATACATAATTGAGTACAACTATGTGTAATTTGTTTAGAACTATGAGTGCCTAATTTTGAACCATGTGGATTATTTTATGTAATATTGTCATGTTGTGTTGTCTTTTATGTTTTATAACTTAAATAACCCCTCATGTTCGTACTTGCAGGACATGACGTCGTTGTCTGAATTACTTAAGCCATGGTATGACGAGCAACACAGGTGCCACTGTCATGTATTGCTTCAACTATGGTCGTGGGAGCACTTTCCAGTTGCACGGCCACAGATCACAGATCCAGTCCACCCGTACCCCGTAGGCGAGGAATACAGTGTTGACGCCACTATGGGGACTCGGTGGACATACGCCACGCTAGCATGGGCTCGGGAAGTGTCGGCCAAGTGCTACGTGTTCTACCACCAGGAGTTCGAGATGTTGCACCAACATGGTGTCATATGGTTCCCCTGGACAGAAGATCATATTTACAGTGTCGCGCCTGCAGGGTTGTCAGGTCAGTGTTTCATGGATATGCAGCTCTGGTTGACAACATCGCAGCTGGTATTCTCACACATGGTGGAACCGTATTCACCGGGATGTGTGATGAGACAATTTGGTCTGTTCCAAGAGGTCCCCCCTCCAGCTAATAGAGAGCTCGCGACCAAAGTTCATGAGTAAGTCGCAATACAACTTTATAAATATTTCATCTATTTATGATGATGTTTGTAATCACCATTTTCATGCCATATTTCTAACACAGGTAGGACAGGAAAGGCAAAAAGGACGACGATTGGAGGAGGGTGCAACGGGTATGGAAGGACACGTGGGATAACAGGGCTGTACTTGAGGTCATACGGGAAGAACGGTAAAATAAGTAATTAAGTTTCAGCTGTGGGCACATATATATAGGTGGGGAATCTTACAGTATGAAGTTATATGCAGGCCGTACGACGAGCGGACTTATGACGAATACTTACGCTAGTATGTGCTGAGGATGCACACTAGGCTCACTTCTACTCCACCAGAGAGACCAGCTTCTGTCACGCATTCAGAGCAACTACAGATAGGGATGGATCGGCACAGAGCTTCGGTTCGTGATGACACGGTAAGAAATCGTAGCAATTGTCAGTTAGGAATATAAACCCTGAAGTACACGGCGATCTTTTCGTGCAGTTCGATAGGGCGCTATGCATCCAGGATACTGCCGCGTCCGTCATTCGTGCAAGCCATAATCAGGACCCCTCCCTTATACGGAAGGTGAAGCAAATGTACGAAGATGCGAAGGGCATTTTGAAGAATTTGAGATGCGATCGATCCGATGACATAATACCAGGTGCGTTCAACATGCCGAAGCAAAGGTCCGTCCGTCCAAGTGAGGCACGATCAAGCCTGGCACGTCCAAGTGAGGCACGACCAAGTCAGGCCCGCGCTTCGCGTTCGGCTTCTGCACGACGAGATCAAGTGGTACGTCGTTTCAAAAGTCAGAGGTTAACTTAATCATACCGATATTAACTTGACCGTACTGCTTGCGTTCGCAGCCGGACGTACGAGCTGACATGACGCTCATGCGAAACCCATCTTGGAGAGCTGGTACGAGACTTCCGAGGATGCACGAGCAGGGACAGAGCTCTCAGGGAGGCGCCATTACAGAGGTATGCCATTTAAACAGAACGAGGTTACCTTCCGCATGTAATGTTTGTACGATACTCCGTGGACATACAGATGTTTACTTGACCTTGTTGCGTACGTTTGAAGTCTTCCATACGCCCTTACACGACGCTCATAAGAGACCCGTCTAGGACAGCTGGTACAGGTCCTCTGAGGATGCACGAGCAGGGCCAGAGCTCTCAGCGTGGTACACTAAGAGAGGTATGTCCTTTACATTTTTTTAAACTAACGCATGTAGCCTTCATACGAGTTTGTGATGCAGAGTAAAATTGTTGTGTCGTACCAGCAGGGCTTTAATTCTATGCGAGGTTCAAGCAGAGAGGTACGTGTACTGAAGCATGGGTAAATCAATGAATTTTGTCCTACATGCGTAATTTTCTATCTTCTAATTAGTAAAGAAAATAAATATTAAATTTATTCTTGCTATGTAATTTACCACTTTATCCCTCAGTACGACATGGAATCGCCGTATGAGCAGGGCCAGATCTCTTATGGAGGTGCAAGCAGAGAGGTACCAAAATTTAAATTTAACGTACCAACTCTTTCCTTAAATTTAATCTTACACATTTAATTACGATTATTTTTTTCTAGGCAGTTCACCACCTCGATTTGCCGATGGACGATAGTGTCTTTCCTGTGCAGAACCCGTATTTTCATTCGAATATTCAGTACCAATGCCTCGTTGGAGGACCTGTGTACGAGGGTGGTTCGTCCCGCGATATGGCGGAGGGCTCTCAGCGCGGTCACTGGATAGACAATTCGTTTTAACCTGACGAGCTTCATTACAGTCAGATTCCTACACAGCCATATCCTACGCAGAATAGTCAGCAAACTCCGCCCTACAATCTTCGGACCAACCCAACACCGCAGTCACAGTTCACCTTCCCCTCTGATCACATGCCACCAAGACATAAGAGAGGAAGAGGCTGATTATCGTGAGTTTTTTATTTATATTCAATATGTAACGTTATTCTCGTTTGTGATTTTTTTATTGTTCCCGTGTTATAGCAAAATTTTAAATTTTCATAGAGCTCTAAAAAATTATTTGGTATTGTGCAAAAAATAAAATTTTGCTCTGAACCCTAGATCTCATGGTCATGTTTTTATTCTCCAAACCAACTAACCTAGTTAGTTTTCTTTCTAAAATAGCAAACAATTCAAATAAATACAAAAGTGGCCTGTTGAAATCACGCTGGACTTGCCGCGAGGGACGGCTTGCGCACCGCGTCGGCCTGCGTCGCGGCCAGCCCGCGCGATTGGCCTGCCTCGTGACCCCCCATGCGATGGGCCGCCTATCGCGCTGCGGCTGACACGATGGGCGCCTGTCACGCTGCGCCAATGCGACATGGCTCTGTCGCCCTCCGCGACCGCGACAAGCGTGTGTCGCTCTGCTCCGCCGCGATAGGAGCCACGCGGCACATATCCGGTTCGTCGCGGAGTTATTTTCATCAATTCGTTGCGCGCAGAGCTACTTTTGGCATTGACCGGAGTCAGAGAGCCAAATGTGGCATTTTTCCTGCAAGGAACCCAAGCCTGCAAAATTGTTCTGATTAGATCACCACCAACTTTACTTGTCAGGTTAGTTTAGCTTCCTCTCTGGCCCATTTTTTTGGTCTGAGCTGAGGTTATGAAAGCAGAGCGATGAATAGAGCTTTGTATTTTTTCCGTCCAAAAATATAAGATATATATGTTCTCCAAAATTTATTTTGATCAAAAAGTTATTTAACAGTGATACAAAATTAATAATATTGAATTATACTAAAAATATATTGGACTAATCATCCATCAGTTATATATATACATATATACATATATCTGATGAGAGGATTGGTTGTGTCGTTCCATTTCAGGCATATAAATCTGGCATGCGCGCCAATGCCATTATGGCATCTGCCACCTTACCGTGCGAGAATACGAACTCCCCGTCACATCAGGTACTAGGCTGCTAGCTACTGAGTGAATTTACTGTATCGTATATATATGATGTGAAAAGCACCAAGCTTTTCTGTCGATTCTCTGTGGTGATCATCCTCGAGGAGAACGCCAAATAACAGCCACGACAGCGACGCGCGGCTCGGCTTTCGGGTGCGGTTGTGTGCATCGGTGCGAGCCTACTAGCCAAGTGTTGTGTCGCTACTGCTTTTCCAGGCCTTTTTAAGTTTCCAGTATCTTCTTCCCGGCTTCTTTCCCTGCCTTTTCCCGTCGGCGAGTCTCCTCAGGACGAGCTCGGGACAGGAGATGACGCATATATAGCTGCGTATTCACTCCATCTCATCCTCCCATTCAGTCCCTGCCCAGCCACACCGTTTCTTCACAGTTCTTCCTCCCCACCTCACGTTGCAGGCGCCCAATCGACTGGATCAAGGTGCTCTATGTCCTTCACTCCCTTTCACTCGTCACAGGCCACACACATTAGGATTTCCGATTACGTGTTGATTTGATTGTGCCAACCTTCTTGATGGCAACACTGTCCTCTCACTAATTAATTTCTTTTCTTTTAGAGTGTATTCTAAGCCTCAACCTAGTCCTCTGCTTCTTCTTGCTCTCAATTCTTTTCTTTGAAGGCAACTTAGTTCTTTTCTTTCTTTTGTACCTATCGAATAGCTGGTAGTCGTAAATAAGTTGCAATCAACAGGTGCTCTCCACTCTGCTCTGTACGCATGCAATTGATGTGCCTCTGTTTCTCTTTCCTAACTCTGCTCTGCGAAGGAAGATAAGAAAATAAAAATCCAGCTAGAATTCTGATCAGGGAGGTGTGCAGTGCAGATGCCGACCATCATCATCAAGGTGGACCTGGATTGCGACCGCTGCCATGGCAAGATCGAGAAGGTTCTCAACAGGATCAGAGGTAATTTGCTCGCACATCCTCTCTGATCAAGAAGTTGTTCCTGTTCATGTCGGTGTTAAGCTTTGAGATCGTTAATCGCGACGAGGCTGATGAAATTCTTGGGAGGCGTGCAGAGAAGGGCGAGTTCGTCATCGACGACATCCAGTATGACGAGAAGAACAACCGGGTGATCGTGACGGGGCCCTTCGACGCCGACAGGCTCGCCGACAAACTCTGCTGCAAGGCCTGCAAGATCATCAAGGAGATCGAGATCGTCGAGCCCCCGCCGCCGGAGCCGAAGAAGGAGAAGCCCAAGCCGCCGGAGCCGAAGGAGGAGGTGTCCAAGCCGCCGCCGAAGGAGGAGGTGTCCAAGCCGCCCAAGCAGCCCAAGGTCGTGGAGGTGCCGTACCCGTGGCCCTACCCCTACCCGGTCCCCGCGTGGCCGTCGGACTGCTGCTGCCACCACGGGCACGGTGGCTGCCACTGCTGCTCCTGCGGCAAGCAGGAGGCCCCGCCCCAGTACATCATGCCGCCGTACCCCCCGCCGTCGTACCCATGCGGCTACAAGATCGTCTGCGAGGATGACCCCTCCTACGCCTGCGTGATCATGTAATTCATTAATCAGTACGTGTCTTTCATACTGCGTTCTACCTCATCCACCAGCCATTAATTCCTCCTGTATAAGCACCGTACAGATACACCGCAGATATATCATATATATAGACTTCGCCCGTATATACGCGCCATATACGTACTCTTGGGTTCACTTTCCTTTATTTTCCTTGTGATTAGGAGTGAAGATAATAAGGCATAAACAATACATTCATGTATGTATCCACTAGAAATTAAGGAGGGAGAGAGATCAGTGTTTAATTCCATTCGGTGTTACGTCTCATTGTAAGCACTGCTCGACTTTATCTATGTTGCATTCTGATACTTCATTTTCCTCACCAACTTTACTTTGTTCCGAGGCTTCCGTTTGTCCCATGGAATGATAATGCAGCATGCTTTTTCGTATACATTATTTATTCTTTTTTTGTGCGAGGGACATTTATTTATTTATTGTTGTGTAAAGATTGGACGAGAAGACGCACTTGATCGGATTCTGTCAAGAGCGTCATTGGACCGCAGGAGAAAGTGATTAGTGATTAGCACACACGTAACGCTGAGGTGATCCTCGATCGAGACGAGATGATATAAAGCGATCAAGTGGAAAATGAGAGGCCACGGAACCAGCTGCAGGATGTGTGTGGCCTGAAACGGTGGGTAGTGGGCGTACACAACACACGGTAGGGTGTTATACGGACAGACAGACAAGACAGATACGTTACACTTAGCCCAGCAACACAACATGAAAGCTACGTGGATTAGTTGGCCGTAGTGAATAGTGATGCATCGGCATGGAGCGAGATATGATGCATAAATAGAGCCCAAGCAAGATGCAAGTATAGCTTGCAATCGCAAAGGGGACCATTCCCTACGACATATATACCGATTCAGAAAAGGAGGAGGAGGAGTATTTGCCTACGGGATATCGTAATTCTAGTGAAAATTTCGATAGTCCCTTTCACCAGTTCACCACAAGGGAACGAGCCTAGAAAGGTTTTTTAGGACCTAAATTCAAATGACATCGAGTTCATTTTTATGACTTCATCATTATGCGTTTATTTCATGAGTTCATCACTACTAGTATTTTTCATGGGATGGGGAAAGCATTTCCATCTTGCAAGGACAAATTCCCGTCGGATTGCATTGCCATTCCTCACTGCAAAGGGGTAAGAGGTAAGGGAGGAAAAGAAACAGGCTGATGACTTTCTCTGCCTGTGTCTATGTCTGATTGGGACGGGCCACCAGCAGGCATTAGCGAGCGGCACCACATTTATTTTTGTTCAGCTTCTGCTCTCGTGGGGTTCTCTGGAGCTTTTTCTCACGCTCGGATGCGAGAGACAGGTAAAAATATCACCTCTGTTGTCACAAACTTACAGTGACTTCGTTCACTTCCACCCTCGATGGGATTAATGACTCGTGTCCCAGAGTTGGTACTATTTTCCGTGTTAGAGCCACTTAGTGCAAAAGTCGCATATGAATTTTTTGCAGTAAACAGTATGCACACCCTCCACCGAAATCCCTGCCTACTACTCACGTTTCAGATATGGCTTTAATGAAGTCAGTGCACAAAACAAGGCAGTCCCCCTGTGTTACGTCTGGTTTCCAGGGATTTCCCCAATAACAGTGCGAAGTTACGACTTCCCCAGCTACGTACGCAGCAGATGAGACTTGTAGGCTGTAGCAAGCCGGCCGTTGAAACCTCTTATGTCAGCTGGTCCAAAACGCTTACGTGCGGGGTTCTGCGGCTTCCTCTATGGTCCAGTTCAGCAGAGCCTCTCGCGAATCCTCTTCGTCTTTTAGCTTAGCTGAGCTCCCCGTCTGGCATGTTGCAGCCCGCTGATCCTGACCTGTATCAGGGGTCACACCGTTGGTTTTCAATTGGATAGGCCAGGCCAGTCCAGGACAGTGTTCCATCCAAAAGGATGAGGAATTACACTCAAGTCACGTAAGATGAGCAACTAAGACACTGCCCTCTCGTCTCAGTGCTCTCACACTAGTTGTTCCACCACAGACACACTGACATTAATTAGGTCCATCCGATCACAACACGCGAGAAATTTCTAGGACGCTGCTGTTCTCGCAAAATTCCTACACACTACTGGGACAATTCTGCATCCCAAATAGGTCTATGATATACAGACATTCCATAGGATTCGATTTGCTTCCTGCAAAAATGAGAAGAAAATAAGCGCCTTATTCGAAATGGGGCTTAGCTGAAATCTCCCACCATATATTTTTCGAAGGTGTTCAGTCCAGCGTGCCGACTTACGGAAGCAACCAGCCGCAACTCCACCACACTACTTTCAAACATGACAGCAGCTTATGTCCGTGACAATGATCGTGACCTTGAGTGCTTGACAACCGCTCAGTCCAAGGATGAAACGTTTCTCGTTTCTACCGTAGGAATAGGAACATGTACTCCCTCAGTGTCACCAGTGCGGCGCCAGCGTAGGGGCGAGCAGGGAAGCCGCCCCGGGTCTCTAGAAGCAAAGCAGGTACCTCAGTATCTAGGCACCATACGCCACTACAAGAGTTCCGCCTTTCTGTGACTAAAATATAGTGATGAAAGCTTATTTTGTCACTATATATCCAATTTTTAGTGACTGAACAAAATTTCCTCACACTTTCATGGCTATTTAGTGACACAATAATAAATTGCCACAAATTACAGTAGAAATGACAAATTCATTGTGACGACACATCATATTGTCACTACGTCATTTACAAATAGTGACAAAGTGCTATATCGTCACTGGACACTCTTAGTAGTGATGTTTTTCTTTTGTGACGAGATGTCAATTTGACACAACTTCTTTCATACATAGGGAAAAAATATTTTGTTATCACAGGAAACCTTATTAGCGACATTTCTTTAGTGATGAAATATCATGTTATCGCTAGTTTATTAATATTTGTGGAACAATATTATGCCTTCAAATAATAACTAAGTAGTGACTATTGTACAATGAGGAACTACCAAAGGATCACTAAAATATTTATAATTTGTGACAAAATATCATATCAGCATAAGACATGTTAGTGGTGATAATTTAACACGATGAATTTTCCTGTTGTCACTGCTTTATTTATTAGCACTGTCAACATATTATATCATCACAACGAACCCTAGTAGTGACAAAACAATCACTTGTCCCTCGCTTTAAACGCATTAGTGAAATAATGTTATGCTCTTCATGACACCTTAGTAAGTAGTGATGACTCTCTAGTGATTAATATTAGTGATACATAATATAATTTCTCAAATGAAAGATACTGGTAGTGATAATATAATTTATTATTGAGAAATAATTTCTTCAATGAAGGGTTTGTACTTTCTAGAGCACGATAAGACTTTTTAATATACTTAAGTCGAATTTTGAAAAGATTTAATTGTGATTCCTTAATATTAAAATAGTTCGAGGGGCTTCTGGAACATGGGAGATTTCCCCAAATCTGTGGGAACTCAATTCTCTCGCGTGGATGGGCCTGTGTTGGTGAGAGCAAGGGTGTTTGTCCCAACTAACCCTGCTTTGATCTCTAAGATCGATACGAGTGCACACGCGCGTTTACATGCTCAAAGAGATAACACGTGTCTTTGATGACGTTTTGTAGAGTACGTACTATACTTAAAATTGTCCATGACTGACACGTACAAGTGTAAGCTCAAATACTCATCTTGTGTGCATGTAAGAAGATGATGGCATTGAGGCAAACGTAAGAAGATGATGGTATTAAGGTAAATTGTATAACTCTTTGTATATATATTTTTAAATTCTCTAATCTATATGAACGGGTAGTGCTCCTGCCCCCTTCTCACAAAGAAGACGATGGCATGAATGTTTAAATCAAGTATTAGTTAGTGCATGAAAGCATACATATATGCTTATGTATTGGCTACTTTCAGAACGACACTAACTGCATGGGCGCGTACAGGTGCCATATATACTCATCAAGCTAAACAAGAAGTTGGCATGAAGAAGATCGTGGGAACTTGGTGGGAGTGAAAGTGTGTAGAGCGGCTCCTTCAGTTTCGAACTTGCTGTTCGCTGACGATTCTCTGATTCTGATGAGAGCTGACAGGAGTAATGCCTCAAGTCTCCGTGGGGCGCTTAATTCTTACTGTCAAGCTTCTGGCCAGCTAGTGAGTGAAGCGAAATCAAGCATCTATTTTAGCCCGAATACTCCTGTGGACATGCGAGTGGAAGTGTGCGGTGTTCTGAATATTCTGACGGAAGCGATTACGGACAAATATCTGGGGCTGCCCACTCAGGTAGGGGTTGATCGATCGGACTGCTTTCGACATCTCGTTGATAAAGTTAATGGTGTTCTCTCTGGATGGAAGGAAAAGAAGCTCTCTTTTGGGGGGGAAGGAGGTTCTGCTCAAGGCTGTTGCCTAGGCGATCCCGACGTATGCAATGTCAGTTTTCAGGCTTCCCAACCGCGTTTGTAACGGGATTATATCGGCTATGTCCCGGTACTGGTGGGGAGACGAAGATCAGCAACGGCATCTACACTGGTTCGCCTGGTGGAAGATGTGTTTTCTGAAGAAATGTGGTGGTATGGGATTTAGAGATATTCAATGTTTCAATCGAGCGCTGTTGGCTCGACAATGTTGGCGTCTGTTGTGTGAGCCTGAATCTCTATGTGCCACGGTTCTGAAAGCGAAGTATTTTCCATCTGGCGATCTGTTGAATGCTGCACTCAGGAAGGGGAGCTCGTACACTTGGCAAAGTATCTGGGAAGGGATTCAGTGCTTTAAGAAGGGATATATTTGGCGGGTGGGCGATGGCTCTAACATAAACATATGGAGTGATCCTTGGGCCCCTGGAAGCTCTTCAAGAAAGGTCCTTACAAGGCGTGGAGGAGTTGTCCTAACCAAGGTGAGTGAGCTTATTAATGGGGAGACGGGAACATGGGATGAAGATTTAGTGCGTGACATTTTCTGGCCGATTGATGCTAGACGTATTCTGAACATTCCGCTAGCTGTGGGTATGATGGAGGACTTCATATCTTGGGGGCTTACAAGATCAGGGTATTTTTCAGTCAAGTCGGCCTATTATTCTAAGTGGAATGACAAGTATGGAGGCAATCTCGCCGGTCCTTCTGCGCAGTATAGTTTATGGAAGAAGCTCTGGGCCGTTCAGTTGCCGGCAAAGATTAAAATCTTCGTGTGGTGTGCTCTCAAGGGTGCAATCCCATGTAAAGGAGTTCTGGCGAATAGGCATATGATCCCGAGTGGACAGTGCCCTCTCTGCTTTATCAATTGTGAGAGTATTGATCATGCTCTGTTTTTGTGCCCACGTGCGCGCGAAGTGTGGGAATACCTGGGTGCCTGGCCGGCGATATCTGAAGCTTGTGTGTGCAATCAGGAGGGATCATCGTTGCTGGACGTTCTGATGTTCAAACAGCCGGAGACGGCGTTGGTTCCCCCGGGGAGTGCATGGGAGGAACTCGTATCTGTTGGCGCTTGGTACATTTGGTGGGAACGAAGGCTTGCGGTCCGGGCTGAACCAGTTCAAGCAACAGCTCATTCAGCGCAAGCTATTCTCGCCTTATGTATCAACTACTCTACAGCTAAAAAGGAAAGAACGGGCATCAGTCGAAGCGGGTGGAAGAAGCCGCCAGAGGACCATGTGAAGCTGAATGTTGATGCTGCCTTTTATCATTTGGAGGAGAGGGGAGCGACTGGTGCAGTTTTACGGGATGACAGAGGTGCTTTCCTTGCTGCTAGTAATGGCGCTCTCGAGCATGTTGATTCAGTGGTGATGGCCGAAGCGCTTGCTCTGCGGAATGGCTTATTGCTTGCGGGGATGATGGGCTGTAGCCGTTTGGTGGTGAATTCCGACTGCTTGAAGGTGGTGGAGACAATGAGGAACGGAGGCAATTCAATTGGAGAGGCGGCTGCTGTTTATGAAGAATGCTTTTTCCTCTGTCGTGGTTTTGCTTCGGTGCAGTTTGAACATTGTCCCAGAGAGGCAAATACTGTGGCGCATACTTTAGCTTCCGAGTCACATGGTCAGTCTGCGATGTGGAGGCAAGATCCTCCGGATGTAATTCGAATTCAATTAGCAACTGATGTAAGCGTTATGTCGATGGAATAAAAGCATGCTTTGTTGGGATAAAAAAAAAGAAGTTGGCACCTTTGTATGTACTAGGGTGGATAAGCTAGCAAGTCACCAAGAGATAAGCATCGTTTAAATTGCAAACGAGGACGTTATCACGTAAGAATCGGAACGTCCTGTAAAGCTCGCGACGGCGCCAACAGAATATACATACCTGGCCGGTCTCCTCGTGCCCTTAAGGTTCATTATAAAAAAAGGCCATTGTGCAAGACCAATGCGTGGCAGCACCCTGAACGTCAAGCTTCTGTAGGCGCGACACACAGAAGCAATAGTGCATCCGCATCAACGAGGTGCACGTGCACCGGCGGTGGCGAGGGAGCACACGCTGAGGAGCTAGCACATCGCGTGCAGAGAGCAGCAGCCATCGTCCACCCAAACACCACTCAATAGCGATGCCGTCACACTTCTGGAGTTCATACTTATTCGACGCCCGCACACTGTCGCCAACCTTCTGATGCTCGGCTCAATGCTGTCACCTGAAGTCGCTGGAGCCGCCACCGCAACCGATCACGCCGCGATTTTTTAGATGATTGTTATGAAATAATTTCTTAGTTTTTGTTGAATCCAGCATTCCGGGTCGCCAACGTTCACTTTTTTACTACAATTGTAAAGGTGTAATATTGTTACATGCAAATATTAGTTTTACCACATATGATAATTAATAGTGGCCAAAATGTTGCAAAACCATCGTCTCATTTTTGCTACTATAAACGTATTATTTGCGACGGTAGCGACGGTATCTCACTAAGACACAATTTTGTTATAGAAAATGGGTAACTTGTGAGACCCTTTCATCACAAATAGACTGCCACTATAGTAAATGTAGCAGTGAGATTAAATTGTCAGAAATTATTAATGATTAGCAGCAAATAATCTCACCATTACTTGTGCACATTCGTGATGAAGAATCTATCACTAGTATTAGTCATATTTGTGACAAACATCTTCGTCTCTGATGTAGTTATTCATAGTGATGACTTTGTTGAAATTAAATTCATCACTATGCTACTAGTGACGCCAGTATTAGTGACAACTTAGTGACGACAGGAAATTTCGTCACTACGGTATAATTGTGATGAATATTGGATTTCTAGCGCGCTAGGAGTCGAGGACGGAGGACGCCATGACTGGTTAGAGCTGGAGCTCAGAGCTCGAAGGCGCAGGCCATAGCCGTCGATCGTTTTCCCACGTGGGCCTTCACACGTGAAATGGACCAGTGGAAGGGCCATTCAATCCCCAACTCAGTAGTACATCTCTCTCTCTCTCTCTCTCTCTCTCTCTCTCTCTCTCTCTCTCTCTCTCTCTCTCTCCCCACAGCAGTCTCGTATTCCTTGTACGAGTACAACTAAGTGGTATAAGAAATAATACATTTCTTACCAAAATGTTCAAACTATTCTCACGCTTGTGCTAAGGTTTGAATTTGTAAAAAAATTGTTTACGTGTTTAGGTACCTCCTAGGCTTTTCGAACTTTTGTGGTACTCAACGAACGGTTGAATCGCCGGGAGTCTAGTTTTTACGACCTTTTAGTTCGTGTTTTATGTTTACAGTAGTTGCATCTGACATGGATTTTGTGAATTCGAATCAACTTTGTACCATTAGTTATGTTGAATGGAGTTGCACCGTTGTTTTTTAAAACTTTTACCTTAAAAGCTTGCCTCTGCGAACTTTAAATCCTGGCTATTGGGTGCCATAATACATGTCATTTAAGAGTTAGACAACTGATTTAAGGGTATGTTCCAAATATTCCCATCGTTTCTAAATGTATGCTGTTTTTGACTTTTTTCGGTCTCTAATATTAGACTTTCACTACAAATTGTGATCGTGATATGCTATCCAAAAAATAAAACGTGCATAATTTGAAAAGGTTTGTAAGATATATTTAATGACATTATTTTCATAGAGTGTGTCAATATATGTTCATATATATTAGTGATCAAAATTTTAAAATATTGACTGTATGCATCCCATGATGACATACATTTAAGAATGGAGACAGTACTGTTGATACCCTTTGTTATCACAATTAGCTATATGAGAAATAGAGAATATTGAGAATAGAGAAGAAAAATAATAAAAGGTAAAGTATTACTCCCTCCGTCCCATAATGTAAGGTGTATTTTGATTGGTTAAGACAAGACTTTGTTCAATAATTATTTTATTAATATGTGATTTATATGACATAAAATTAATGTCATTAGATTCTTACTTATGATTTTATATCACATAAATCATATATTAATAGAATAATTGATGGTTAAAGTTTTGATTTAACCAATCAAAATACGTCTTACATTATGAGATGAAGATAATAAGAGAATAGAGAAAAATATATTAAAATTACAAGATAATATGTATTTTAAGAAAATTTAATAACCTCGTGAATATATTATATTTCGAGAAAACCTAATAAATGACATGCAGTGTGATACAGGGGATTGCTTTTCCGTGTCAAATGGATGCGAGTATGTCTATTTCTACGTCTAGTCGCCTCAAAGCGCGTGCTGTTCCTCTGCTTCATCGCCACGTGGAGTCCCGCTCATTCAGATATGGTTTTCAAGTATACCGCTCTAGCGGTTCAGTGATGGAGTCCGCACGACGGCAGGCTGCATCAGTATTCAGGGTTCCAAACGGCGTTGTTTGTCGGCTATATATTTTCTCACATCGCCTCCACATCTAAACAGCACGGGAGACGATGATACCTCTCCTGTCTTTGGATCTTGGATGACGTGACGAGGAAGAGATGGCCAAAGTAAACACTGTTTGAGATGCACTGAGGAAACGTGCTTCTGGTAATTAATTTCCGCGCCAGACTATGTACGATCTGGAGTTAATTTTTCTCTTTAGTTTCTTTCGATGATTCGTGGGGTACTTCTGGGTTCGCAGTTTTGCATACGACGAATGGCCTCAGGTCCATTGGCTTTTGCATATTCCTTTGATACCTTTTGTATCCTCTCCGTTCCTTATTCTTGTTTTTATTTCTCCTAGAAACATCCCTGGTGGTGCGAAGAGAACTGGTAAAGGTTCTGTACTGGGGTATCTCTTTTTTCGGCCGAACTCTTTTCTAACTTTGGGTTTCCCTTTGCTGAAAGCGAGAAAAGCAGATTCTACGTGAATGAAAGAAAGAGAGGTTTCAAAGTACCCGGTTGTGTCCGGCACTAAGGGCACTTTATCAATCAGCGATAGTTGTCAGGCATGAACCAGTACTGATTTGGGAAATCAGCTTGACTCATCATTAACACCACGAATGAAATATCGATGTATGTTACGAGATGGCTTCTCTCTGATAACTGTTAGCACAAGAATGCAACTGGTCTCTCTTTCTCTATCTCGTTTGCTCTCCCTTCTCAACTCCTCTTGAACGCCTCTCCTTCTCACCTCTCTCGTCAAAGCCGCTGAGAGTAGGGTTGAAAACGCAACAGAATATTTCCGTCTGTTTCCGGAAAAAAACGGAAACGGAAGCTTTTATACGGAAACGGAAACGGTAATTTTCGGTACGGTAACAGAAACGGAATTTTTACGCGGAAACGGAAACGAAAATGGGTCAGCGTTTTCCGTCGGAACCAGAAACGGCATTGGTAATTCCGTATAAGAAAAACGGAAAATTCCGGCCCATTCGGTCATCTGGCCCTCTTCTGAATTTCTTATCTTATTTTGTCCTCCTCTAATTTTGTCCCCAGCTCCCTGACTCCAACCCCCGCCTCACCCTCCCGGTATAGGCGTATAGCGCCGCTGGCCCCGCCGATCTGCAGCGCCGGCAAGCCGACCGTCCTCCGTGGCTTCGCTCCCTCTTCCCACCGACGCCCTTCGTCCCCCGGCCACCCTACGCCGTGCCGCCCTCCGCTCCCTCGGCCACCCGACGCCCTCCGCCCTCCGCCCTCCGCCCTCCGCTCCCCCAGACACCCAACGCCTGACGCCGGTCGTCCTCCGCCCTCCGCCTCCCTCCGCGGCTCCGCCCCTGGCCACCCGACGCCGGGAGCTAGCCGTCCATGCTGCCCCGTGCCCCCCGGCCACCCGACACTCGATGCCCTCCGCCCCTCGGCCGCCCTCCGCCCTCCGCCCTCTGCTCCCCCGGCCACCCGACGCCTGACGCCGGTTGTCCTCCGCCCTCCGCCTCCCTCCGTGGCTCCGCCCCCCGGCCACCCGACGCCGGGAGCTAGCCGTCCACGCTGCCCCGTGCCCCTGTCACGGACCCGGGAATTACATATGATTAAGAGAATGATTAGTCGCCAAGGACTGAGAAGTCATCCAACATACCATACGCGCTTACGTCGTATGTATCTATCACCGTTGGGTAACCCGACACCGGACCCACATACCATACGCGCCTTCGTCGTATGTATCTATCACCGTGGGTCAAGCCGGCCGGAAGCGAATAAACTTCTCGGAACCACATACAATTCCAAAGTCCGGTAAAGGTTTAACACCGCTCTTAAGCTCACAACGTAAAATGAAGTCGGAGGAGCCCGACAGTCGCACCCTCACCCTAACCTAGCCCGAAGACTAGTGGGTCGCTCGAGAGCCCGGTACGACTATCCACACCCTGCCTAGCCGGCACTGCATCTCAGCTAGCGGGTCACTCGACCGATAACACTTCACGAAATGAGCACTAAGAGAAAGCACTACTCCTTTACGACCGAATCCATATACTTCAAACATACACGCACTGTATATGGATCGATCACAGATAACAACTTCATATCACAGTTCAAACTCTAATAAGAAGGAGTTAAGGGTACATAAGTTCCTCTTACCCGAGAGAGGTTAAATAGCACATAATCTACAGCCCGAAGACTGTTTACAAGTCTTCGAGATCCAAAAACAGCAAACAAGACAAGAGTGAAATCATGGGATGGCAGCCCCACCATCCCCATATGAAGATTCAAAACTCACAACGTTCGACCGTGAAGGATAAACTAAAACCTAAGCATCCGTATCGACATTTTCAGCATCGTAGTACTCACCGATGCTAGGATTACCTGCAACAAGTTCGGAATCGAATTCCGTAAGTACTTTCGTACTTGCAAGTCATATTTATAGACTCATCCCAATTCAATTTCAGCATAGCATATGACATGGAAGAAAGACTAGCATTGCACATTGCCATAAACAAGTAAACTTGACATGAACATAATTGATAAGCCAATATCCCTATGTACCATCATGTCCAAGTTAAATTTCAGATTTGCATACAGCAATCCAAGCAAGAATTCAATTTCAGATTTGAACATATAGCAATTCAAATAGAATTCTATTGAACCAAATCCATGAGCAAGTGAAATTCAGACAGAATTCCAAAGCTAATAATTTCATCAATGTCAAACAGACAATTTGATTTCGATTTCTAGTTGAACCAAACAGGTTTCAACCAATTGTTTGAGCCAACCCAACAGGGCTTGGTCTCAAGGTCTGACTAACTCGATCAGAGTATAGCCAAGTGTGTAGTTGGGCTGAACTATCCGAACTTGCCCAACGTGGAAAATGAATTGATAGGGTGTAAGTTCAGGGTTGCACAACCGTGACTTCCCACCTCTATCACAATCATTCCCGCCGCAGGTGACGGGTAAAGCCCTACGAACCGGTATCGGTCTAGGTTCACCTAGCCGATCCATCTGTAGGCGTCGGTACCCCGGCTCTCACAGCTCACCTTTTAGGGTTCCATTATTTGTTAGTCCAATTAAAGGTCACCGCTGACCTTGCAACACAATTGAACCTAACATGCTAGTGATTCGCCATCACATAACATATCATCATCAAAGAATAGCAATCAAGTATTTCATCCAAATCACAAGCATAGCATGAAAAGAATTGAAGGAATCTTAGCGAGCCACTTTGTGAACTTGCCTTGTTGAGTTTGATCTGGATCACAATAGCATTCACCCTCCGTATACTCCTCGTTGCTCGATTCTACCGAAATGACGCCCAAAACCAAGAAAAACGACAATGAGATAAATCAAAATCAGCAAGAAGAGGAGGATGAAATGTATGAAATGCATCCTAAAATGTAGGAATGTGATCACGAAGTTAGTGCAATTGGAATCGTTAAATTTGGATTTGCAGATTTTAAGATGCGGACCCTTAAATTGCTATGTGCTATTCTCTGGATTATTTAGTAAAATAGTCATTGTAAATTCGGTATGGCAGTGGTACTAATGCAGTTTGATTTCATGATAAAGTACACATTATTACTCATGCCTTGAAACAGAACATGGTCACCTTCATGGTAAACTAAGTTCTTCAATGTTAAGCATAAAGGGTAAAGGGCCGTTTTCAAAATGTTATATTACAAGGTTGAGCATAACAGTGGCATCATAAACCTTGTATGAGTAGAAATGTGGATCTACGAAAAGAAAGCTAACTCATTTCAGATTGATTTGAGTTTTCCACAAATGTTAGAAGGCATACAAATCCTAGGCTTTTCTGTCTATTCCTTAGTAAAGAGGGATATAAGAATCTAGGTCATTCAATCTGTTTCTAACTATTATGTATGATCAGTAGGGTTCGCTACCTGATTTAACTGGTTTCATATATGCTTTAATTCCTAACATGTGTCCAGAAGTCATCCTTAGGCATGTAAGGCATCCATTGAGTAGCACCTAATTCAACCGAGACTATATATAACTACGGCATTAGTTAGAGTGCACATGTATTTTCACAGTGGTTATTCAATGAGGTGGTTAGATGAGCTAGACATCAGTGAAACAGGGATTAGAAAAAAATACGGTGTCCTACATCTCATTGATAGTTAAAGCCTACAATGAAGAATTATGTTCTAACAGTCATGCACTGAAATCAGCTTATCTGATGCTTGATTAGGGTGTTAACTTGCTAAGCAATTCATGATTACTATCTGTGGTTATTCTGCCGGTCAGCAATATTGCAAGTATATTAATTGGTAACCCTTATTAGATATGTCCTAACCCAGGTCAAGGACAGGGTGTAGTCCTGGAAATGTTTAAGATATCTTATCATTTTCTTAGCTAGGAGGGTTAACTCATCAAGCAACAAACTTAATCAACGGTATGGCTCTGGTCTTGCTCGACCATGGCACCTAGTGCGGTACTAATCAGGCTAGTTACTGCTGGAGCTGGTTTGACCGATGCACAATGTTAATCTGAACAACCATTAGCGCTTTAATTTATGCCTTAACGTTAGGTAATGCTTAGCCTTAATCCCCTCTATTGCTCTGCCTTGTCTGAACGCATTAAGCAAGAAATTTGGGGGAGGAAGAAGCAGACGGGGAATCGGCCGGAGACGAGCCTCACCGGCTTGGTGACGAGGGGCGGAGCTGCTCTGGCGAAGACGGCGGGGTGACGACGCGGTGGCGGCGCGACGAGGTGGCGGCGGGTTGATGACGCGCAGCGCTCGGAGCTGGGGCTGTTGCCGTCGGTGGCCGCGGCGCACAGCTGGAACGGGAGTGCCCCGTCGGGGCGGCGCTCGGCAGGAGGAGCTCCGGGCAAGACGAGGGCGGCGGCTCCCGAGACCTCGCAGGCAACGGCGGCGGTATGCGGATGAGGCAGCGGCTCGGGTCCGTTGGCCTCGGCTACGGGCGGAGATGGCAAGGAGGGAGGGCGGCGCTCGGGCTTGGGTGCGCGGCGGTGACCGCAGACACAGCGAGGACGGTGGCAAGCTGGGCTGGCCGGTGCTTGGTTGCGGCGGGGAGGCGCACTGGTGGCGGCGGTTGGGCGGGAAGGCGGAGAGGCACGGCGGAGGTGGCTAGCCACCGGTGAAGGGGAAGACGGCGGTGGTGAGCTGATGGGAAGAAAGGGCGGGCCGACCGGGCAGTGGCTGCAGCGATGAGGAGCAACACGGGAGGCGCTTGGTGGTGAGGTGCGTGCAATGGGGGAGAAGGCAAGGGAAACTGGGGCTTTGGAGGAATCGAAGACGGAGGAGCAAGGAGAAATTGCCAGCGGGGCCAGTGTCGGACACGTGCCTGGCCACGCGGCAGCGGGGAGCTGCGGACGGGACCTGCGGGGCGGAGTACATTGCGCGGCGGCGCTCCTTGGGGAAGAAGGGCGCGGCGTGTGCTGGAGAAAGAAATAGGCCAAGGCCCAATGCGGCAAGGGAGAGAAAAGAATGGGCCAGCGGCCCAGTACGAAAAGGAAGGAAAATTTTTATGTTTTTCTCCTTTCTTTTTATTTCTTGCCCTTTTCTAATTATTGTTAATTCTTAACTGAAGTTTAGAATAACATTCAAATGGGGTTTGGAATCAGGAAGTTGGACCGAATTTACTGGGACATTTTTAATTCCTCTCAGTGGTCTTAGATCAACCATTATCTCATTTTGAGTTAAAATTTTAACCGTGAAGTAATTTAGCTGGAACGAAGCTTGGGATAAATTTTAACCTTACTTGTGTTATCAAGTGTTATATTCAAATCTTTACGGAAATTTGATCATCCCGATAGTTCTCCTATTAAACATTTTAAATTCTAGTACACCCAGAAGCCCCGAGACTGTCATAACGCAACAGGTTTGAAATTTTGATATCTAATGCACAACTACCTATATGCATGAAATGCAAATTTTTGTTCATTAGTCAAGGGAGCTCTTGCTGATCTCACGATAATATAGAGATTATTTAGAGGATCCTT
Source organism: Stipa capillata (assembly GCA_019208055.1). Taxonomy (NCBI): domain Eukaryota; kingdom Viridiplantae; phylum Streptophyta; class Magnoliopsida; order Poales; family Poaceae; genus Stipa; species Stipa capillata. The sequence continues at coordinate 13,376 of JAGXJF010002946.1, read as the reverse complement.
ACAGCCCCCCGGCCACCTGACACTCGGTGCCCTCCGCCCCCCGGCCGCCCGACGCCGCAGACATTGCAGCAAGCCCTCGGAGTCGGAGGTGATCCAAAGGTACAGCGAAGACCCGTACAACGAATTTTCACTAGTGATCCAAAGGTTTAGCGAAGACCCGTACAGCGATTGAAGCAGCCCTCGGAGGTGTCTTTGCAGAGTTAGGGGATGTTGTTGATCTTCTTTTAGGTTTCTGCAAATTTAGAATTAACCTTACTCTAGGTGAAACAGTATTTGGCAATTGAGCTTATGAGAAGGAATGCATGTGCCATCTGGTAATGCCAATTTGCAACAATGTGTACTAAACATACCTTGAGTTTGTAATGCAGAGATGAGAGATGCATGAATACATCTCCTTTTTCTTCAACTAAGCATATGTAGGCTGTAGTAGTAGTAAACATACACTAGTAGATTTGTACTAATCTGTTATAACTAGTTGGCAAGAAATGCTTCTAAGGTTCCATTAGAAGGAAATTTTCTGCTATCAATGTGTCCTTTACAGCATGAGAGTTGATCCATATTTTCTCTTTATTTTCTCACAAATGGACACTTCAGCAAGTAGCAGTGCAAGTGTAGCTCCAAATGTTGCAGCTGCTACTTCAACTCCAAATGTTGCACAAGCTACTTCAACTCCAACCATGGATTTAACAGATGAAACTATAGTCAAGCCTTCTCCTGCGAAGAGATCTAGAAGTCAACATCTGATGTTTGGGAGCACTTCACGAAGTATGATAAAACCGTGAAAGACGAACATGGCAATGATTTTGTAGAGCTATGGGCTAAGTGCAACAAAAGTGGTTGCAAATACATGAGCCGGCGAGAGAGCAGTCGAGGCACATCGGCTTTCAGAAGTCACTTGAGACATCAACACAATATCTTGATCGGGCAGCAAGTACTCAATCTGAAGAAGAGTGAAGATAACGCATCCATTGCATCAGTTGAGACTTATAGGTATGATGAGGCTGTCAGTTTGAAGAAATTTATCTTGCAATTATCATGCATGAATACCCCTTTAATATTGTTGAACATGAATACATGGTTGATTTTATCAAGTCTTTGCGTCCTACTTTTCCAATTAAAAGTCGTCCTACCGTGAAGAAGGATATAGTGAGCATATTATGGAGGAAAAGAAGAAATTGTATGAGTACTTTAAAACACTTCAATGTCATTTTAGTACAACCATGGACATGTGGACATCTAATCAAACCAAAGGCTACATGTGCATCACGGTTCATTGGATAGATGATAGTTGGTGCATGCAAAAAAGGATTATCAAGTTTATGCATGTAGAAGGAGATCATTCGGGAAAGAATTTGTACTTGGAGTATTATGATAGCATAGTGGATTGGAATCTTGATAGGAGATTGTTTGCACTTACATTGGACAATGTTTCAGCCAATGATAAATGTGTTGAGGGGGTAATTGCCAAACTAAATAAGATATCTCCTTTAATCTGTGATGGCATCTTTTTCATGTGAGATGTTTGAATCATATTTTGAACCTCGTTGCTCAAGATGGTCTTAAGACAATTGCACCGGCTATTACAAATATTAGAAATACATTTGTAATTGTGAAGAATTCTCCATTGCAATGTGAGGAGTTTAAGAAGTGTGCTTCAGAATGTGACTTAAATGTGAATTCAGAACTCTCATTGGATGTGCCTACAAGGTGGAATTCCACATATGACATGTTGAAGAGTGCAATTTACTATAAAGATGCTTTTGATAGGCTTTTTCTTTGACATGAAAGAAAATATAGGAAATGTGCTCCTACTTTGAATAATTGGATCATGGCTACAAAAATATCTGCATGCTTGAAACTATTTGCTGATGCTACTGTGATATTTTCTGGCTCTAAATATCCGACTGTAAATCTATTTTTCATCAGCTTCTGTAAGATTAAGATTGCATTTACAGAATGGTGTGATAGCTCTGATGCAGTAATAAGGCTATGGCACATTCCATGAAAATTAAATATGATAAGTATTGGGAAAAGTCCAACATGGCACTTGCTGTAGCATGCTTCTTTGATCCTACATATAAGAGAAATGTGATAGAATTTTATGCACCAAAAATTTACCTTGGCAGTTCCTTGCAAGAGATTGAGAAGTTTAATATGGTTGTTAACCAGTTGTTTCAAGCTTATGCCTCAACTTCAAAGAATACAACCTGTAGTGCTACTAATGTGCATCAAGTACCTTCTCAGTTGATGATGTTGATGGAGATGATGATCTTGACATGTTCTTGCATAGTAAAAGTAGAACTGATCATGGTACAAAAATTGAGTTAGAAGTGTACTTGGAGCAACCTCTTGCACCTAGAAACAAAGATTTTGATATCCTATCATGGTGGAAGGTCAAACAAACTGAGTTTCCTATTCTCTCTCAGCTTGCTCGTGATGTACTTTCTATGCAAGTGTCTACAGTTGCTTCGGAGTCGGCATTTAGTGCTGGTGGACGGGTTGTTGACTCATTTCGAAGCCGTCTAGATCCTGAGACTGTTCAGGCTTTAGTTTGTACTAAAGATTGGACCGCGGCATCAAAAGGTAATTACTATTTTTGTTTTAATAGTTTGTTCATCATGTGAAAGAATATTTAAGGCTAATTAGTTGATTAACCATTTAGGTGATAAAATTGCATCCATTGTTACCGAGTTGGACATTGAGAGTCTTGAGCGACATTTTGCAAGCTTGATGCACATAGTTTGCCTTTTCTTATCTGACTTTGAATCTTAGTTTGTTATATCAACTACTTGTCAAAAAAAATGATAATATGAATATTTCATAATTGCCTTTGTAGTTTGAGGAGCAAGAGAATGACAATGATAATGATTTGGAGAACGACATGATGGAGGAAATGGAGAACTGACATAGCTTGTAAATTCTTGAAAGTAGAGCTGTTATTTACCTTTCAATTTATGTTTGAACTTTGAACTATCTGTATCTTATATTCACTTTGAAACTATGTGTTTGCTTCCTGAACCATGTGTTTTGGTGAACTATATAAATTGAACTGATGATTATTTAATATGTTCTTTATGGTTAAAAACCTCTATTTGATGTGATGTTGTTATGTTGTTAACTTTTCATATTGTGGCTAATTAGTTATGTTATATATTCTATTTGATATGCTATTGTCATGTTGTGGTTAAGTATTTATGGCTAAAACCTCTATTTGATGTGTTGTTGTCATATTATTATGTTGTGGTTAATTATTTATGTCACATATTATTTATGTCGTGTTGGTTTTGTTGTGTTTTTGTGTACGGTTCAAGGGGTTTTTGTGTTCCGATAAATATTCGTTATCGTTTTCGTTTTCGATCGTGTTCGTCACATTTCCGTTTCCGAAGTTTTCGTATTCGTTTCCGTTTCCGAAGTTTCCGTATTCGTTTCCGTTTCGATAAAAGAGAGCGGAAACAGAAATGGTTAGACCTTTTTCCGACCGTTTTCGTATCGTTTTCAACCCTAGCTGAGAGGAGACAGGGAGAGGGGCTCGAATCTTAGCAACCCTCTATATATTCGTGTAGCTTAGAAGTAGTAGCCTTAAGGGTGACTGGCTCTATGCCGAATAATCTGGATCTGTGCTCTGGTTCCACCCACCTGCTCATCCTCTAGCGTTTGGTGTTGGTTCATGGCGATGGCGAGACAAGATAGGCTGGATCTGAGGCATGTTCCAATCTTCATCTTGGGCTTCGGATCTTTTATGCGGTCGTGATGGTGTTCTCGTTCATCATTTGTATCGGTGCAAATTTAGCCTCTGGTGATGAGCTCCACGTAATGTTTCTTAGATCCACTTCGATCGGTTCCTAGACGGATGGAAGAACGCAAGCTCATTGTCACTGCTTCAGTTGCCGTTGGGCGACCACTACCCGTTCTAGGGGCTCATCTTGGGCAGTTGGCGCAAGTGCTCCCTCACCAACCTCGAAGTCATGGACCGAGTCTTCTCTCGAGCCCAAATCCTGTGGGTCAATGGAGGTAGTTGTTCCTAGTGCTCCTCCTGCTAGCTGGTGGTGGCTGGAGTTTGCTCATCGTCATTGTCAATGGGGTCAAATCTGGTCGGCGGCAGAGGCTAGACCATGACGTGTCAACCCACATGTCCAGGAGGGATGTGTGTCCTCCTTTGTGTTGTGCTGGTAGACGTGTGGCCTCAAGGACACTGCATTGTAATTTTCTATATTTTCTTTGTTCTTTCTTTGTGTGGGTTGTTGTAATGAGGACTTCTGGCCTCACATATCACTAACATATGTAGGAATCAATCTATATTTCACCTCTCAACTATTCTTGTGAGCATATTTCATCCTTAAACTCTCAAATCGAGTAAATCTCACCCTTAACTGTTAATTCCGAGTAAATTATCCCCGAGGGCTGTAGAACCCGGTTTTGCGCTAGCGTGGAGTGGCTTTGACCTGACTTAGATGACGCAGTGCTACGTGTTAGCCACATTATCTCCACATCATCAAACAAGTCATGAATGGTAAAGTTAGAAAATTTTGAGAAAAATTAATCTTTTTTATTTTAAAATCCAAAATATTCAAAATAAAAACCTGACCATTTTTTTTGAAATAGTTGGGTAAAAGGAGTTGTGAGGAAATTTTCAAAATTTCTCAAAATTGAAGAAATTGGTTGGATTTTGATTCAATTTTTCAAAAACAAAAAATGGTCAGGTTTCTATTTTGAATATTTATATTTTCAAAATTAAAAAAATAATTAATTTTCTTAAAATTTCTTAACTTTACTATTTAATGACTTGTTTGATGATGTGGAGGTGATGTGGCTAACACATATGTGTCACGTCATCTAAGTCGGGTCAAAACTACTCAATGTCAGTGCAAAACTGGCTTCCGCCGCTGTCGCGAGGGGGAGCGGGGGGTTTGGAGGGTAATTTACCTGGTATTAATAGGTTAAGGGTGAGATTACCTAGTTTTAGAGTTTCGAAATAAAATGTGCTAAAAACAATAAAGAGGTGAACTATATGTATTATATGTATATATAAATACATATTGTACATATATAAAAGAGGTTTTCTTTAAAAAAAATGCAACAGAATGACAAAGTGACAACACGTGGCTGTCATTGCCATAAAAACTACTCTCACTATTTCTTTTGTTTGTTCTCTGGAGGATGATTTTGTGTATGCGTTGCAATGTTGATATACTACAACCTGTCAAACACAGGCACCTCATCTACAGCCCCAGTCTCGTTCTCGTCTACGATTGGGAGAATCGCCGAGCGCAGTCATTAATTTGGTAATCCGTAGTAGGATCTGCATCATTTCTTCAAACAGTTAGCTCTTCCAGCATAATCATCAGCTGGGCCGTCGTGTGCCGGGGACGAAACAGAGCAAGAAATGTAAAAGGCAAGAGACGTCATGTCATATTATAGCCTGATTCAATCATGCGCCCGTTGGGTGGCACCACCGCAGTAGCTTGCCGTGTCACCGCGTGCTACATGCATGGGCCTGTTTGGTAAACGTATGATTATTGATAAAATTGCTGTGGTTTATTACCGTAAAAAAATAAATATATGACTTTTAATTGATTTAAAACATCTATAGTATTTTAGAAAATGAGCATTAAAGATTTAATATATTGTAAAAAGCTGGTAGAAGGTAGTATTTTAAACAGTTGAATTTATACTGTACAGCCTATAACTATAATTGGCAAAAACTACTGAAAAGTTGACCGTTTAGTTAGACTGCAGCTTTTTTCCGTGAAAAACAGTTAAAAGATCCAACTAAACACCCCATAAAAAACGGACAACCACGGTACACAACCAGACAAATTTTGACAGCAACATGCCTACCTTTTTCGGGAAGCAAGAACATGCATGGTTACCTGCCTACCTCTGATAACAACTGATTGCTGAAGCCTAGTTAGAGCTTGGATTCAAGAGTAAGGTTTGGCTTACGATTTTCATTGACTTGAAGCATCATGTGTAAGGTATTGTGTATTGGAGCAGTTGTACCATGGCCATTGGCCGTTCAACGGACCAAGAAAATGCTCAAAGCCACAAAATGATCTGAACCACACATGCGGTCAGGCCAAAAACTTAACCCGAATAGATAGATGCTGGCTCCAATAGATCGCAGCAGGCGTCATGGCCCCGACAAGCTAACAAATACTTTATCCATTTATTCTGGTCAAGTGGCAGCACCTAATCTAGTATCAGTAGCAGTTCATTATTATATCAGTTTATCACTTAAGCACTGCTTTACCAAGGAGTAGCACCAGTACGGCTACTTTAGATGGAAAGGTCTCGACCATCGCGGGGAAGACGAACCGGATGACGCTGTACGGCTTTCCTCTCTCGGTTTCCAGACGCTTCGCCTGCCGCCGCCCCGCCGCCACGCCCGTGCATCCCCGCTCCCCCCCGTAAAAGCCCGCATCCCCCAATCCCCAAATCGGCCAATAGCTCCACGCCGTGCGGCGCACGGACACCGTCTCGCCGCGCCGGCGTCCGATCCCGGTGTGACCTCGTGGTTAGGTAATTGAGCGCGCGCATCGTTGTTGCTTGCTTCGTCTAGCGTTTGGAGCAGGGAAAGAGCCGCGGGGTGGTGATATTATCGGTGCCCCCACTCGGCAGCACTCACCTCCTGTTCCCTTTCCGTGTGCTTATCCGCGGCGGAATCCAATCCTCCCCCTCCCCCCCAAATCTCCGAAAAGTCGCCGCTTTTCGCCTATTCCCCCGCCGCCCTGCCGCGGTCATGATTCCCGCTGATTCCACCGCCCATTTGCTCGTCCGCCTCGCCGGTTTCCCCTCCCTGCTGGTTCTCGTGCTGTAGAGGGAGTGTCGGGGAGGAGGGAGGGGGTGGGGATGTCGTCGTCACGGTCGAACAACCGGGCAACGTGCTCGCGGGGGAGCTCGGCGCGGTCCAAGCACAGCGAGCGGGTGGTGGCGCAGACGCCGGTGGACGCGCGGCTGCACGCCGAGTTCGAGGGGTCGCAGCGCCACTTCGACTACTCTTCGTCGGTGAGCGCGGTCAACCGGTCGGGGGCCAGCACCAGCACCGTCTCGGCCTACCTCCAGAACATGCAGCGGGGCCGCTACATCCAGCCCTTCGGCTGCCTGCTCGCCATCCACCCGGAGACCTTCGCGCTGCTCGCCTACAGCGAGAACGCTGCCGAGATGCTCGACCTCACGCCGCACGCCGTGCCCACCATCGACCAGCGCGACGCGCTCGCCGTCGGCACCGACGTGCGCACGCTCTTCCGCTCGCAGAGCGCCGTCGCGCTGCACAAGGCCGCCATCTTCGGGGAGGTCAACCTGCTCAACCCCATCCTCGTCCACGCCAGGACCTCCGGGAAGCCCTTCTACGCCATCATGCACCGCATCGACGTCGGCCTCGTCATCGACCTCGAGCCGGTCAACCCCGCCGACGTGCCCGTCACCGCCGCCGGCGCCCTCAAGTCGTACAAGCTCGCGGCCAAGGCCATCTCCAGGCTGCAGTCCCTGCCCAGTGGGAACCTCTCCCTGTTGTGCGATGTGCTGGTCCGTGAGGTCAGCGAGCTCACTGGCTATGACAGGGTGATGGCGTACAAGTTCCATGAGGATGAGCATGGTGAGGTCATTGCTGAGTGCAGGAGGTCTGATTTGGAGCCATACCTTGGCCTGCACTACCCGGCCACCGACATCCCGCAAGCATCCAGGTTTCTGTTCATGAAGAACAAAGTGCGGATGATATGTGATTGTGCTGCTACTCCTGTGAAGCTCATCAGGATGACAACCTATCACAGCCTATCAGCCTGTGTGGCTCGACCATGAGGGCACCCCATGGTTGCCATGCCCAGTACATGGCGAACATGGGCTCCATTGCGTCGCTTGTGATGTCGATCACTATAAATGAGGATGATGAGGAGGATGGGGACACGGGGAGTAACCAGCAACCGAAAGGCAGGAAGCTGTGGGGGCTGGTGGTTTGCCATCACACGAGCCCGAGGTTCGTCCCTTTCCCGCTCAGGTATGCTTGCGAATTTCTCTTGCAAGTATTCGGCATACAGCTCAACAAGGAGGTGGAACTGGCTTCTCAGGCAAAGGAGAGGCACATCCTCCGCACGCAGACCCTTCTCTGTGATATGCTCCTTCGGGATGCTCCTGTTGGGATATTTACCCAGTCGCCTAATGTAATGGATCTAGTGAAGTGCGATGGTGCAGCATTGTATTACCAAAACCAGCTCTATGTGCTGGGATCAACGCCCTCTGAAGCAGAGATAAAGAACATTGTTGCATGGCTGCAGGACTACCATGATGGCTCTACTGGACTGAGTACTGACAGCTTAGTGGAAGCGGGCTATCCTGGTGCATCTGCACTTGGTGAGGTTGTGTGTGGCATGGCAGCTATAAAGATCTCTCAAAAGGTTTTATTCTCTGGTTCCGATCCCACACGGCAAAGGAGATCAAGTGGGGTGGAGCTAAGCATGAACCAGTTGATATAGATGACAATGGCAGGAAGATGCATCCCCGATCTTCGTTCAGGGCATTTTTGGAGGTAGTTAAGTGGAGGAGTGTTCCTTGGGAGGATGTTGAAATGGATGCAATCCATTCTCTCCAACTAATATTGCGTGGCTCCCTGCAAGATGAGATGCTAACAACGACGACAATGTAAGGTCCATTGTTAAAGCACCATCTGATGAGATGAAGAAGATACAGGGGCTACTTGAACTGAGAATTGTGACAAATGAGATGGTCCGCCTAATTGAGACAGCAACTGCGCCTATCTTGGCAGTCGACATCGTTGGCAACATAAACGGGTGGAATAATAAAGCTGCAGAGCTCACTGGATTGCCCACCATGGAAGCCATAGGGATGCCTCTGGTAGATCTCGTCAAGGATGATTCTGTTGAAGTGGTTAAGCAGATTTTAAACTCAGCTTTACAAGGTTGCCACTATATCTTGAATTTTGTTCTTTTTATACTCTCCAACTTAGTTATAATGTGTCTTATTTTTTTGTGACAACGTTGTGTTTCCTTATTTATTTATTTATTTCAGGAATAGAAGAACAAAATTTGGAAATCAAGCTTAAGACATTTCATCACCAGGAAAGCAATGGCCCTGTAATCTTGATGGTTAATGCCTGTTGTAGCCGTGACCTTTCAGAGAAAGTTGTTGGGGTTTGCTTCGTAGCACAAGATTTGACAGGGCAGAAGATGATTCTGGATAAGTATACTCGGATACAAGGCGACTATGTTGCAATAGTAAAGAACCCCACTGAGCTCATCCCTCCTATATTTATGATCAACGATCTGGTTCTTGCTTAGAGTGGAATGAAGCTATGCAAAAGATTACTGGTATGAAGAGGGAAGATGCAATAGATAAGTTGCTGATTGGGGAGGTTTTCACCCTTCATGACTATGGATGTAGGGTAAAAGATCACTCTACTCTAACCAAACTTAGCATACTGATGAACACAGTGATCTCTGGTCAAGATCCCGAGAAGCTTCCTTTTGGTTTCTTCGACACAGATGGCAAGTATGTGGAATCACTGCTGACAGCAAACAAGAGGACGAATGCTGAGGGTAAGATCACGGGTGTGCTCTTTGCTTTTTGCATGTGGCCAGCCCAGAGCTTCAGCATGCTCTTCAGGTGCAGAAAAATGTCTGAACAAGCTGCTACACACAGCTTTAAGGAATTGACATATATTCGTCAAGAATTAAAGAACCCACTCAATGGCATGCAATTTACTCGTAATTTATTGGAACCTTCTGAGTTGACGGAGGAGCAGAGGCAACTTCTTGCATCAAATGTCCTCTGTCAAGAACAGTTGAAAAAGATTTTACATGACAATGATCTAGAAGGCATTGAACAGTGGTATGTGCCATTTATTTCGTGCGTCCTCTATAGGCTTATAGATATTAGTTCTTATTCTTATTCTGAGCTCTTTGATTATTCTTACGGTACTGGTTACAGATTTTGAGACATGGAAATTTCCTTCCATACCTCAATGCTAATAGTGCTAGAAAATCAATGCACACAGCTATATAATATGCCTGTTCCATTCACTTCTGCATGCATACATGCATTCAAAATTTAATAGATTAAATATTGATTGATAAATCCTTGCTGTTACAGCTACATGGAGATGAACTCGGTAGAATTCAACCTTGAGGAAGCTCTGAATACGGTCCTAATGCAAGGCATGTCTCTGAGCAAGGAAAAACAAATTTCCCTTGATCGTGATTGGCCTGTAGAAGTATCATCTATGTACCTCTATGGGGATAATTAAGGCTTCAGCAAGTCCTAGCAGACTTCTTGGCATGCGCGCTTCAATTTACACAAACAGCTGAAGGACCTATTGTACTCCAGGTCATTCCCAGGAAGGAAAATATTGGGTCTGGCATGCAGATTGCTCATCTAGAGTTCAGGTACACCCCAAAAAAAAATCGCCTCACCTGCTTCTTTTGGTTATTGTTCTTGAACTGAGAGTACAACTTCACAAGTAATTGCACTACGTAGATGCTAGGAGAACACATGTCAAATAGAAGATGATTCAAGGAACAGGAGACGCTGATTTAACGTGGGAAACCCAATAATTTTGGGGATGACTGTAAAACAGTTGACAGCTTGTAAGTCACAATAGTAAAAAAAGGTCGCCTATCGCTCTTTTTGGGGAATTACTTGGTAGAGATTGACCAATGAGTTTTCTGGGATGCAATGTCACTTAACTGAAGAACAGTTTCTTGGGTAGGCCTGATCTAGTTGAAATAACAGCTGTTTGACTCATGGATCCTTGCAGACTTGTCCACCCAGTGCCAGGTGTCCCAGAGGCGCTGATACAAGAGATGTTCCGCCACTCCCCAGGGGTATCCAGAGAAGGCCTTGGCCTGTATATAAGCCAGAAGCTCGTAAAGACGATGAGCGGCACGGTACAGTACCTCCGAGAAGCAGAGAGCTCGTCATTCATCGTTCTGGTAGAGTTCCCGGTTGCGCAGCTCAGCAGCAAGAGGTCCAGGCCTTCAACGAGTAAGAGTAACTTCTGAATCCTGATGATGTCCTCGCCCCCTCAGAATTGTAAACTAGGGCTGATGTTAGAAGAGCAGGCCTTCTGGGAGAGCTTAGCTGATGTATCATATGTGTAGTTGGGTACATGGATTGATCACACATTCACACGTGATGTTTGGGGAGCTGGCTAGCTTAGCTGTTAGGTGTTCGTGTAATTTAACCGGCAACTGTATGAATGAAGATTGAATAAAATCTGCACTTGTGTTTTCAATCATTCTCAGGCAGTGCAAACAGACGATTAGTTGCTTTGAGATTCATTGCTCCTGTTTTTCAGATGCTGCAGATTGCAGAACCATCCTTGCTCCTTTTTCTTAGGATTGCAATTAGGCATGTGTTCGAGATACATTAGCTCTAAACAAATTGGAAATATTGAACTCAGGCTCAGGTCTGTTTGAAATGCGGAGATATTTCTCTGTTTCTGCAGAAAATGAACTGATTACTCCCTAAAAAAATGAAACTGGTTACTGCGCAATTCCAATAAGATTCATGCGTTTTAAACAGGCCCTAGCACAGGGAGCTTTCGCAAAGCCCATGTGTCGGTGGCATCAGACTAGCCGTTGTTGGCCCAAGAGCGGGCGGGTTGTGAGCGTCTCCTGCTCTCGTAGCGATCGCTCATGGCGGGCGCTGGCAGGGAGAAGAGGAGGCGCGCGATGGCGCTCAACGACGAGGAGCGTCGGAGGCGGCGGAGGCAGGAGGAGGCGGCCCTCCTCCGCAAGATCAAAGGTGTTGCCTCCGCTCTCCTCTCCTCGATCGCTTATAAACCCTTGGAATCCCCTTGGAACGGTAGCAACCGGAGCTAACACGCGTTCGCGCCGCCGTGCGCGTGGGTGGTCGGAGCAGGGCTGGTGCGCTGGGTACTCGCTGAGGTCGCCGCCGGCCGCTCCCCGTCCGTTGCGCTCCACCGTTACCAGAACTACTGCGCCTCCGCCGCCGCTGCGTCCGCGTTTCCGTCCCCTGGTCTGGCTCCTCTCGCCCCCCGACCTCTCCTCGCCTTCACATCTCCACTAATCAATTGTATCAGATTCTTACCAGTGTGTGTGCGTGCGTGCAGCTCCTGCAGCTACGACGCCCCCATCGGCACGGACCTCCTCTCCCTCCTCCGCAAGGAATCCACGCCTCCCGGCTCAGTACGAATCTGCGTAGCTAAGCATAGAATGTTTCTGTCTCAGTCTCTATCTCTCTCTGTGTGATCATGTTAATCAGTTTGGGATGTATTGTGATGTGCAGATGTGCTTTTCAGGGTTCTGCTCGTGGTGCAGCAACTCCTGCAGCAGAACAAGCACTGCTCCAAGAGGGACATCTACTACATGTATCCCTCCATTTTCATAGGTCTGTGCTGGTCTGTAGTTGCCATGTTTGATCCACTGTGCGTAGTGAGAGTTTCAGGTGTTCTGTTTCCCGTTATGTGTAACAATCAAAACTCTCCCTGCAGAACAAGCGGTTGTTGACCGTGCGATCAACGATATCTGGCATACTCTTCAAGTGCAGCCGGCATAATCTCAATGTGGTATGCTCTAAGTATACTCGTCTGACGTCTTTCTGAAACTTCAGATGTACTTTTAGAACTCATCTGTGCATTAGAGATATTGCTTCTAGCTACTATTCCATGATTTTGTACCACTATGTCTTATATGATGTGTTACTCCTTGAGGTCCCCATTTCTTTTATGAATCTTCAGGAGCTGTTTTTATTGAACTTTTCAATGTGACCTTCTATCTCTAGTTCATGGTTTTTTTTCACCTTTTCTTCATAACTGACTGCAATTTGCGTTCCCTTGGCTGATTGCAGGTTCCTGTGGTGAAAGGGTAGGAACTCTGTCACAGGGTTGTGATTGTCTGAAGATATGCTTAATCCATTCTATCGGTTCTATCATATAGTGATGCTTCATGCCATAAGTTAACTACATAAACCTTTTGTCCTTCATCCTCCCAAGCACTTACCTGCTTAAACCATGATCTGGATGTGAACTAGTGGGATGCTGCTCTTTTAGCAGAGGGTTAGAGCATTGTAATGGGTGGATCTACTGTTCAGTTATTTCTATTCGTTTTCCTGTTTCTTTTACTCGTCAATGCCTTTCTTGTTCCAGTTTGGTGATGGGTGGATAAGATTTGTGTGAGGGCGAAAAGAAAGTCTATTGTATGACAAATGTCAATGCTGTAAGCTTTTATGGTTCAATCTAATCACAGGAAAGTGCTTCGTTTTAACATGCATTGATTTGGTTAGCCTTTTGTTCATCAAATGCAGGCTTTCTCCATCCCAGTTAGCATCGAGGCAATCAAAGGTGTTCAATAATTTAAAAATTCGGAACTTTGTTTTGACATATTTGTTAATGTGAAGGGGGGGAG